>CANSZD010002674.1:0-123351 GCA_947648045.1 Beta corolliflora | reverse complement strand
AATTAAAGGGTAAATATTTATCTTACCTTTTACCTTATGATATTTGATATAAGTTTGATCGATTTGTTAAACAAATTTAGTGTTTTAAAAAAAAGAAAAAAAAAAAAAGAAAGGGGCAAAGAGTATTGTAGAACTATCTAGACCTTTCAAGTTTCAAGTTTCAAGTTTCAAGTTCAAGTAACTTCAATTATAACCAAATTCATCAAACCAAAACCCCAGTTCACTCTTGTCTTCGTCTCACACTCACATAACTCTTTCCTTACCTCATCTGTTTCTCGGTGAAGTTGAAAACCCAGAGCCCCAAATTTTTCATTCTCTCTCTTCTCTCGCATCTCACTTCTCACTCCTCTCCTCTAGCCGGCGCTCCGACGTTCCTCCGGTGTGGGCGCCGCGCGCTGCTGCTGCTGTTCTGTTCTGTTCTGTTGTTTTTCCTCCGTTTGCTGTTCGGTCGGTGCTCCTGTCCCAACCCCTCCTGTCGGCATCGCTATGCCGGAATTCTGAGCTGTTGTTTCCTTCCTTTCTGTGGTTGAATCGCACAATGTTTTTACTCTTACTACTTCAGTCCACTTCTCATGTATGTTAGTGAAAGGTATAAAGTTAAAATCTTTATTTTATTTTCACTAGATTAATAAGCACAAATTCAGATTTTCATGAGTTCTATTGTATGATTTCACTGATAAATTGTTTCCTAAATATTGACAAAACCAGTTATGATAAGAGTTTGTTAAACCTAAAGATTGAATATTTTATTTCTAATTCATGAGTTTAAGCTTATAATATGAATTGGTCCTTGTTAAGTAAGTTCACAAAATCTGATTTTTATGAATTATGTTGTTGGATCATATTCTCTATAAATCGGACTTGGGGTTATTTAGAGTTAGCATGTGAGATTGGTTTGAGAATGAATGTTGATTATTGTTACTATGGAGGAAATTGGAGATAGTGGGTAGATTGTAAGTTAATTAGTATCTGATTAAAGAATGAAGATTGAGTAAGACTCGTGGATGAGATCGTATAATTAGAAAATTAGAAAAAAAAATAAGTTAGATTGGGTTCTATACAAAATTTATGAGTAGGTTCTAATTTTTATTATTGTTGGTAATTTGATTATGGACATCGATTTATGGAGCTCAATGGAAATAGAAAAAGCATAGAGGAAGTATTCTCGGAATTGGATTTTGTTCGAGGTACACATTCTCCTTCCACTTTATAAACTCAATCATGTTTCTACAATTGTAAGTTGTATGAATTTTATGAGTTGTCAAATAAAAATTAGTTTTCCGACTTGAAATTGTTGTCGTTTATGTACTTAAGCTCAAGATTGTTTGAAAGTGTGATTCTTAGTTTTGAATTTGTTTGACTTCTTGAGTTTGTGGTTTTCACGCCAAGTGTTTTGGTTATATAAAGATCAGCATGACTTCCCAATTATGATTTGAGATATGTCTATAAGATTTGGCTATGGAATATAGTTTTATTCGAATATTTTAAAGTAATCAACTTATGTTATATTAAGTCAATCTTGTCTTGAATTCAAGTATATTTCAGTCTATGAGATTTAATAGTATACGTTATTCAGTGATTTAAGTTTTAAGATACTATATAGAAGTTATGGGTGTCTGATTGTGAATATTTAAGGATGTGTTCGCGATATATATACAATATTATAATTGTGATTTCTGAATTGAGCGCCTTTGCATAACTATGCAATAGAGGATTAGCTAATTTTGAAGAATCCGATTTAGTCTACAATGAGATACGTTTGGATACGATTTCAAGTTTATGGAGTTTCAATGTTATAGTTTACTTTCAGTTAATGAGATTTCAAGAGTACTATGTTGTTAAGAGCTTTGTGAACTAAGGATTGGCATAGAGATTTCAGAAATACGAATATGAACTTTATGGGAGAAGATTATTAGAACAACATAGTATAGTAATTCGTATCTTAAATGTGTTTTATAGAAGGGAAAAGTATATCATCTAGAGAGTCGCAATGTGTTTAATATTATGATGATAATTATGGTAACTCAATTGAGTGATTACATAACTTTGATATAATAGGTGGGCACTATTTTTGAATAATTGAAAGTGTATGGGACATGGCTATATCCATATGTATATAGATATATGGGGTTACAAAGAGTCTGTATACTCCAAGTTATCGGGAATTCGAATATATTGTAGTTGACAGGAGGTTTAAGTTTCGTATATTGATTACGACTTGAGTATGGAACAAGATTTTAAATATAATTGTTAGCAGCCTTGAGGTATATGGATTTGACTATTGGAAGCTACGAGTTTGAGAAGTCATGAACTAAGTATTACAATTTTGTTTCGTGTGGGGAAGAAATTCAGATTTAAAAGTTAAATTAAATCCTTTTGAGATATCTTGAGGGAACTTTGAGGAAGTTGGGTTTGGTACATGTAAAAGTAATTGGGTAATGACTTAGTTTGTTGAGGAGTTCAGTTAGGAATATAAATTGTTGTGGGAGTCAGTGAGTTGATAATTAAAGTTGTAATTCGGAATGAATTTTAGAGTCTAAATATCTCTTAGTGGCTTAATAAAAATTGTACGAGAGCATCATTAATCTCAAAGATGAGTTAACTATTAATGGTATGCCATGAATAACAAATATCAAGTAAGTAAGATTAAGGATGAGAATGTTATAATAGTAATATAAGAGTCCAATATTGGGTGTTGAAAGAGTATAAGAGAGTAAATCAATATTGTGTTGTCTACATCATAAGAGTTGTAAATCCCATCTTAATATAATTAAAATTAGGAATCTTATACTATGAGTATCAAGCTAGGCTAAATCAGAAAGAACATATGTCTACTTTCTCATTGAAAGGGGAAAAGATATAAAAAGGAAGGTCGGGGGAGCATATATAGAGCTTGTGTAACGGAGTGTTGGGAACTAGTGATATGAAATAAGAATAATAGAAATATAAATCTAAGGATAATTTGGATGTAATTTTATATAATTGGGATTAAGAAGTTGTTGTATTTGATGTTTTGATGATGGCAAATTCTTAGGTTAATTTTACTATATAGTTTGTATTTTGCAAAAATATAAAATACCAAAAATAATGTAATGTTTAATTTTGCATTTATATCTTGTGGAGAAAGATTAGTTATTTAATCTAAGTCAAGATATTTATTTTATGCACTTTGAATTTTTATAGTATGGTATGTTTGATATTCTAGTAACTTAGAATCTTTGCATAAAAGATTCTTTAAGTTAGTAGATATTTTTGCTGTTGTTGTTTGTGCGTAAAAATCGATTATAGTTGGCGTGGGCATACAATGTGGAATCAATCCTTGAAGTTCTCCAACAAACCCAACTAACTCATCGAGATACTCCCACTAACGGATAATGGAGGTAGTTTATTTCCGTTGCAAAAAGAGTGGAGGAAGTGCAACAAAATCGAGCCATAATCTCCATTACCCTACTCGCGCCATTTGAGGAGAACATGGAGCACAACATGTCCAGATGAAGGAAGAACCATGTGACTATATAAGAAGAGATTATTCGAAGAAAAACTTGAGAACTTTCAAGCGAAAGAAGTCAATCATTACTTAGAAAGTTTTTCTTGTAATTTCCTCTTTATTCAACATACTCATAATTGTAATATCCATAGTGTGTGGGTGAGAGAAAATTCGAGAGAATTAGATGAGAAAGAGAGAAGAGAAGACTTCGAGTGAAGTCAATAGTGAGTGTCATCGGTTCGGGGAACCGAGTAACCGGGGAACAAGTTCCTGTGAGGAACGCAGAAGGTCCAAATTAGGTTGTACAAAAGAGAGTCTTTTGGCCTAGTATATTAAAGAGAGTTTGAGTCAAAATCCCTCGTGGGTCAAGGTTTTTCTTCCTATCGGGCCTGGAAAGTTTCCTTTGTAAAAAATCTCGTGTTCTTGTCTCTTTCTAATTTCAAGTTTGTTTTAATTCCGCATTACAAATCGAAAATTTCTCCTCAACTACAATTCACCCCACCCCTCGTAGTTGGACTAGTGTTCATACTAGAATAACAATTGGTATCGTGAGCCTAGTACCTCCGGAATCAAGCAAACACCGAGGAGATTGTACCCGGAAAAATGAACACGACCGGAGAAAAGCTTGATGAAGGGTATTCAACTCAACGCCCACCCATGTTCAATAAGCAAACATTATCCATACCGGAAGAACCGTATGGAAATATTTATTAAAGTCGAAAATTACCAAGTGTGGAAGGTAATTGAAATCGATGACTTTGAAGTCACAAAGAAGAACGAGAAAGGGAGCTGGTTCCTAAACCCCTGCCGAATTTGACAAAGAGGATTTCGACAAAAATGAAGATGAACAACACGGCTAAGAAACTACTCCATTAGGTCTTGGTCCCCATGAACACAATCGAGTCATGGGATGCAAGATTGCAAAGGAAATGTGGGAACTCTTTCAAATTACTCATGAAGGAACAAGCGAAGTGAAACGATCAAAGATCGACATGCTCATGCATAAGTATGAATTGTTTCACATGAAACAAAAAGGAGCCTATTCAAGATATGCTCACTCGCTTCTCAAACATTATAAACGAACTTGAATCTCTCGGGAAAGATAATCTCCCCGCAGGAACAGTCCCAAGGTTCTAAGGAGTCTACCACAAGATGAAAAATGGATGGCCAAGACAACAACACCGTTAGAAACCAAGGACTTCACAACGTTCAATATTGAACAACTTGCTGGTTCTTTGATGACCCATGAGTTACATCTCGAAACTCATGAAACTGAATCATCAAAACCTAAGGCTCTGGCCCTCAGGACTGAGGAACAAGAAGACTTAGAAATTGATGATGAAGAAGCTGCAATGATCGTTAGAAGAT
Organism: Beta corolliflora; assembly: GCA_947648045.1. Taxonomy (NCBI): domain Eukaryota; kingdom Viridiplantae; phylum Streptophyta; class Magnoliopsida; order Caryophyllales; family Amaranthaceae; genus Beta; species Beta corolliflora. The sequence goes on along the minus strand of CANSZD010002674.1, from coordinate 118,496 downwards.
TCAAGAAGTTCTTTAACAAGAACTACAAAGGAAAGGTTACCAAGAAACCAACAAAGCTAAGTTATCACAAGTGTGGATGCCTTGATCATTTCATCAAGGAATGTCCTCAATGGGAAAACGAGAAAGCTAAAGGAAGATACAAAGAGAAGGGCAAGGAACGACAAAGATCATTTTCGAAAAATGATATGAAGAGAGCCATGGTAGCAGCATGGGGAGAGTCTAACTCAGTGGAGGAGCAGGAACAAACTGAGGAAGAAACTGCCCATCTATGCCTCATGGCAAATATTGAAGAAAAAGTGGAATCATCAAACCCCAAGGTAAGTTTTAATGCCATTGAAGAGGAACTTACATAACTGAATAAAAGTCAATTAATAAAACTTTTGCTAGAAATCTTAGATGATTACAAGGATGTATGTGCAAAAAGTGATCAATTAAATAATGCTTTGAAAATCACTAAGAATCATTCAAATTGGCTTGACTCACTAAAATGTGACACTGAAAAAAGATTCTTTGAACTTTTTGACAAGAGTAGAACTTATCAAGATGCTTTTGAAAAGGTCAAAAATGAAAATTATCTTTTGAATTTGGAACCGGCGAATTGAAACCGTTTGTTCTCGAAGGAACAGTCTCTTCATCTAATACCGAAATATTCTTTGAAAATTTGAAAAACGATTTTGATAATATCTTTCAAGAAAATCTGGTATTAAAGAAGAAACTGGAGCCCTCAAAGAACAAGCTTCCTGACCCAGTCTCATGGATACAAAAGTATCAAAACAAAGGAAGAGATGGTCTAGGTTTCAATCATAAAAAGAAGAACAAAAAGAAAAAAAATATGTTGATCTGCCAAGTAGTAAAATATGTTCTTACTGCGGGAACAGTGGTGACATTGTATCTGACTGTTCCACCAGAGGAGAACGTATTGAGAGGAACACGTACCTAGTGAAACAGGTTTGGAAAATTAAGAAAAGCTCAAGTCCAACAATGGAACCCAAGTTAGACTGGGTTCCTGCAACTAACTAGTTTGCTATGGTATAGGCTGAAGTGAGGAGGAACAACTTGTGGGACCTCGATAGCGGTTGTTCTAAGCACATGACAGGAGATAGATCAAAATGTCTCTCACTTTCAGTCTTTAATGGAGGAACTGTGACCTTTGGAGACAATCTTACAGGAAACATTGTAGCAGCTTGGTAAGATTGGTAAATCTCGATCACATTCCATATATAATGTATTTTTGGTCGAGGGTTTAAAACATAGTTTACTTAGTATATCTCAGTTTTGTGATAAGGGAAATACAGTGAAGTTTACTAATGAGTCTTGTGTAGTTAGCAATGAAAGTACAGGAACCAAGATTCTTGAGGGAACAAGGAAAGGGAACACCTATATGGTTGACCTGAACCTTGTTCCTAGGAATAATCTCACATGCTTAAGTGTGATCGAAGCTGATCCTTTTCTGTGGCACAAAAGGTGTGGTCATGCAAGCCTATCCCTACTGCATAAACTAAGTGGGAAGGACTTGGTGGTTGGTCTACCAACTATTAAGTCACTAAACCACGATGTTTGTGATTCATGTGTCAAAGGCAAGCAAGTGATATCCTCATTCAAATCCAAGAAAATGGTAAGCACACAAAGTTCATTAGAACTTCTTCACATGAACTTATGTGGCCCTGTACGCATCCAAAGCCGATCCGGTAAGAAATATGTATTAGTCATAGTAGATGATTTTTCAAGATACACATGGGTTATTTTTCTTCATAGTAAGGATGAAACGTTTGATGAATTTCTAACCTTTGCTAAAAAGATTCAAAGAACTAGTGGTTTTAAATTAAAGCATTTAAGATCTGACCATGGTACGGAGTTTGAAAACTCCAAGTTTGATGAATTTTGTAGCAATGAAGGTTTAGATCATAATTTCTCGACTCCAAGAACACCACAACAAGAATGGTGTAGTCGAAAGGAAGAACCTGGACTCTTGAGGATATGGCAAGGACGATGATAATTGCAAGCGGTCTTCCAAAGAACTTTTCGAAGGGCTTGAACACAAACATGCTACATCATCAATCGTGTCATGCTAAGGCCAATCACCATGAAAACTCCTTATGAGCTACTTAATGGAAGAAAATCCAATATTTCTTATTTTCTTGTTTTCGGATGTAGATGTTTTGTTCATAACAATGGAAAGGACAACTTAGGAAAGTTTGATGCTAGAAGTGATGAGGCTATTTTTCTAGGTTATGCCTTAAGTAGTAAGGCTTATCGTGTCTACAATAAGCGAACAATGTGTGTCGAGGAAAGTGTCCATGTTATTTTTGATGAAACTAACTCCCTGCAGGAACAGAGTCACAATGATAACTTTGAAATTGGTTTGACTCGTCCTGATGAGTTTAATCAAAATGATGAGGAACTAACACCTGCAAGAAAAGAAAAGAAGCAAGTTCATGATCCTGATAACCCTCTGCCTGATCCCCTTGAGGAACAAGCAACAGAAGGAACTCAGGAGGATCAAGGAACTCCTGATCCAGAAGAAGATCAAGAGAATCAATCACCTCAAGAAACGCAAGAAGCAACTAGGAGATTTGATCCAAAGCCTTGGAAACACCAAAATTCTCATCCTTTAGAATTGATAATAAGTGACATTGAAAAGGGAACTCAAACGAGATCCCAATTGAAGAATTTTTGTGCTTTTCACGCTTTCTTATCTATGACAGAACCTAAGGACCATATGGAAGCGCTCAAGGAGGTTGATTGGATCAACGCTATGCAAGAGGAACTAAATGAGTTCCAGAGGAACAAGGTATGGCACCTGGAGACAAAACCAAAGAACCAGAAGGTTATAGGACTAAAATGGGTCTTCAGGAACAAACTTGATGAGCATGGAACTGTGGTAAGGAACAAGGCCAGACTTGTTGCCAAAGGTTATAATCAACAAGAAGGTATTGATTTTGATGAAACCTTTGCTCCTGTTGCTAGAATAGAAGCAATAAGAATTTTGATTGCCTTTGCTGCCTTTATGGGATTTAAGTTGTACCAAATGGACGTCAAATGTGCATTTCTAAATGGCTTTTTGATTGAAGACGTCTATGTGGAACAACCCCCTGGATTTGAAAATCCGGAACTTCCAAATCAAGTCTATAAGCTTGATAAAGCTCTTTATGGGCTGAAATAAGCACCTAGATCTTGGTATGAAAGGTTGTCAAAATTCCTTCTTTCACATGATTTCATAAGAGGTAAGATTGATAGAACCTTGTTCCTTCGATCAAAAGGAACAAATATATTAGTAGTCCAGATTTATGTTGATGATATTATTTTCGGTGCTACTAATGATCTTCTTTGTAAGGAGTTTGCTGATCTTATGAGTAGTGAATTCGAAATGAGTATGATGGGAGAGTTGAACTTCTTTTTGGGTTTGCAAATTAAGCAACCGAAAGAGGAACAATGATCCATCAACAAACATATGTCAAGGAACTGGTCAAGAAATATGGACTGGAACATTCAAAAACCAACCACACTCCCATAGGAACAGGAACAAGGTTAGATGAAGATTCAAATGGTAAGTGTGTAAATGAGAAGCAATATCGAGGTATGATTGGTTCATTACTTTACTTAACTGCAAGTAGACCCGATATTTCTTTTAGTGTTGGTTTATGTGCTCGCTTCCAATCAAATCCCAAAGAATCTCACTTAACAGCAATTAAGAGAATTCTAAGGTATTTGAAAGGAAGTGATGACTTATGTTTGTTCTATCCTCGAAGTGATGTGTTTGACCTAGAAAGCTATTCGGATGCGGATTAGGCTGGAGACTTGGTTAACCGCAAGAGCACATCAGGCATTGTCCAGTACCTAGGATCAAGCTTGGTGTCATGGAGCTCAAAGAAGCGGAATCGTTGCATTATCCACAGCCGGGGCGAGTATGTGGTCGCTGGCATGCATCTTTGTTCCCGGTGTCCTTTGGATCAAGCAACAAGTAAGAGATTTTGGTATTAAGTTTAAATATGTTCCTATCTACAGTGATAATACTAGTGCTATTTGTATCTCTAAGGATCCAGTTCATCATTCAAGGGTCAAACATATTCACATTAGACATCATTTCCTTAAGGATAATGTAGAAAAGGGTCTTGTCAAACTTGAATTTTGTCCAACTGAAAATCAAATAGCTGGCATTTTGACTAAACCACTTCCTAGAGAACAATTCGAGAAAATTCGCTTAGAGCTAGGGATGATTAGAATTCATTAAGTGTGCTACTTCAAATAAAACCCTTAGTTACAAGATTACACTAAGTGGCCAGCACCATTTTGTGAATTTAATCACTCATTATACAGTCATTGTAAATGACTCACATTAGTCTTCATAATACTCCCCTTATTGTCCATGCATATACTTGAGTAAAAATAGAAAGGTTGTTGTACATATAGAATGAACATGTTACATGCATGAGTTCACACTTTCTACTCTTTTCTTTCTTTCCATGTAAATATTATTTTTATTTTATTTTCTCTTCTTCCATTAATTATCCTTCTTCATTCATCCCCCACAAATTTTTAAAAATGGCAACGTTTCACCAGCGTTCATGTACAAATCTAAAACTAAAATCAATTCACCGGATTTAAAGATGGAAGGGAAAAACCACATTTAATTCCTCTTCACAATTCCCATAAATTCCGCCCCAAAATAAAAACCCATCCAATCAAACCAAAATTTACACGGCAAATTAATCCCAAAACCATTAGCTCTGCAAAATCGCCTTTCTCTCTCTCTCTCTCTACACAATTCTACCATCTTCATCTTCCTCACCTAAAACCCTAAATGGCCCCCAAAAGAAAAACCTCCGAAGACACCAAAAATTTTTCGGCTGAAAAATCTTCACCCCTGGTGGATTATAATGAAAGCGAGAATGAATCTTCCAACTCCAATGAAGATTCTCTGGGTTCTCAAGCAAATTCTACGGAAAATGAAGTGCTCTCTCCAAAGAAAGAAGAAGATTTGGATGATGTTGAAACAAGTAAGAAAAGGAAATCTTGATACCTACCAAAAGGGGTAAGAAATCAAAATCCTCTAAGTATATCATTGGGTTTTGTGTCGATTTCACACGTGCAAGAAAGTAAAGTGGAGTCGGTTTCTTGATCTTGTTAAGTTTCAAAAATGGGTCAAAGTTTTGAGTTTTGATGAGGGTCTTTATGAGAGTGAGATGAGTGAGTTTGTTGCTAAGTTTGAAAATAACGAGGGTTTATGCATAAGTGTTGTCATTTGGGAAATTAGTTAAGTTCAATGTAAAGAACTTAGGGGAATGGTTTGATGTACCTACTGAGGGGTACAAGGAATATGTGAAGGGTAGGGCTAAGCTAAATGTGAATGGGGCTTCAAACGCCACTATTTTGAGTTACTTTGGGGGTAAAGAGTCTGACCAATCCCTAGATCAGAAAGATCTCTCTCCTTTTCATAAATTTTTATTTCACTTAGTTTGGCGCTTTATTCGCGAGGACCTCCAAGAGGACTCAAGCGAGCCTCATGGATCTCTCTTTGATGTTTTGCCTTGCTAAGAACATAAAAATAAACTTCCCTGCTTTAATGATTTCTCACCTTTCCTATTGCATCTCCCACAACACCAAAGTGGGTTATGCTAACCTGATTTCCTGATTTCTGTTATCCTCAAGAAGAATCAAATTAAACTCCCTTCTAGTACCTCTTTTGATCTAGAGCCTGATAATTATTTGACTAAGGAGACCTTATCCAGGCTGTCTCTTAGGGTACAGGGTGGGATGTTAGACTTTGAGGTTGCTGAAATTAAGGGGAAGGTTGAAACTGGGATAAAGCGGAAGTTAGAGGAGGAGGTCAGTACTGAAGGACCGAGGTTTGTGCGTAAGAGTCAAAGAATTGCTGAGACCAAGGCTCCCAAGGCACAAGGTCTAGGAGCAGTTCATATTGATCTTGATGAGGATCAAGCTCCTTCAGGATCGAGGACTGATGATTTTCCTTTTCTCTCCACCACTGGTCTTCATGGTATACTGCATACAATTCAGGAGTCTCTGTCTCTCCTTCACACCAGGGTCCAGGGTCTTGAAGCTAGGGTTGCCCGTGTTGTTCTTCAGCAGGAGCAGATCCTTGCACGTGTGCAGCAAGGAGAATCAGCTGTTCGGGAGAAGATTGATAATGTGGTCGGTGCTTTCCTTGTTCCTCCCAAGCCTTCCAAGCCCTCTAAGCCTTAATCCCCTTCCCTCCTCATTAATCTGTTGAAATAATTTTTTTTGGTTGGTTTGTACTAAAACAATGGTGACTAATTGTTACTCTCTTTTATCACCCATCATTTTTTGGTGATAAAATGTTTTGGTTTATATCTCTTCTTTCCTTACTTATCTTTATTTTGTGCTTTCTTCTTTTTCTTTTTCCATCTTGAACTCAATTTGTGCATTTTTCATGACTATGTGCTTTAATCTCATCTTTCTATGCTCATTATAATGTTTGGATGGCTAGTATTATTAGATGCATGTTTGAGCTACTTCGCTTTGACATTGTTGTATATGATGCACTCTTAGAGTACTGCTGGGTACTTAGCTGTTTTTGATGATGACAAAAGGGGGAAGAAGTAGAGTGGCACATACAAATTCAAATTCTAGTCTTTGGTTCTAGGTGATGCTTTTTTCTTATTCAAAACTGATTTATGTTAGTATAGTATTTGTTTTCTGTTAGTTAGTGCTAGATTTATTTTCTTAGTCTTTTGTTAGTTTTGTTAGTTTTTTTTTTTTTAAAGTCATTAGCTCTTGATTCTTTTGCTTTAGTTATTTTATTTTTCTTATTTTGTTTTTATATGCCTTATATTTGCCATCATCAAAAAGGGGGAATATTGTTGAATTTGATGTTTTGATGATGCCAAATTCTTAGGTTAATTTTACTATATAGTTTTTATTTTGCGAAAATATAAAATACCAAAAATAATATAATGTTTAATTTTGCATTTATATCTTGTGGAGAAAGATTAGTTATTTAATCTAAGTCAAGATATTTATTTTATGCACTTTGAATTTTTATAGTATGGTATGTTTAATATTCTAGTAACTTAGAATCTTTGCATAAAAGATTCTTTAAGTTAGTAGATATTTTCTTCATCGTTGTTTGTGCATAAAAATCGGTTATAGTTGGCGTGGCATACAATGTGGGCCCAGATCCTTGAAGTTCTCCAACAAACCCAACTAACTCGCTGGAGATACTCCCACTAACGGATAGTGGAGGTAGTTTATTTCCGTTGCAAAAAGAGTGGAGGAAGTGCAGCGAAAATCAGGCCATAATCTCCATTGCCCTACTCGCGCCATTTGAGGAGAACATGGAGCACAACATGTCCAGATGAAGGAAGAAGCTGCAACGGCCTATATAAGAAGAGATTATTCGAAGAAAAACTTGAGAACTTTCAAGCGAAAGAAGTCAATCATTACTTAGAAAGTTTTTCTTGTAATTTCCTCTTTATTCAACATACTCATAATTGTAATATCCATAGTGTGTGGGTGAGAGAAAATTCAGAGAATATCCTTGTATTCAAGAGAGAGTGAGAAAGAGAGAAGAGAGAAGACTCACTACAAGAAAGGGCGTATTTAACGACGGCTAAAAGCCGTCGGTAATTTTGGAAAAACCGTCGGTAAAATATCACCGACCGCTAAGCCGTCGTTAAACGGCGGTCGGTGCACGGTGGTCGCCGAATTTGGAATCAACGACCGCTAAGCCGTCGGTAAATAATTTAACGACGGTTTCCTTGTAATCGGCGACCGTTTCCAAAAACCGAACGGTGGCACCAAACCAACGATTGTTTTAAACGGCCAGTTAAATCAACGACGGTTTATAACCGTCGTTGATTTACGCGATTAGAAACCGTCGGTAATTCACCAACGGTTATAAACAATCGTTGTTTGGGCCACATCAACGTCCCGTTATAAACCGTCGCTATTATGTAAAAGCGATCGTTGAAGTGGAAGTCCTTGGATGCATAGTATACCTTACAACGACCGCCTAGCCGTCGTTGATTTAATGTTTAGCCGTCGTTGTTGTTTTGAAATAATATTATTTAGAATATTTTTGTTGTTACCAATAATTAAACTCGTACCATCACACCCTGCATGCTTGTGGACCACACTAAAGTTTGTTCCTCCATCGCATTCAATTACAAAAATATGCAATTTTGATATATATTACAATTTGCATTGATACTTGTAATTTGCATTGATACTTGTATAATTACATGAAATAGATTACAATTATGTACACAAAATTGATCCCGATGTCGGGAAATAAAGTAGAAGTCTCGTGTTTACAAAAAATATATATCGACAAAGTGGGAAACTAATAAGCTAGATGCTTAGATAAATATAGACACTAAATGTCTATAGTTAGACAAACTACCTAGATTAAATATATGTACGCAAAATAGATCCAGGTGTCGAGAAATAAAGTAGAAGTCGGGTTCCAAAAAAAATAACCCGACACATCTAGAAACAAAGCGAGATGCCGATAAATATTGACACTAAATGCATAAAAGTTAGTTACCTAGTTGCAGAAACCAAAAACACTACCTTTGTCAAGGGTGTCTACGTAGCACTACCGCCACCACCAAACCCCCGGGGTCATCGTCCGTGCGCGATGTGGAGGGGGGCTCGGGTTGCAACCCGATGACATGTGGCCGAAACTAGACATGTTCCTCATCATTTCCTCAACAATGGCCCGACTTGACGCTTCCACCCGTCTTGCGACCATTGCCTCCACCTCTTCCATCCGCGCGGCGACCTTTGCATCCAGCTGCCCCTCAATCCGAGATAAAATGGACGGCTCATATGGTTGTGAAGAGCCGCCATCTCCTCGCCACGATGAAGAGTTGTAGTACAAATGATCTCCCTGACCCAACCCCCGAACTTTTCCTCGGTTCCTCCCCCCAACCGTCTCCCAATACAACGAGATCGGGGTTGTTTGTGACCCCTGAGTGGTACAATGGTCCAGCTTCTTCTTGTACGTCTCCTGCATTTGGTTAAATATACTCATATTCAAGTAAAAGAAAGTGGTTATAACTTAAACTAGCATCAAACTACTCGTATTCAAACATTTCCAAGTAAAAAGGCCTAAATTGACCTATATTAGGCTACATTTGGTTCTAACTTTCCTACTTTGTGTATTTTCAATCAAAACAACTTATAAATACATTAAACTAACTACATATATGATGTTTGAGGTGGTTATAACTTAAACTAGCATCAAACTACTCGTATTCAAACATTTCCAAGTAAAAAGGCCTAAAATGGCCTATATTAGCCTACATTTGGTTCTAACTTTCCTACTTTGTGTATTTTCAATCAAAACAACTTATAAATACATTAAACTAACTACATATATGATGTTTGAGGTGGTTATAACTTAAACTAGCATCAAAGTACTCGTATTCATTCAATTTCAAGTAAAAGGCCTAAAATGGCCTATATTAGCCTACATTTGGTTCTAACTTTCCTACTTTGTGTATTTTCAATCAAAACAACTTATAAATACATTAAACTAACTACATATATGATGTTTGAGGTGGTTATAACTTAAACTAGCATCAAACTACTCGTATTCAAACATTTCCAAGTAAAAAGGCCTAAAATGGCCTATATTAGCCTACATTTGGTTCTAACTTTCCTACTTTGTGTATTTTCAATCAAAACAACTTATAAATACATTAAACTAACTACATATATGATGTTTGAGGTGGTTATAACTTAAACTAGCATCAAAGTACTCGTATTCATTCAATTTCAAGTAAAAAGGCCTAAAATGGCCTATATTAGCCTACATTTGGTTCTAACTTTCCTACTTTGTGTATTTTCAATCAAAACAACTTATAAATACATTAAACTAACTACATATATGATGTTTGAGGTGGTTATAACTTACTAGCATCAAACTACTCGTATTCCTCCCCCCTCCCCTCCCCCCACCGACCCCCGCAGCCCCCCCCCCTCCCCCCTCACTCCCCCCTGGCGGCTGCGGGCCCCCTCCCCTCCCCCCCCCCCCCCCTCACGACCCCTGCAGCCCCCCCTGCCCTCCCCCCCTCACTCCCCCTGGCGGCTGCGGGCCCTCCCGCCCCTCCCCCCGCCCTCCCCCCCTGGCGGCTGCGGCCCCCCCCTCCCCCTCCCCCCCCCCCCTCCACAGTGCAGGGCCCTCCCCGCTCCCCCCCCGCCCTCCCCCCCCCTCACGAGCGCAGGCCCTCCGCCCTTCCCCGCCCCTCCCCCCCCTCACGGTGCCGGGGCCCTCCCCGCCCTCCCCCCCGCCCTCCCCCTGGCGGCCTGCAGCCCCTCCCCCCCTCCCCCTGCCCTCCCCACTATTGTGATAATTATATAGTAACTTAAACTTATACAATTAAAGTAACTTAATCTTCAAAGTAATATAAACTAAATTTTTTATAGTTTTTAACATTCTCTAAACAAACGTTTTTTTAATACATTATATTTCATGATGAAAAACTTACACAAAAATTAAAATATAGAATTTACATGAACGAAAACAATATAAATTGAAGACAAAATATGGTAAAAAATTGCTACTAACCTTACAATTAAGCCAAAGAGAAACACCAAAGTGCTACGTAATCCTACATCATGTAGAAAATCAATTATTCAACGGCACCTTTAAACGCCGTGAACAAACTTAATTCCAAATTCTCAACATGTTCACCAGAAAGTACAATGCATATGATAAAAAACGTAAACGTTTACATTTGCATTACCAAATAACAAACAAATTAAATGGATGTAAACCATTATCCATAGAGAACACACATAGATGCATCATCTCTAAAATAAAAAATAATAGCCTAAGTTCAAGCTTGTTTTCATCAGATGAACAACACCCATATCTTCTTTCTTCATTATTCATCATCCTTTGTTTTTCCTTTGATATTAAGTCCAACAATTTTGGGTTACTTTCACCCATTCTTTTTTTCCACCAAATGTTAGAAAACAAAAATACCCACATGCTCTTTCTTGTTACTGATTTCACTCACCAAATCACTAAAATCTGACTATGAAATTATATGAAAAAATAATAAGTAGTATGAACTTTGATTAAAGAAATGATTTATTATAAGATCAAACACTTAAATGAAGAAATATACATAAAATAAAGCAAGACTAACAAAATGTGAGTAAAAAACTGACAAAAACAAGATTCGAATTTTTAGGAGAAATAACAAGAATTAGCAAAAACCAAATTTTCTGGGTTTAGTTTCATGAGTACACAAATTATTAAAAAAAAAAAAATAGATATTGGCCTTACCTTGCCACCGGCGAAATGTAGGTCCTAGGAAGAGTCGATGCAACTTCGTCGCCCAAGGTCGTCGCCTGAAGTTCACTTCTCTCACGAGGAAAAAACCCAATTGTTAGGGTTTGGTTCATGAGTACAAAAATTTTAAAAAAAGGAGAAAATAAAGCTTACCGCCGGCGAAGTGAGGTGGAGGTGGGTTTCGTCGCTGCCGTTGGCTGGAGGAAGGAGGAAAGGCAGGTGGAGGTGGTTTCGTCGCTGTTGTGCTCGCCCAAAGCTTCCCTCCTTTTTTTTTATTGAAAATAAAACCCGATGAAACACCAGATTCAATTAAACCCCCCCCTTCAGAAATCAACGACCGTTTCTAACCGTCGCCCAAGCTAAAAAATATTCTGCTTTTAATTCCACAAAATCAACGACCGCTGTTAGCCGTCGTTATTTATCAACGACAGCTAAACCGTCGTTATATGATACAAAAGCAGACGGTAATCAACGACGGCTTATAGCCGTCGCTTACTATGGATTTGCCGACGGTTTTACTAGCCGTCGCTGATAGGCCGTCGTTATTTTGTCATTTTCTTGTAGTGACTTCGAGTGAAGTCAATAGTGAGTGTCATCAGTTCAGGGGGAACTGAGTGACTAGGGAACAAGTTCCTAGAGGAATAGAGAAGGTCCAGTATTAGGTTGTACAAAAGAGAGTCTTTTGGCCTAGTATATTAAAGAGAGTTTGAGTCAAAATCCCTCGTGGTCAAGGTTTTTCTTCCTATTGGGCCTAGGAAGTTTTCCTTGTAAAAATCTCGTGTGCTTGTCTCTTTCTAATTTCAAGTTTGTTTTAATTCCGCATTACAAATCGAAAATTTCTCCTCAACTACAATTCACCCCCCTCTTGTAGTTGGTCTAGTTTTCATACTAGAATAACAGAATTTTAATTGGGATTACAGAGTTTAAACAAATAACCGATGCTAGAAAAGGGAATAATGTTTGGAATACAAATAATATTTGTGTGATATTGAACATGAGGTAATTGATTTGTGACTAGATATCATAATATAGTTGAGTTACTAGAAGATCGGGAGTTCTAGTATGAAGCGTTGAATAATTAAGATGTGGGTTTAACCATCAAGTCGTGTTGGAGGAAGCATCAGCTATAATTATAAAAATAAGTCAAAACTCTGGAGGTTATAAGTCTTTGTGTGTCTAAATTGCAGGAATGTATATGAAATCGTTCCATATCATGAGATTTAAGTATATGTGATAATAACTTTGAAATCTATGGTTATGAGCGATAAATAATTTATTATTATTATCACATTTTGACTTTAGAACGAGTGTTCCAAGAAGATTAATAGAAGTTCTACTTGGGATATGACAAGAATGTTATAATTGGTATCATTGAGCATAGGTATAAACATCGAGATTTGCTTAGCTGTATAGGTTATTAAATAAGATTAAATGAAAAGTTATTTCTAAGTAGAGAACTTTTGTAACCTAGATATAAACTTATCTAAAATTAAATTATGTTTTGACTTTTTTATCGGTAAGCTATGTTTTGAGTTTCAATTATAATAATTAAGCTTGGACTATATTTTCTTTGAAATCCGCATTTGAATGGGTTTTAGCAAATGAATTTTTGCTAAGGATTGAATTATACTAAGTTATTGGAAACTCAAGTATACTCGTTATAAAACAAATTGAGTTTGTATATGAAATACACTAAAGGTGATCATGTTACGAGATTTCGACATATCTGACTTGAGAATTATGAATTTGAGTTTTAGAAAAGATTGAATTGTGAATTATGAATTTGGATTCTGTTTCTGTGAGGGGAAGAAGCTGCTACAGCAGTGATGAACAACATTCTGTATTCTGTATTCGAGGGACATATCCTGAAAAGTCTTGCAAGCAGTACATAACGGAAGAGGGAGACGTCCCTTGTAAAAGCTTAGAGACTTCGCCCGGATGGCAACTCTATTCGTGTTCCTTCCCCAGTATAATATGATATGATTTCTGAAAGAAAATAGAATATGTATTTGAACATGTAAATAGTTTCGTGGAAAGCTATTTCAAGTTTGATTTTCGAAGTAATGTTTTACTCTCCCAAGTTTATGGAATTCATGCACTGAACACGGGTATGATTTACCAAGAGACTCGTTAGGAATTTTTGAAAGGAGTTAGCTATGTTACACATATTTGGACATAAAGGTTATTATATTTGAAATACAGAAGCTAGAGATATTACTATGCTTCAGATTATGTCAGAGACGATTTTGGGAGATCATATTAGATTTTAGGGAATTCTTATGGTCCCTCCAAAGGAACTATTTACTTTGTGAGATATTCGTATTATTATTTCAAATAAATTGTGTTCAATTATTATCATATAATTCTTTCATTATGACTTTTCTGTATTTTGTTTTCAAAGGTCTTGTCGGATAAGCTTAAATCTGTAAATACGTTTTAAGCCACTAAAAAGATTTTCTTGGTGGACAGTGTGTACTCAGTTTCACTGATTTTGTTCTTGGAACTGTCGTCCCGATGGGGCGAGTTCATTGTTAGTAATTTTGCAGGTTAGTTCGCTCCGAAGGAAATTAATGATCGTAAGTTGTGACAAGAGAGATGTCTGGTTCAACCCATGATGGAGATCATATTTTTCTTGAGACATGTTTTTATGATATATTATTGTACTCATTTGGAGATATATTAGTTAAATTCATGAGGTTGTATAAACTATTTTGAGTTGTTGTATTATAGGTCATATCCCAGAAGCTAGGACCGATACGTGAGTTATACTCTGTTGTAGATGATTGCCTAATTGAGGTTTAATTAATAATAATTGAGATTTATGAATTTTAAGTGTGATTTGCTAGCGAATTCGTGAGGGTACGTTAAATTAGGCATTTGTGATATTCAATGCTCCAACTTGAGGGGAGTATTGGAATATTATGTTAATAAGGAGTTTAGTTCAGTAGTTCAGTAGGTATTCCTATCTGCAACGTTGTTAGGAATTCTAGTTCAGTATGGTTTCTGATATTAGGTTGTATATATATTCCTCTAAAGTTTAATGAGAAGGTGGATTAGTTTTCCAATTCACAAAACCTTAACAGCTTCCTCCAAATTACCGACTAAGTTCATTACTCGTTTGGGTTCAATCAATAATTGTCCTTCCTTCCGGAAAAAAAAATCTCCAGATAAGTGAGGCATCCCTCTTATCTCGTGGAAGAAAATTTGTTCTCCAAGTGAAAACTAGTTACGTGAATTAAGCTTTTTTTTTCCTTGGGCTGGAAAATCTTTTCGAAGTAAATAATAACCTTTCTCATACATTTTCTATTCTTAAAAATATTTCGAAAGTTGATAAATCAATGAGGTTAATGTGTTTTTGTGTTGTGTATTACTTAGAACCTTTTAGGTTATATACAACCTAAGCAACGAATAAGAGGCCATAAGCCCAAAACTATACAAGGTAATACAACCCTTAATACATATTAACACAGAGGGTCCAATACCCCCCCTCAAGTTGGAGCATGCGGATTGTAAATGCCTAACTTGCGAAGAAGATACATGAATTGGGATTTACCCAGAGCTTTGGTGAAGATATCAGCAAGTTGTTCCGTAGTAGAAACATGAGTAGGAGCAATGAGACCATCCCTTATAGCGTCACGCACATAATGACAGTCGACCTCAATGTGCTTCGTGCGCTCATGAAAAACTGGGTTTTGTGCAATATGTAATGCTGATTTGCTATCACAATACAGGCGCATTGCGCGGGGATGATGAACACCAAGACTCTCGAGAAGAGACTTAAGCCATTTCAGTTCGGAGGTGAGGTCAGCTAAGGAACGATATTCCGCTTCGGCGGAGGAGCGAGAAACAGTGTGTTGCTTCTTTGTCTTCCATGAGATAGGAGAACAACCAAGAAACACTAGCCAACCAGTAAGAGAACGCCGAGTGAGAGGACAACTAGCCCAATCAGAGTCACACCAACCAGACAAAGAGAGATCACACTCAGAACTTAAGAGAATGCCTTGGCCCGCACATCCCTTTAAGTACCGAACAACGCGAAGGGCGGCATCCCAATGCTCCTGGCGGGGATGCTGCATAAACTGAGCCAAAATATGAACAGAGTAGGCAAGATCAGGACGAGTAAAGGCCAGGTAGATAAGACGACCAACCAACCGACGATAAGACTCCGGATCGGGAAGAAGAGCACCATTAGCAAGAGCCAAAGTATGATTCTGTTCAAGAGGGAAAGCGGCAGGTTTGGCACCCATTAACCCGGCCTCAGCAATGATATCAAGAGCATACTTTCGTTGACATAGAAAAAGACCATCTGCACTACGAGCAACTTCGATGCCAAGAAAGTACTTCAAAGGACCTAAATCCTTCATATGAAAACAGGTGCCAAGATATTGTTTGAAGGAAGCAACAGCGGAAGAATCATTACCAGAGATAATCAGATCATCAACATAAATAAGCACAGATAGTTGAGTGCTACCCTGGCAATAGGTGAACAAGGAGTAGTCAGAGTATGACTGAACAAACCCATAAGAAAACAAGGAAGCAGCTAACTTAGCAAACCAGCAACGAGGAGCCTGACGAAGGCCATATAGGGACTTTTTGAGACGACAGACCAGGCTAGGATCAGATGGAGTGAAACCCGGAGGAGGCTTCATATAAACCTCTTCATCCAGATCACCATGAAGGAAAGCATTATGAACGTCCATCCGGTGAAGCTCCCAATTCTTAGCCGCAAGAATAGCTAAGAAAGCACGGACGGTGACCATCTTAGCAACAGGAGCAAATGTC
Organism: Beta corolliflora; assembly: GCA_947648045.1. Taxonomy (NCBI): domain Eukaryota; kingdom Viridiplantae; phylum Streptophyta; class Magnoliopsida; order Caryophyllales; family Amaranthaceae; genus Beta; species Beta corolliflora. The sequence goes on along the minus strand of CANSZD010002674.1, from coordinate 102,430 downwards.
TCATTGTAATCAATGCCCTCAACCTGATGATTGCCGAAGATAACAAGACGAGCCTTCAGACGCTCAACCGTACCATCAGAGTTATACTTGATCTTATATACCCATTTGGAACCGAGGGCCTTCTTGCCCGGAGGAAGAGGCGCCATAACCCAAGTGACATTATCTTCCAAGGCACCAATCTCTTTTTGCATAGCCTCGCGCCAACTGGCATCACGCATAGCCTCGGAAAATGAGCGGGGTTCAACCCCACTAGTAACGGCTGCAAGAAAAAGACGATGTCTGGCAGAAAACTTATCATAATTCACAAAATGTGCTAAAGGATAGGAACTACCTGAGGATCCAGAGGGAGAAGGAGATGGCGAAGATGGACTCAAAGGGAGAACAACATTAGTCACAAAATCGCGAAGCAAGACAGATGGTTGCTTATCGCGATGACCCCGTCCAAGAGGAGCTGGAGAAACTGGGGGCTCCGGAGACGCAGGATCGGCATCGATCACAACACAAGTAGAAGGAGGAGCATCATCAGAATTCTCCTCATCAATTAAAACAGAAGCAAGATCATCCAAGAAACCCGAATCAACAGCGGGGGTGTCCAAAGAAGGAGAGGAGGGTGCAGTGGCAAACGGAAATTCATTCTCAGAGAATTGGACATCACGAGACACAAAGAAGGCGCCAGATTCCAAATCATACAGACGCCACCCTTTTTGCCCATTTGGATAACCAACAAATATACATTTCCGACTACGCGGAGCAAACTTGTTACCCTTTGCTCTTTGATCATGAGCAAAACACAGACAACCAAAAACCCTCAAAACAGCAAAATCAGGTTCTTTGCCACATAGAGCCTCATAGGGAGTCTTACCATGTAACACACTAGAAGGGGGTGCGATTAATCAAATAAACAGCAGTAAGCACACACTCACCCCAAAAAGTGATAGGAAGATGAGCTTGAAACATCAAAGCTCGAGCGACATTAAGAATATGTCGATGTTTTCGTTCTACTCTACCATTTTGTTGAGGAGTGCCAACACAAGAGGTTTGAAAAAGAATACCACAAGCATCAAAATAGGGTAACATACAACGGAACTCAGTACCATTATCACTACGCACAATTTTAACAGTGGTCTCAAATTGGCGATCAACCATGGCAAAAAAAGAAGAAAAAGCCTTTTTAACTTCAGTTTTAGCAGACAACAAATAAACCCAGACAGCACGAGAAAAATCATCCACCAATGTCAAAAAATATATAGCATCACAAGAAGAAGCCGTCCGATACGGACCCCATAAATCACAATGGATCATCTCAAAAATTCTACTAGATTTACTGTCACTAACAGGAAAACTAGCACGTGTCTGTTTAGCTTGCGGACAAGTTACACAAGCTTGATTCAATTTCTTCTTACTAGTACTATTACGAATAGCAGGAACTAACTTGACAGCGCGATCGGAGGGATGCCCGAGACGATGATGCCAGAGCTCAAACTCAGTCAAGGGAGGAACAGTCACAACATGAACAATAGGAACACCGCTGAAGTAGTAGAGTCCATCTCGCCGCTCACCTGCTCCAATCAGGGTCCCCGAATGTAGGTCCTGTATAGCACATAAAGAATCAGTGAATTTGACAGTACAATGAGACTCATCAATTAATTGAGACACCGAAATTAAATTGCAGGTGAGGGAAGGAACATATAAAACATGATGCAGAGTTAGACCCCGAGGGAGTAACACTCGTCCCGCCATAGTAGAAACAACTTGGTGGCCATTAGGCAAACCAACAGGGCGAGCCACAATAGTTTGAATATTAGATAAGCAAGACTGATCACCAGTCACATGGTGGGAAGCACCAGTATCAAGGATCCAAGGAAAATAAAAAGAGTCACCTGTCATGCGTTCAGTGGGAGAGGTAGACTTATCTACATTAATCATGTTCAAGAGTATCTGTACTTGAGCAGGAGTAAGTTCAGGAATAGAGGTACCACTACCACTAGGAGAAGCAAGGGCCGAAGTCTCAGTTACAGCATTGGCACGGACACCACTGCCACGGGCAGCAGGTGGTGGCTGGGAAGATGCGGAAGGGGCAGTAGGGGCATTGGAGGAGGCACCCCCTTGCCCGTATTTTTCCACCCACCATTGAGGTGGTCCGTGCAACTTGAAGCAAGTTGATTTGTCGTGCCCCCGACGCTGTAGAAGTACATGAGAGTTTTGTTTTGTCTTGCCGTTCAAAGCGCGGTGCCCGGTCAGCCTGAAGAGAGAAGGCGTGAACCTCCTCGGTGAGCACCTTCCCACGAGCAATTTCACGGGAGCGTTCCTCCTGCACAAACGCTTGATAGGCACGGTCCAAGGTTGGAGGAGGAGAATGAGATAACAGATTGGAACGAACCATGCCGTAACGGTCATCATCAATCCCGATGAAAAACTGATGTAAGCGTTCTTCTTGACGGTCGAGGGCAAATTTTTCGGCGACATTACATGTACACTTACCGCACTCACAAGCATGAAGAGGCTTGAGGCGAGCAAGTTCATCAAATAAACTCATCAGTTTGGTATAGTAATCATCAATACTCATGGATTTCAATTGACGGCAATCGGTTATGGCAGCGCGGAGTTGCTGCAAGCGTGGGCCATTAGCGACGCTAAAGCGACGTTCAAGATAAGTCCAGAGGGTTCGAGCATCATCATGAAAAGGAATGGAAGTGGCAATTTTCAAATCCATACTTCGCATAATCCAAGAAACGATCATCGAATTGACGGTTTCCCAGTCAAGAATTTTGGCAGATTCAGTCGGTTTCTTAAGAGACCCATCCACAAAGACGAATTTCCGGCGGGCCTTGAGAGAGAGAGTGAGGGCACGCGCCCACGCTACGTAGTTGTCGCCGGCCAAGAGGACGTGAGTGATGAGATTCCCTGGCTGGTCGCCGGAGCCGAGGTAATACGGGGAGGTCACATCAATTCTGTGGGTAGTTTCAGTCATGGTGCAGCAAAGCTAAAGCACGCGGGTGCTGCAATGGCTGCCGCCGACGAGAAGAAAGAAAAAAAAAAAATCAGGAGGATGAAGATTCACAACTGCGTGGCTCCGATACCATGATAAATCAATGAGGTTAATGTGTTTTTGTGTTGTGTATTACTTAGAACCTTTTAGGTTATATACAACCTAAGCAACGAATAAGAGGCCATAAGCCCAAAACTATACAAGGTAATACAACCCTTAATACATATTAACACATAGGGTCCAATAAAAGTCATAGCAGGTAAAGAATACATGTGTTGGGTTATCAAGGAAGTTATAACACCTAAAGAGGCTAGGGCAAGTCGTAATTGAAAATGAAGAGAATTGTTAATTGTGATGCACTACATAGCCGTGAATGTGATTGAAATAGACGATCATATACTACCTCCGTTTCTTTTTAATTTACTCATTTCACTTTGGGGGAGAACCAAGGAGAAAATCCAAAAGTGAGAGAGAGAAACTGAAAAGTGAGAGATCTAAAGTGGATTATTATATTAAAAAGTGGGCCACATTGGTGAAAAAAGAGGAGTAAAATGGGACATGTTACCAAAAATGAAAAAAGCAAAAGTGTGTAGATTAAAAAGAAACGGATTAAAAAAAAGTATGTAGATAAAAAAGAAACGCAGAGAGTATATAAGTATATAACTAGTTTTGTAATATCAGCCTAATTGAAACATAAACTCTAGGATAGTCCAATACCTATATCTAACAATCCAAGATTATATTCTTCCTTCACTGGAATGGATTCAATGGAATGTCCCTTTTATCCCAAGATCTTAGTCTAATTTACTAGCCTAGAGGAAAATGGATCCGATATTGTGAATTCCGAAAAATGGTTAGTTCCTTGGAGTCCCATTTGTGAGGGCAACTCCCAATACTATTTAGGGCCTGTTCTCCCTAGCTTATTTTCAGTTCAGTTCCAATCAGTTCAGTTCAATTCAATTCAATTCGGTTCCTAAATTATTATCATTACTATTAGTAATAATTTAATTGATTCGCTTGGTTCAATTCGGTTGCTTGCAATCGGTTGATTCGGTTCGGTTCGGTTCGGTTTAGTTCGGTTCAATTCAATTCGCTCGGTTCGCTTGCAATCGGTTCGTCGATTCGGTTGTCTTATGTCGAAAAGAACAAGTCCTTACCTAATGATGGAATCAGTCCTAGAACTAGTTCTTTTATAGACGCTCTTTAAACTAGGAAATCGAGGTCGCCCAATTCGAACTTTGTCCAAACTGTTAAAAGTAGCCTATAAATGCATTATTAAGACTTTATATCGATAATATATAGTTAACTAAAAATTCCAAAATATCGCAAGAAACTGGTACCAAAATACACTTTAAACTCGAGAATAAACATTGACTAGAAGAATTCAACTCGACCAAACTTTAGCCACCTATGCTTCTCATTGTTCTTTCAAGTGGGAATGTACATGTAAGTTCAGCCCTTATGTATTGCCTTAAAGGGGCCTTTAACACAATCCCAATGTTGGCCTAAATTAAACATGTTCTAGATGATTTAATATGATTTAACACATCCCTTATGTAATATCAAGAGAGAGAGAGAGAAAGTATTATGGTGATGAAGTATGGTTAATTGTATGCATTTTAGATTTCTTGGAACAAGATTGTAATTCACCAAGTTTGTGTGTGTCACTAATATTCGTTGATTGTTCTGGTGATTAATGATTATACATAACCTAATAGTTATAATAATGACTATATATGGAGTAGCAAGTTGAAGTTCTTAATTCAATGTACTAATATAGTTCTTCATATCTTGATAAAATCCATATTGTGAAAAAGAATCCATATATAATATGACCAAATTAAAGTAATTTTCTAGCAAATTGTTACTAATGAAACTCAATTATCTATGCATAAAAAAACTAGAAAAGAAATCAGAAAATGCACTCAAATCGAAGCATATTTGAACATTTAAAAAATGATTGGCCCTTATATATATTACATTTACGTGTTTAATGATACAATGATTCGACAAAGTTCTTTTATAATACAAAGCATCTTGGCTGAGATGTGTTTCTATTATTAGAGGCGAGTTTTAGTTTGTATCCTCTCTTTATTCTTTTATATCAGTTTAGGCTATAAATCTATCAGTTTATGTATATGTATTTTTTTTTATCAATTTATGAATATTATCTATCACTCCATAGGCGTAAACTTATCAGGGCACAAACTGACAAGTTTATGAAGTTTAAAGAACTTCAAACACTTACACTTTCATCTTGGCTTTTGCTGCTCTCCTCGTTCCCCGCTATCTCCTCTTCGTAAACCACCAAGGAAGAAGCAACAGCACCAACACCACCGCCCATGCTGACCGCCAACCATAGGTACCATCCTAAGCCAAGAGTGAACAACAAGAGAAAAAAGTAATTTTTGCAATGATAACGAATCAATGAGTGTCGAAATTTCATGCTTAATTCCGTGATTTCCGCCATTATATTGCTGGGGTTTCCATCTTATGCAACTTCCTTCCCTAATGTCAAGGGTTTCATTGATGGATTTAATCAGTACTCAGTAGCGACGCACTTCCGCCATTGCTTCGATTCTTCTTCCTCCACTTTGCTGGTTTGCTCCTTCAAGAATTTATATGATCAACATATGAGAGAAATCAAGGTAAAATTTGCAAATATCAAACATCATTAATTGTCCCTCTCCGACTACCGAAATCCGGCAACTATATTCGCTTGACTGAAACGGTCTCAGCCTAGACTTTACGTTGATAATATATTATTGCATAGTTTAATTACAAAAGCAAGGCGAAGCACTAAAACGTTATGCAGCAAACAATAAAAATACAGACCTCATGCACTATAGTCTATATAATTCTACATAGTATAAAATGAATAATTTGAAGAAAATAAAAGAGACGGACCTTATGTTCTTTCAATAAAAAAGTGAAGTAAAGGATTCATATCCCCTTCCAAAAAAAAAAAATCAGAGTAAAAGATTCAGAAATGTTGTGGATTAATCCTTCAGAGTTGAAAACTCAGCCGTAAAACTTTAATGTACTAAGCCCGTTTATTTGGACTTATTTTCGCCCGATTCATTTCTCGTAGTTCGGTTCGCTTACTCACGCATTTCGGGCCAGTTCGCTTCGCTCGCCGTTTACCAGTTCGCGGTCAGTCAGAGATCGATCCAAAAAACGCCTAAGTCAAATATAATTGTCCATGAAAATAAGACAACGAAAAAAACATATAGAGATAACTTTTGTCCTACATGGAAGCAAAAGCAACTCTTTCTTCGTTTATATAGAAAATTGCATTATAACATCCTGATTGGTATTAAGATAAGAAGGATCGGTAACCTTACCATTTATTGCGATTTATTTTAGTTTACCTTTTTAAAAGTTAGTTCTTTATCCTTTTGAATTTATTTTTTCTATTTATTTCTTTTGTTATTTTTCTTTGGCTTTAGAAGTTACACATTGCACTATGATTTTCGTTTTATGTATTTTTTTTAAAAATAATGTAGCAGTTATTATTCCCTTTTTTTCCTTTTTATATTTTTTGGTGCCTCTCATGTTTTGCTATATATAATAGAGATCAAAATTTTCATGTACTATTATATCTCAAGCACTCATAGAACGATATAGATCCGCAATGAGTGTCAATAATAATAAACAAAAAAAAAAAGCAAAGTTGCACCCTTCCCCTTCCTATTCTATTAGACTATAAACTAATTTAAGACCCTATTTGGCAAAGAGAAGTTCAAGAAAAAAGTAGATGTTTGAACTCATATTAGAGGATTAAGCTAGTTAATCCTTTAATATGAATGTCTTTATTGGTCATTTTATAATACAATAAAAAAAAACAACTATTGTCCACTCACCTATTATCACACTTATACAAATAACTAATACAATCATCTATTAAAACCAACTAATACAATGAGCTAAAAACTATCAGCTATTCGCTAATTGTCAAACATGGCCTAAATAAAATAACTTGATATAATTTTTCTCTTTGAAATTCCAACTTTTTTTACTTTTTATTAATACTACCTCTTTTTATTATTTGCAACGATTTGACATAAAGTAGAGAGAGAAGATGTCTAATCGTTGCAAATAATAAAAACCAGAGGTAGTATAATAAAGGGTATATTTAGAGGTGGAAAATATGTCTTACAATTGGATATCATGTAAAAAATTAGAGGAGTAATTCTTTTGGATACCATGTATGAAAAACTAGAAAAGTACTAATCTTTTCAATTTTAACGGAGAGTTATATTACTTACGTGGCCATTGTGCATCATTTTGACCCACAGCATTAGTTATCCGTTTCTTTAATCAAGAAAATGTACAATAAATTTAAAACTAAAGTATGGAATACAAGCATTGTGATTTGTGAAGATAGGTAGCTAGATCATGAGATCTATGATCTTGTGGTCGTGCGACTATAATAGTGTAGATATCAGTAGCTAATATGTTGTGGAAATCGAATACTTCGCTAATTTATTATGAAAATAATGAATTAGTTTTTAGACATTGTTGGGATGGAATTACAAATTGTGTTACAACTTCATCTACTCCGAGTAAAACATTAGGATGAAGAATTAGCGAATGAAAGGGAATGCTTATACACTGCCAGGACCATCATCGTGACAATCCTTCCGCTGCCAACTACTTATCTGAGTTATTGATGCATTGCAACATCCCTGGTTTTCTTGATACTTTACGTCTCGGTATGTCTTCCTTCTTGTTTTGTGTCAATGGCTAGAAAATTTAGCTATGTATATTATGTTATTGAACTATTTGTGTGGAAGATAAGATGATTGGTTGCCACAATTATCATTGATTCCTTTTTTGAGAAAAAGAAATGAATTTCTTTGAACAGTAATACTCAAACCATTATTTAACTAATTGCATATATACAATCAAATGAATGTCAAATGTTATTGGATTTGTATCAAGATATTTAAGACGCTATTATACCATAAAGTCAATATGCAATTCTCTTTTTGGTAATAGTTTACTTAAATATGAGGTCATGCATGTTGTGTACTCGAAGGTTTTAAGCATACCTTTTTTTTAGAAGACATTCCTCAACGAACACCTGGTAAGCATTTCAATTTGATCTTTTTTTTACTTTCCCCAATAATGAGCAATAGTTATAGTAAATATACGTATGTGAGGCAATAGGATTAGTTAATTTTGAGCTTTTGAATTAACTCAAAGTCTTAATTCAAGCTCTCATGCACAACTCTACGTGAAGCGCAATTTTCTTTCTTATCTTTTTCAAAGCGCGTACCACGTGTACGCTTTGTACTGGGCATGTGATGTATCGTATTTTTATATAGTTTTTAGGTGCATTTAGGTTGCATTTTAGGAGCATTTAGGTGCATTGTAGTTCATAATTGCATACTATTACTTAATTTGCGAAATATTACTCCTTTTGTGTGTTTTTGGTATTCTTTGATGAATTTCAGGTATTGAGAACATAATTGGAGTATTGTTGGACAAGCTTGAGTATTTAGGAGCAATTGGAAGCTAGCTACGTTGATAAGGATCGTTACACATATATTTGAGTGCAATTTGGAGCTAAATTGGAGTTGTAATTCATTGAAAGAATTATAGAAATTGAGTCATGTTCACTCTTTTATCCATAACTTTTTATTCGTCACTGATAATTGGATGATTCTAGCGGCATTGGAAAGTAGGCTTGAAGAGCTTTCCAACGATAGGTTGCACGGCCTAAGGCGAGTTATATTCTAAGAGATATGGGTTTCGCAAGTTGACCCAGTTTTGTTGAGACTTGCTAAGCGCGAGCGGATTGCACAATTCCGGCTTTTTAATGATCTATTTGGACCTTCCTTATCTTGTAACTTAGAATCCTACTAGTATTAGGAGATACAACTAGTGAGTGTCCCGGGCGATGCCCCCGGTTATTACTTTTCGTAACTTTTTGTCAAGTGACGAAAAATTGACGTAATGACATGATAATTAATTGCATGATTTTTGAAAAATAAACCCTTAAAAGTTTGGGGATGAAAGCAATAGCTTAACTTTCTACAAGGAATTGGAGTAAGAGTTTATGTCTATAATAGTCTCTTGTTATTATCATATTAGGTATCTAACTACTTGTGCAAATCTTTTAATGAGATATAATTATAAGACCTTTAGATATTTTATTTTGAAATACTAAACAATGGTGTTATGGTGGATTAATGGTTAAGTGTTTCACTTTTCATTTTAAAGGTCACGTGTTCGATACCTTGTTACTACACAACGTTATTTTTTTAATTGAGGGTTTTACATTTACTTGAAAATGAAAATAAAGCATTTGCATTAGAGCAAGCTTTAGAGGAGAGTGTCACGTGGCACACAAACTTTCTTAGGAACACCTTTTAATATATTAGTATAGATTTTATATTAGGGTTTTTCTAGGGAGATTAGGGAGATCGATTATTCATTATTCATTACTCATTATTCAAGTAGGACTTCTATTATTTCTCTCTAGCGACATAACAAGGTGAAGCGTGAGTTTTGCTCTTAGCTTTTGGAGAACTATTCAAGACTTCATCTTTTCATCATCAATTCAAGTATTCTCTTTATAATTTTGATTATTAATCATGCTTTCTCTTAATCTTTTATTTTATTTATTCAATCATCATGTGTGAGTAGTTCCCTATTCTAGGGTTAGGTTGAACCCTAACATGAATTGATACACGTTTAATTCCCAATTCCCAAACCTTGATTAATTTATGATTCATTTATTTTAGGGTTGGTTTTATTATCAATATATGACTAGAAATAGTATTTATTGAATGTGATTATTTTTGCAACGAAAGTTGATTCTTATTCGAATCTAGAACCCTGATTTAAGATAAAGGAAATCGTCACGAAAGTAGTTGATGGAATTTATTAGGATGTTAGGATGCTATGTTTAAAGTCTTTAATTTGCATGACTCCATGAAAATAGGCACGATTGCATTGTTAAGGAAGCTATTGATTGATCGAAAGAAATCCTTAGTATCATTAGGGCGCATCTATCCTATGAATTATCTATTAATTAATTAAGGGAAAAAGGATTGTTTGTGACATTAATTCGTATTAGTGGGGATACTTAAACCTCGATGTCTTTAGTTCTTGATTCACTCTTAATAATTTCATTTGCTTCAGTTAATTAGATTAGTTCATCATCACTTATTTTGATTACTTGCTTAGCATTAATTAGAGTCGTCAATTTAACTACTTTGAATCAATTAGTCTCTTGGGATCCGACCTTACTTGCCCGACTACATTAGTTAGGAGGAATAGTTAGGTTATTTTTGTTAGGTACGCGACACGCCTTTCAGCATGTCACGTCATGCGCGTGACACGTCAGCCTGCGCCAGACGCCAAGCGCAGCTGGCGCGTGAGGCACAGTTCCGTTTCCCTATAAATAGGCTTGATTTCCGTACAGATTTAAGAACGGGATTTTACACATTACGAACCTCTCTACAAAAACTTCCCTACAAAAACTCATACCTTTCAAACACAAACACATTCAATCTACATACATAGACATTCCGATTTTCAGGCTTCACGATTGCTCGTCCCGAAGGTTGTCAATCTCGCAGACCCAAGCCACGGCATAATCCTGAGGGTCCTTAAATAAATTCCATTCCTATTTTTATATTGAAGTTACAAACTATTTCTTTCCTGATGTAGATCTTTAATATAAAATCGTTCTACTGTATATTCTAAACCTTTTTCTTTCTTTTTATTTATTTTTATATATTATCATATGCTCGCCTGATTATTCTATACATATTATATGATTGTCTTGCTTTATTTCTTTTATCACGCACATGTTATTTTTGCCAATCAAGACCTAAAGAACTGTTCTAACATTAATCAGATCAATTTGGACAACCTGTTAGGTTCCCTGTAAATTGATTGCATAATAACTTATCGCTAAAAAATAGTCTTTATGTGCTTCCTGAACCAACCTAGACTAATTATTTTTAGGGTGCTTAAAACATTATTTGGTTATTCTTTTGCATAAACATTGACATGAATCGATATTTAGTAGAGGCCAGCAATGGGCAACATAGTTCCTGAATATGTTCGTACCCCCACTCTCGAACTCAATCTTTGGTTCATTTTGACCATCTAGGGAGTCTAGATGGGGAAATTCTACATTGGATAAGTCCCTAATTTGTCCCTACCTTCCCATATCCAATTAGGTTTATGAGTCTTCCTTTAAAGACTTGTTGGCGACTTCAAAACAATTTTCAATAAAACCTTTACAATGGGGTAGTCAAATCAAATACGCGCTCATCCCGCGTAGGCGAAATAAAAACACGCCTACACTAATATGTTGTGGAAATTTAATAGTCCGCTAATTTATTATGAAAATAATGAATTAGTTTGTAGACATTGTCGGTATGGAAGTACAAATTGTGTTACAACTTCATCTACGCCAAGCGAAAAATGAATATTAGGATGCTTCTACACTATCCGGTCCGTCATCGTGATTCGTGACAATCGCTCAGCTGCCGATTACTTATTTGAGTTTTTGACGCATCGCGACATCCCTAGTTTTCTTGATACTTTACATCTCAGTATGTTTTCCTCCTTATTTTGTGCCAATGGCTAGACAATTTAGCTATGTTAATTATGTTATTGAACTATTTGTGCGGAAAATAGGATGATTGGTTGCCAGAATAATCATTGATTCTTTTTTTAGAAAAGAAATGAATTCCCTTTGAACAATAATACTCAAACCATTATGTAACTAATTAAAATATACAACCAAATGAATGTGAAATGTTATTGAATTTGTATCAAGATATTTAAGACACGATAATACCGTAAAGCCAATACATAATACTCGTTTTGGTAGTAGTTTACTTTTATATGTTGTATTTCATGTAGTATACTCAAAAGTTTTAAGCATACATTTTTTTAGAAAATAATTTAATATACAAATTTTGGCAATATTAATATGAAGGTTATCCATCAAGTCCAGTGAGCACGTGCTCAACGAACACCTGGTAAGCATTTCTATTTAATCTTTTTTGTACTTTTCCCAATTAATGAACTATATATAGTTACAACAAATATACGTGTGTGTGAGGCAATTGGATTACTTAAATTTGAGGTTTTTTAATTAGTTCAAAATCTTAATTCAAGTTGTCATGCACTATTTAAGACGTCTTAAATTTGGCACTTTGAACTACCCTAGAAATTCCTCAAAACCCTTGATTTAATACGAGAGTGAGAGATAGCTTAGTGGTTAGAGTTTCCCTCCCAGTTCTAATAGGTATTGGGATCTGTTCTCACCCTAGGTAAGTTGGGATCCCCTTTATTCCCCCAATTTGTCAAGGTTTCTCCTTACCTTATAAAAAAATTACATTGATATTTTTGGAGTATGCTCCTTATAAACATAATAAATAAATATAGCGTCTCTTCCGTATTTTGTCTCTTCTCATCAATAAAACTCTAATCTTCGATCTAGGTGCTACCGCCACCCTTTTGAGTGGTGGTAATCCTTTTTTTTTCCTTATTGTTACTAGTTTTTATGTTATTTTTTCTAATAAGTTTCAGGATTTGTTTTTTTGTTTTTATGTGACTCTAAAGATTGATTTGCGTATCGGAATTTGTGTGGGGTTGATACCGATGTGAGTACTTCGTTTACAACCAATTAAATTAAATCGAGTTTACTTTAGAAATACAACAAATTGATAGACCCCTTTGCAGGAGCCTAGAAAGTTGCATCATACAACGATGTGAAAGACAAGGATTCCAATAAGTCTTAGATCTCATCAACAATCATGGTTTAACCGTATAAAAATTATATTTATTTCAATTTGATATTTATTTGTTGTTGGGATATTTATAGTTTAATGTGTTCATTGTATGTATGTATATTTACTTTTTTCTGATGTCTTTTAGGGTGAAACAATACATTGTTTTGGACATTTCCAGTGAGTAGTGAATCCCTCGTACACTATAAATAAGGGTATGTCATATGTTTTAATGATTGAAAAAATATTCTCAACTACGCTCTTAGAGAATAGAATTCTCATGTGTTTTCTTAAGACAATGCAAAAATCAACCCAAACTGTAACACCCCGTAATTTCCACTCTTTATTTTTTTACGTTGTTTACATTAAAATGATATTTTCCGTTAAAATAAAATAATTTATTATTAAAAACTATTTTTGAAAGTGTATAATTATTTAATTATTGTATTATGTTGTTGTGATTATTTATTTAGTAATTTCATTAGTTATATATATAATGTGCGTATTTATTTTATCATATAGTTAGTAATTCTATAAATTTAAGTAGCGTGTGATTTTATATTAAGCGTTAATTATAGTTTGGACCGACCAGCGTAACGAATTTTGCAAGCCCATTTCCTTTCTTACGCTGTCCGAAATTTAGAGGAGTATTAAGCATAGTATTAGCATTTTCTAACCCTCTTTGTAACCACCAAAAGGTGAAGAGCCATCCCCCCATTAACCCATCTTAAGACAATTAAACCTTTGCTTAATGATATGAATAATCACATTATTTTGCTGCACTCAAAAACCTCCCTTCACGCCAGCCTGGGAAAGAAAGAGAAAGAGTCCTTCTCCCTTCTCGCATTTTCGGCCATTTCTGCACACTCATCTTGTTTGCCCCATATCTCCTTCGTCTCTTATCGGAATTGGATGTATGAGTAGTCAAAATTCATCTACTCGGAAAGATCTTGCTTGTGGTGTGATTTGTTTTTGAAGAAAGTGAAAGACGTGACTGCAATTTCCATTCCAATCAGACGAGTCATCCGGTTTGGAGTGTTCTGGAGCAATGTTATTCTCTTCTTTCTTTGCCATTCTAACATTATTTTCCACCTAAATTCGAGGTAACTAACGTCTCTTCTAGCACGTTAGGATAAAAGTAGTTGTTTTAGTCTTGTTAGAATTCATGTTAGTAGGCTTAGATTCATGTTAGGATTATTTTCATTTGGAGTTTTATGTGCCTAATGTTAAGTCTATCTTGTTATGTGATTACCGCTCAGTATCTTGTTGTTTTGATAGCATGAAAGATCTTGTGAATGGTAGGAATTAGAGCCTTGAAGTTATGTTCATGCTTTAGTATCTGTCATTTTGAGTGTACTGTCATTTGGTGTAGTTTTGGGTGTAATTTGGTGGGATTTATAATCTGGAAATTATCATGTTTATGTAATTTATGTTTTATGTTAATCCTTATGTTAAACTAGTTAGTTTGTATGGTAATAATCATATATTGGCTTGGGTATGTTTCGTTTTGATGTATGAGAATATGTGGTGAAAAATTCGGGTGAAATAGCATACCTACTGCTGTGCACGAGGAAAAGAAGCAGACGACTTTTCGCGACCTGCGACCAGTTTGGGCAGTGTATGTTCAAAGTGTCATATCTCACTCGTTTTACATCGGAATTGAGCTTATGACCATTCGTTGGAAAGCTATTGAGATAATATTTAACATGCAATTGGAATCTCATAAAAAAATTGTGTACGCTAAAAGTTATGTCTATTTGAAGTTGCTGCTTATGTTTAAAATCATTTCAAAAGGCGTACTTTGTTGCGTTGAAGCATGTTAAGACTTGTTTTGAGGTGAAATCTTGTTATATGGAGCTTTTTGAAGAATTGTTGCATGTTTTATTTATTTATTTTTTTATTATTGAGTTGAATGATATATTTATTTATAGTTATAATGTGAGTGTCTTATTTATTTTATGATGGTATTGTTGTTTGTAATTAAATTGAGTATTATAATAATGTTGTACTTTTTATAAATCAATATCTAAGTTGTCGACGTTACAGTACTGGAGGGAGAATAATACTGTCTTTAGTACCGTTTCGCCAAGAGTTATGTACCGGGGGTATTATAACTAATGTTGTAATTAACCTTGTACCCAAACTCAGACAACGAGAGTGTAGTAGTTTGGAGTATTTGATTTTATTGTGTATTTGGTGTATAATTATGTTTTAAAGAGTGTTTATTCTTTTTGGTTGGGCGAAATGATTTTTATTAGTATTATTATCACTATTACTTTGAGAAGAATAAATATTATTGAATTGAGACTCTTGGATTCCGATCATAGTTTCTGTTGATTTTAGGTGTAAGGCCTGAAGGGCATCCTTATTATTTATACTTGATGAATAAATTATAGTATTTATTTGTAGAAATATTTTATTGAGATTAAGATATCCGGTGGGATAGATGTAGTCCCCGGTGAAGAACGTGCCAACCACCTAGGTTGCGATTTAGGGGTATTACCTAGGTTAATTGTTGTCGTCGGAGAGGTTGGGAAGTACTGAGCTGGGTACTATCCTGCATCGGGAGTTTCGCCATTCTTAGACACATGCAGTAGGGAACGTAAGCCCATAGGCTGTCTGGAGATTTCGATCTGACAAACCTTAGGAAGTGGGTTGCGATCCACTGGCGTTTGGCTCTTTCTCAAACCTATTATATTATTTTGTGCTTTTATTTTGGAGGCTTATATTATCGATCTTATATTGCTCATATTAAGTTTATTTATTGTTGATTTACTTTATTTAAAGCATGTTAATTCTAGTGAATGAGTAACCTTATATATATACTTATTGTTATTAGAAGCATGCATGTTGTTGTGTAGTAACATTTATTTTAACTTTACTTAAAATTGCTATTTGAATCCTATATTGGGCTGGGAGAGCTGTTAGTTACTCCCCACTGATTGTGGATATTTGTTGTATATTTTTGCAGGTTATGTTGATGGGAATCTTCTTTGGTTTTGGGCTCGGGTTGAGATGTGAGCATTAAAATGTTAGATGTTTTAGGCCTAAACTTTTCGTTAAATTTTAAGAGTTAGTTTTCCCTTTTGGATATTAATCTAATTCATTTAATTTATTTATACTATTTATTTATGTTGGTTTTATCACTTAGTTATTTAAACGCATTTCTTGTAGTAGTGACATTCCCAGAAGACGATGTTTGCGCCGTCGTCCTATAATACTATTATTATTTCTTTCTTTTCTGCTTTGAAGTTCTGGGGTGTTACACAAACTCTTTGTGGAGTGTCTTTTATTAACAACCAAGATTCAATTGTTTTTCTTCCTATCTCTATCGTGTTACTCATTGTTATCAGTGAGTCGGTAAATAACTTACAGGAAACCGTATCTAATACGTGCTTTATTTGGTCACTCACTATTATATCCATACAAATTTCTAAACATTTGATAGTTTTGGCTTCTATTGTAGATGCTAGATGACATTAAATCAATAAATGAATTTTAATTTTTTAAAAAACTATATCTAATTTATGCTGCCTAATTCTTCGAAAATTTGTATTATATCTCATCAAAACCACCCCTGAACTATGAACTTTCCCAACACATTTCTAATTTAGTAATTTTGGATAAGATCAATATGGGTGAAAAATAATTCAACTATCACCAATTTTTTGTTTTAAGCTACTTAGTTAGACTTCATTTCACAAATAAAACAAATATTTTGTTTTACCTTTGAAGATCTCTAAATGAGCAGAGTAAGTTTTGGGAGACAGGAGTTGTGAGGGAGCAGAAAACGACGAGTTCAAGAGCTGCCAACTTGAATGTGGAGAACCAGATAATGTTTCTTATTGATACTAATTACACCGTATTTGTTAAGTAGATATATTCAAATAATTATTAGTTTAGTATTTTAAAAAATATGTGTCGCTCGATCAACATTTTGTAACCTTTTTCGGAATACACAAATGACTATTATTGAGAAATATAGATCATTAAATTTTCATTTTATAGTGTGATAAAAATAAGGATATAAGTACTTGATCATTTAAGATGTCAATCAGAAAACCTAAAAAAAAAGAAATCGAAAAGATGCACAATTAAATGATTAATAAAGAAATTACAAAAAAAGTTGCAATTTTGCAGAACCCAAAAAAAGTTGCAATTTTGCAGAACCCAAAAAAAGTTGCAAGCATCCATTATATAGAAGGACCTAAGGCAGAAAAATGTAACCTGGGCCAAAATAAGGTGATAACAAAATTTTTGAAATTTATATTAGATAATATCAAAATTTTATTAAAAAAATTATGGATTAGGGGTATGTTCTCTTTAATTAATTTGCTTTGCACTATATTTAATAAAATATTATAAACTAATCTAAACTTATTTAGAACAAAAAACAATAGGGGTAAAATTAAATTTATCATTTTATTACTCCGGTTCAATATGTAGTTCTACAATATACAAATATCAAAATTTTATATTAAATGAAAATACAAGTGGGAGTATAACACTAAAAACTAAAGAAAGTTTGAAATATATATGCATTGACAACCTGTAAGGGTCTAAAACATGACATGAAAATAAAATGGTATAATGATTAACTTAGTATTGTAGATAACAAAGTAAATTCATATTGGGCTATTACACCCTGAGTTTAAACAACTGCTTTTGATTCTCGGTTAAATTGTAGCACATTTTAGGTGAAATGAAAGCCAAATTATTTCGACCAAAAAAAAAATATTAGCCTAATGTATGTGTTTAATTTAGTGTCAATTTTAGGGAAATAATAATAGTAATAATAGTGCTGTTGTTATGCTATAAACATATGTGAAGATTGTAAGTGATAAATCCAAGGACACATTTATGGTTAAAAGAGCATCAAAATAGATTATTATTTGGTGGCATTTTTCTATATTATACAATATGTATGTATTTTTTTGGCAGAACTCTCATATATATTAGGGTTTTAAAGTTTTCTATACAATATCCCTCCGTTAAGTGTGTAACATTTAATGTTAATTACTTATTATCCCTATTAATGATTCATATTAACAGCGGTTGGAGGAAAAAATTCCCTCCATAAGTAAACACTTTCCTCCATTGGTTCTTCTCTCTCTTAAATTTGCATTGCTTTATTTCTCTCTCCCTTAAATTCTCATTGTTGATCGTCTCCTCTATCAATAAAAGTTAACAACTCAATCAAACCCTAAACTTCACCAAAACAACGAAGTGCAAAAATTTAACGATTTAACAACTTATAATCAAGAAAATTACCTGAATTTTGGTTCTCCTTTCAGATTACTCTTGGTTTTGCACTTTCGTCTTCCTTTTCCACTTTCATCTTCACTGAAACTCCAATTTCCAGGACCCTATCTGCCAAAATTGGTATTCCCGATGTCGTTGGACCCTATCTGCCAAAATTGGTTAACCCTGAGCATTACGCAATGGTATTCCCGATGTCATTGGACCCTATCTGCCAAAATTGGTTCTATTCCCTTGACCCCAAGCAAACTGAAACTTGCACTAGTAGAATAATTGCTTATTGATGCGGTCATTTAGTGGCCTATTGCGGCGGTTTTGGCCGCGCAGCAACTAAGGGCGCAGCAATTAAGGGCGCAGCAATAGGTAATTAACCTATTGCTGCGGTTTTTGACCGCAGCAATAAGCCAAGGTATTGCTGCGGTTTTGGCTAGGAACCGCAGCAATATGTTATACCTATTGCTGCGGTTCCTAGCCAAAACCGCAGCAATAGGTACTAGTACAGGTAAAAAAAAATTTTTTTTTTGCATTTTGCCATCAAATTTGAAAGATAAAAATGTTGAAAGAAAATAAAACACAACAAATTCAAAGTAATATTCAGCTCATACAAAAGAAACAGATATAAAGGAAAAAAAACAAAAGTAAAAAAACCTAACATTATATTAATTCTGAAAAATAAAAAAAATCCAATAAAAATAAAACATCACTAGATCTGGATAAATAAATAAATAAAAGTAAACTACAAAATAAAAAAAACAAAGAAGATGCAATGAAATTCTCCAACAGAGATGCAGACAAACTAAAAAATCTGAAAACTAATGGAATTCGAATAATTACATCAAACAAGAAATTCGAAACTAAGGAAAAAATCTGAAAATTAACAAGAAATTCGAAACTCGTTGCCGAAGGCGCCGGATCCAAAACATCTAAACCCACCGGAACTACAAAGAAGCGTCGACGATGAAGAGGAGCGCAGGAGAGAGAGTGACCGAAGGAATGAAGGCGCCGGAGATGAATGAGACGAAGGCGCTGCAAGCGCCGACGAAGCTCAGTGATGGCGATGCTCAGTAATTCATGAAGAGGTCAGTTACCTCAGCTCAAGAGCAGGGACGACCAACGTGAAACAGGGACGGAGGGGGCGGTGCTCCGGCGAGATAGGCAAAGATCGTGGTTGGCATCGTTCGACGGAATTTGGCCTTGATGCAAGCCGGCGTGCATGCGGTAGTAGTGCGAAGGGAGAGGAAAGGCAGAGCAAAAGAGAAAGAGGAGTGAGAGAGAGGAGTGAGAGAGAGGAGCTTGGGGATGCAGATGGTGCATCAGGAGGTCTCATTAAGCAAAGAGTGAGAGAGAGGATGAAGGAGGAGAGAGAAAGGAGTGAAATGAAACGGCTGAAGGAGATTTGAAGGAGGAGAGAGAAAGGAGTGAAAACGGAGTGAAAACGGCCATTTATTTCTCAAACCCTAGCGCCTCTTTTTGAAATAAAATGGCCAATTGGATATTGTTGCGGTTTCCCAAAAACCGCAACAATATATTAAAATATTATTTTTTTTAATATTATTTTAATATATTGCTGCGGTTCTTGCCAGAAACCGCAGCAATATGTTTGGTTAAAAAGTCAACTTTTTTCAAAAAATTTCCCGTTGAAATCATATTGCTGCGGTTTTTGGCCGAAACCGCAGCAATATCTTTATTTTATAGTTTACCTTTTCTTTTTACGTGATATATTGCTGCGTATGGGTAAAACCGCATCAATACCACCGCAGCAATAAGCAATTATTCTACTAGTGTCGTGAAGGCATCACTATTGCTTTCATGAAACGATATGAGTCGAACGCGCAACTGCAAACTTCCCTTAGAGAGCTCGAGGTTCTTAAACAAGGTCAAAATGAAGGCTTTAATTACCACTTACCTGAACAGATGGAGAGAGAAATCAACCCATATGGTATCAAGGCCTACGGAAAAAAGACTTGGTACGAATATTCGTTTCTAACCTCCTCCCTAAATACAAGAACCACCTCAAATACTTGGATCTCGATAGCTTCACAAGAGTATATGTCACTACTACAAAAAGAGTATTCTCTCGACGCATTCTCCTCGACGCCTCCCTGCGAGCGTTGGGCCAACTTTTAGTTTGCGTGTTATGTCGACGCATAAATATGTTGAGATAGAAAATGAAGCACGTGGCAAACATTATCCCACACATAGCCCGCGAATCCGAAATTTTTGAGGAAAAAACAAAGCGAAGCCCATGAGCCCATCTACCCACTACTTCTGCAGTACCCTCAAAATTCTCTCTCATCCCTTTGCCACAACTTCGATTATCATCTCTCCTCACACAAAAAAAACTTCGATTATCAGCAATTGCACCCTAAAAGGTATTCCTGCTTGCAATTTATACTCTAATCCGCATTGTCCCTTTGCTCAAATTATAGTCGCTTCTCACTGGTATGTAGTTAATTTACAATTTTGTCGTTTTTTTCTCTTATAATTTGCATGATTGTTGTGATTTGTGCGAATAAAAAGCAAACATATTTCGAATTCAAAGAGTTTCTTGTGAATTTGGCTTCTTTAGTCTGATTTATTTTTGTAAGCGATCTAGGGTTTTTGTTTCCACAAAATAGTTGAGTGAGTTCCTAATTAGAATGTAATCGTATTCTGGACATGCTGCCTTATCTTTGATTAATTTTCTTTTGATTTATTGGGTATTAAGCCATCGAAAACCTTTCAGAGAGTGAAAAGAGAGAGATATAGGGATTTTGCTAGTCAGAAATAGGCTAGTTCTTCATCATTCCTCTCCTTCATTTCAATCCAACTTTGGTCTTTCATTTAAATCCTGAAAGTTTGCATAATTTGTATTTATATTTTAAAATTTCAATCTGGAGCAGTTTCAGGGCTCTTCCTACTGAATTTGATGAGCATCTTAAGATATACCTAATGAAGCTTTATGCTACAAATGATGTTCTTGCAAAGTCTAAATTCTGGTAAACTCTAAATTATTTTGGAAATAATAATGTTTTTGATTTATGGGTTTTTAAGGAATGTAGTGGGTAGATTTTCAAATTTATATTAGGAAAATGGGAGATGTGCTTTTGACAATCTGAGATGGATGATTAGTCTTAGGGGTTTAGTAAAGTAGCTTTACTTTGATTATGGAGACTGAAATTCTACATTGTGTGAAGAAAAATGCTTTTAGATCTGCATTGTTGCTCTTTTGTGTAACTATCGTTAGTGTAATGGTGTTGCTACTGATGCTTATTACGTTTTTATGTGTTTTTTTTCTTATGAATTTCTCTAATAATGACCCTTCCTTATGAATGAGCTACCGTAGAACCTGTCATTTGTGGTGTTGTGTATATGCTCCTATTGTCTTTGTTGTGTTGCTTTGTCTAGAACTATCATATGCTTATATTTTTCGACGAACAACAATAATCGAGCATATCTATTTAGCCTTACACAACTTGAAGTGCTCGGGCCTCAATGATTGTCATCGATAAAAAGCCTACCCGAATGCATAGCGTCTGTACTTTCTTTGAAAGAGCTTATTATTTCGCTCACTAAAGTGTCTTAGAGTCTTATTACTAGGAAGATGTCGTTATCTTCTTAATATGCCCGTTTCGTAGGGGAGGGTTAGCTTCCATTGTTGAGCTTGAGTTAAATAACGCAGACATAAAAGTACTACCAGACGAGATATGTTGCTTGAAGTTTCTGGAGGAACTTCGACTGTCTAATTGCACTTTACTTGAAAAACTACCAGATTTAGTGGGTAACATTTCAAATGTTTTCAATCTATCTGTTGAAGGTGCTGCCATAACACAACTCCAAAGTCCATAGTGGAGTTGGAAAATCTTACATGGTTAAACTTGAACAAGTGCTGAAAGCTAAGCAGTCTGCCAGATGACATAGGAAGATTGAAGTATTTGCGTATACTTATGATGGAGGATACTGCTGTCACCTGTTTACCTGAAAGCTTTGGTTCACTTGATAAGTTATTTAGGCTACATTACCTTGTTGAAACCCCAGTAGGAATAATCGGAGCTCCACAAACACTACTCAATATTACTTCTTGGACTTGTGTAGAACAGGATCTATATGGTTCTTGGGCATACTGCATGTTTCTTGTTTGATCAATAGAAAACTCAGTGCTCCTCTTTTCTCCTTCTTGCTGTCAACTTCCTTAGTATTATTCTGCTCTTTTATGGGATTCATCGTAATCCTTTTCTCTTCTATAATCCCTAAAATTTTCTATTGGCTAGATTTGTAAGTTTAAGGTCTACGTTATACTGTAGTATATGCTTTGGATGCTTTTGGGTTTAAATGGTTAGTGCTATATATTAAAATGTAAAATTATGAACAGGGATAATTTTGTTATCAAATATTATGGACAATATTACTTTAGAATATGAGCCACATTATATAGTTCTCGATTTGACAAACTCCAAACTTTCATATTATCATTACTGATTATATTTTTTGTCTTTTTTTTTCCCCCTTTTGAAGGTACTCAAAAATAATGAAGGTGCAACAGATCAAGAACAGATGGCTTCAAAGTAGCTACCATCGTATCATCTATTTTGCTAGCTAGATCTTATTAGTTAGCTTATTTTCAAGGCTACTTCACTTTGGATATTTTTATTAGACTTAACTACGACATACAATTTGCAATTATGTTTATAGAAAAATATTGGCTAGGATTTTGGTGAATATGCAATATTTGTAGGGATTTTAATTATAATAGTATACATTTATAATATATTGTTCAAAGTATTTTTTTTATCTTATATATATATATCTTCAAGTTTCAATGTTTGTTTTATTCTAGAGTAAATGTGTGTGTGTGTGTTTATATATATATATATATAGATTTGTTAATTCGGGAAAATAGCAAAAAGGGACTACAAAAATCGAAACACTTTTTATAGCCAAGAAATTTTACCAAACAAATATTAAAATGTGAAGCCAACTTCTCTTTTCACGACGCCAAAAAGCGTCAATATTTGGACGCGGCAAGGTGCTGCAAGTCATCACGAATGGAGATGCTTTTACGCGTTGAGACAATTGGGGACTCTGTTAGGCGTCGGGAATGGCGACGCTTTTAGGCGTCGTTATTTACCTACTCAATTGGTGCGACGCTTTTTGACAGCGTCGAGAGAAAATTTCACGACGCTTTTTGGCGTCGCCAAATGGGTCAAAAAGCGTCGCGAAAACACGCTTTTTGTAGTAGTGTGTGATGTGGGTATCCAGGTTGAGAATGATTTGCTGAAAAATGCCGAAGATAATGAACTCAATGCCATAGAAGTAGACATATTTCCGAGCCCAATCGTTCATTAAAATTAATCAGCAACAATCTGATTTCACAAAACTTATTCAAGTTTTCAGAAAAATTAATTATAATTATGTGTGAAAACAATATGATAATTAGAAAATCACAACGAAAAATTAAATTGATTTAATTTATAATACTTAGTTACTATGAAAAAATACAGTGTGTTATTGAAATTCTCAAATAATTATAATAATTCTTGGTCGAAAAATAAAGTAATAAAATTCAGAATTTGCAAAACCTAAAAAAATCGAATAAAGAACAAAAATTGCAGAGAAAAGAGAGAAATTACCCAAAAATTTTGAGCGTTTGACATTGAATTGGAAAACAAGTGGGAGAATTGAATAAGAAACTGAATTTGATTGAAGGAGTTATAGGTTGAAGAGTAAGCGTAATTCTCGGCCGCATTTGCAGTATTGCAGTGATCTTTTCTTTTCCTTTTTTCTCTACTTTTCCTTTTTTTTTCTACTTTTCCTTTTATTCTCTCTTTTGCCTTTACTTATTTGGGCTATGTATTTTGGGGCCCAGGCACCTCGCCCTCTCGCCTGTGCCCAAATACGGCCCTATTCACGCTACGTAATACAAATAATAAAAGTGTAATCAAAATGAATAAATAACAGTCTATAAATTTGAGTTTTGCATACTAATCACAGTCTATAAATTTGAGTTTTGCTGACACTCTTCTACAGATGTTGGAAGTTCAACAATAAAATTCTTTAAACTTCAAGAAAATAAAGGAAACTCTAGAAAAGTCTGCTTCCATTACTTAGGTTCGCACTTCGCAGGAGAGAGAGATGATTGCATGCTTACTTTTTTATTTATATTCAAATTTGAGCAAGCCTAGTTTTGAAATGGGCTTAAGTGTTTGGACTTTTGTGGGCATGGCTCGTGTTGGCCTAACTTAGGCCCCATTCTTATGGGTTGAATTGGGGTGAACTGAACTGAACTGCGAGAAACTGAACTGAACTGAACTGAACTGCGAGAAATTGAATAGAACTGAAAATAAGTCCAAAAGAACAGGGCCTTATAATCCATCTATGAGGTAAGGCTTATACTTTCTATGTTGCATAATTTATGTAACATATACAATTATATAGGAAAAAAAATATTCATCATGTAAGATATTGTTAGATTCATTTCAATGTGTAAGTTTTCAAATATCGAACTTTCATAATTTTTGTTGGTATACAATTGAAAATATCAATGGTAAAAATAGTACATTGGAGATTGTAAAATTACAAATGTTGCATAAATTATAGAATAGAGGTATGTTGGGTTTGTGGTCCAAATTCTCTAAGCCCAAATTCTAAGTTGATATGGTGCAAACCAATATCTAGCTCCATCTTATTTCATATTCACACTCTAGAAATATCTATGAAGATCTTGCATTACATCATGAATTCTAGAGAAATCATGATGATGCAACGTGGCATCTTTCACATCTTGGAAGCATGAATTTGCTGCAAGTTCTCAAGATTTCTAGAGGTATATTGCCGACTTATGTTGCCGCCATATACAAACTATAAATAAGTGTTGGGCATACTTTGGGGAGGTCAACCAACACATCCACACAAGAAGCCACATACATACTAAGCCTTCCTGTCATATTAACCCTCCTTGTTTACAACTCACCTTGTATAATTAATTCACTATTCTTCTTTGTAATACTCTTTTGTGAGTTTCTTACTATAGTGAGAGTTTTATTGTATACTCACCCTAATAATATTTAGGGTTCTTGTACTCTCCTATTTCCATATAGTGGATTTTGGGTACTCGTCATCGTCCGTGGGTTTTTTTGCCTCTATTTGAGGATTTTACCCACGTTAAATTGTGTGTCCATCTTTTACTACTTTTCTTGCCACATATTTCCAACTCCGTTTATTTTTCTCAATCTCTACATCTTTAATTTGCTTCCGCTACGCACTCACAACCCTAACAAGTGGTATCAGAGCCAAGGTTGTTTAGAGTGTTATTATATTAAAGATGTCTTCCGTAACAAAGTTCGAGATTGAGAAGTTTGATGGCAAGATCAGTTTCAGCATCCGGAAAGTTCATATGAAGGCCGTTCTTACACAGAGTGGATTAAAAAGGGCACTTGATGGCAAACAGAAAAAGCCATCTACTATGTCCGACGAGCAATGGCAAGAGTTGGATGAAAAAGCGTTATCTACAATCCAACTATGTCTAACTAAGGAGGTACTACGCGAGGTTATTCACGAGGAGACCGCTACAGGGCTATGGTTGAAGCTCGAGTCCCTCTACATGACTAAAAGTCTCGCTAACAAACTCCGTCTCAAGGAAAGGCTTTACACTATTCGGATGGCCGAAGGTACTTCTATCCAATCTCATCTTAGTGAATTTAATTCAATTATTATTGATCTTGAAAATTTGGATGTCAAGATTGAAGATGAGGATAAAGCCGTGTTATTAATTGTCTCCCTACCTCCTTCGTACAAGCACTTCAAGGAAATCATGTTATATGGTAACAATGATACTTTATCTTTTGAAGATGTTAAATCTCATTTACTCTCAAAAGAGAAATTTGACCTTGAAGTGCATTCCAATGATAATGCCGAAGGATTAAATGTAGGAGGGAGATCACACGGAAAAATAAGTAACAAAAATGGGGCCATATCTAATGGGCATAAATCTAAGAATTTATGCAAATATTGTAAGAAGCATGGGCACGATGTTTCCGATTGCTTAAAATTAAAGAAAAAGCTCGAAAGAGAAGAAAATGAGAAAAAAGCAACGGAAACTGCACAAGCCGATTTTGGTGAAATGGAATCCAATGATGTTCTTTTGGCTACTTCTCTTGGAAGAAGTAGAACTCCTGATTGGGTGCTTGATTCCGGTTGTACCTACCATGTGTGTTCTCAAAAGGATCACTTTATCAACTATAAATTGGTGAAGAATAGATCCGTCTCTATGGGCAACGATTGTCGTTGCAAAGTTCATGGTATTGGCTCGTTCGGATCAAGACACATGATGGTAAGATCAAGACTCGTCTAATGTTCAATATGTTCCCGATCCGAGCGTAACATCATTTCTTTGGGCACTCTAGATTCTAAAGGGTGCAAATTTTCGGCTCAAGGTTGAGTAATTAAAGTCTCCAGAGGTGCTCATGAACTCCCGAAGGCCGTCGACATAGAAATCTCTATGTATTACAAGGGTCTTCTATTATGGCTTCTTCCTTCACAACCCCAGTTCGGCATCAATGTCGCCATAAAACGGGTTCCAAAGATGTCACATTTTTCTAAGCCCAATATACAATTGGGTCGTGGTAACATATCTATATAACACCCTTCGGGGTTCATACGATGAGTACATATGAAATTTGGTCCAAGGTGGAGATTGTTGGGTTTGTGGCCCAAATTCTCTAAGCCCAAATTCTAAGTTGATATGGTGCAAACCAATATCTAGCTCCATCTTATTTCATATTCACACTCTAGAAATATCTATAAAGATCTTGCATGAATTCTAGAGAAATCATGATGATGCAACGTGGCATCTTTCACATCTTGGAAGCATGAATTTACTGCAAGTTCTCAAGATTTCTAGAGGTATATTGCCGACTTATGTTGCCGCCATATACAAACTATAAATACCAAGGACCCTTGAGTAGTCCAATGGTATGGCTTCCTATCTCCCACATGGGAGACCAAGGTTCAAATCTTGGTGGAAGCAAAAATTTCAATATTGTTGTGAGGTGGGGGGGGGGGTTTGGGGCTTGTTGGGCCTTTGGGTGAGTGACCCCGTGCGAGGATAGCCCGCAGGAAATTCATCTTACCACGGGGCTCCCGAAAGGGCCAAAAAAAATACAAACTATAAATAAGTGTTGGGCATACTTTGGGGAGGTCAACCAACACATTCACACAAGAAGCCACATACATACTAAGCCTTACTACCATATTAACCCTCCTTGTTTACAACCCACCTTGTATAATTAAGCGAAATTTGTCAGAACCAACATTTTAAAAACCACTTTTTGCGAGTAACAACCTTTTTAAAAATTTTCCCGGCAACTTAAGACCTTAAACAAATTTTTTTTTGTTGGAACCAACCTTACTCCACTTTCCGACGTTGACCATCGGATTCCGGCGTTGACTGTCGTTTTTCCTATTTTCTTCCCTTTCCCTCCAATTTCCCCTAAAATCTTTCTCTCTCCCTTCCTCTTCTCTCTTAAACCACTTCTAATACCTTAAAATGACAAGAAATCTAAAATGAAGATCACCATATCTTCCTCCATTAATGTACCTTGACCAAAGTTCACATTTTTCGATTTATAAACCGAGCTACAGGTGCAATAATCGCTCCCAACAAGTTCTATACATATCGCGTGATTGTCCATCATCAATCCACAAGTAAAAATCGAACAATTACTTAGCAATTAGCCAAGAATTTCTACTTTCTCTCTCCTCCATTTTACCTTCTTCCTCCTCTCGTTTTGGGCGAGCTACCCGCACCACCACCACGACACCACCACCTGCATTGTCGTCGTGCACCATAGCAGGACGTTACCCGCCCGACCACCAAGCACCCACGGACCCCCACCCACCCGGGGCCACCTTTCCACCCCACTATCGAACTCCGTCCCCTCTCGCTACACCTATTTTCTCGCTGCACATCTCTCTCGTCGACCCACCCGCGTCGAACCTCCACCACGAACCAACCACCTTTGCCACCCCGAGCCCCACCAAGTGCCGCGCTGCAGCCCACCAAGCTCCCGGCGATGCACTCGTTTTCCCTAAATCACAAGTGGGAGAGCTCCAATTGAAGAGAGAAGAGGAAGGAGTGAATTGGGTAGAAGGAGTGAGAGAGGAGATAGAAAGATTTTAGGTGAAATTGGAGGGAAAGGGAAGAAAATAGAGAAAAAAACGACCACGTGTTGCGCACATGTCTCACTTAAGTGAGTCAACACCTAATCTTGCTGGTCAACGTCGGAAAGTGGAGTAAGGTTGGTTCCAACAAAAAAATTATGTTTAAGGTCTTAAGTTGCCAGAAAATTTTTAAAAGGTTGTTTCTCGCAAAAAGTGGTTTTTAAAAGGTTAGTTTTGACAAATTTCGCTATAATTAATCCACTATTCTTCTTTGTAATACTCTTTTGTGAGTTTCTTACTATAGTGAGAGTACTTTTATTGTATACTCACCCTAATAATATTTAGGGTTCTTGTACTCTCCTATTTTCATATAGTGGATTTTGGATACTCGTCGTCCGTGGGGGTTTTTTTCCCTCTATTTGAGGATTTTTTTCCACGTTAAATTGTGTGTCCATCTTTTACAACTTTTCTTGCCACATATTTTTAACTCCGTTTATTTTTCTCAATCTCTACATCTTTAATTTGCTTCCGCTACGCACTCACAACCCTAACAAGGTAGTTAAGATTTGGGGATTAAGGAAGCTAAAGTATTAAACGTCTAAGAAAGATAGTAGGCAATCCCTTTATGTTGGATTTAGTTAAATTCATCCCGGTATATTTTAACTTTTTATAATTTCTAGTTAGTTTCTTTTTTACTTTTTTTTTTGAAAGGAATTTCTTTTTTACTTTAATTACCTTATAAAGCCATATTTTTCAAGTAACCACCTTTTAAATATATTTTTTAAATATCAACCATATATGATTTTTTTATTCTAAATTGCCACCACTTTACAGATTCCGTCGAACATATCATCAATTTTCACACGGAAATTTCCACTTTTTTCTCACAAAATCCGTTAATTGGTGAGAATCTAAAAGAGTCATATAAGGTGATTATTTAGAAACACGAGTTTAAAAGTGGTTATTTGTAAAAAAAATCGACTTTATAAGATGGTTAAATCAAATAATAACAATTCGAGGTATTAAGTACAGTGATAATATAGGAAGCAACTATAGGGGTACTTCCAATCAAATATGTGGATTTTGGAACGAAAATCATCTGCATGCATGCAGCATGTGCATGTCCACTGTTCTCACAACATAAATCTATGGTTGGTTTGTTTCAGTTGTAAATTCATATATATCATCCTAGAACTTGTACAATTATTTTTGCAGCAGGATTACAATTTGCAAATATTTCAGATCTAGTACAGCAAGCTAGACTTTCATTTATGACCGTAACACCATTATTTAATCTATACTATCATCATTATTTCATTTATTTTTATCGATCATATACTCAGACACAAACTGGTATGGCACAAAGTGGCTGAGCTTTTTCCAACGTGATCCCACATTTCTCCTCCATATCCATCTGATCTGGAAGAACTCCCCCTTCCAATTTCCAATCAAACCCGTGAATCAGTGACCCTAACATCAAATGGATCATCCGAATCGCCAACGGCAAACCAGGACAGATCCTACGACCCGCACCGAATGGAATCAGCTCAAAATCATGACCTTTTACGTCAATATTAGATCCAATAAACCTTTCCGGGTGAAAAGAATTTGGGTTTTCCCACACATCCGGATCTCTTCCGATAGCCCATACATTGACCATTACTTGAGCATCTTTTGGCACTGTATATCCGAATAGCTTCACATCCGAAACCGCCTTTCGGGGAACCAGAAAGGGTGCTGCTGGGTGCAGCCTGAAGGTTTCTTTCACAATGGCTTGCAAATATGGGAGCCGGGTTATGTCTGGTTCTTTAACTGGGTTACCTTTTCCTATGATCTCATGGAGCTCTGCTTGTGCCTTCTTTAGCTTTTCCGGGTTGCGGAGTAATTCCGCCATTGCCCATTCTAGTGTGCTTGATGTTGTATCTGTTCCTGCACCAAAGAGGTCGTGTAGAAATAAATAAGATAATAAGTTCATATGAGATCTAATAAAGGACTAATAAGCGACTCTCGCTCAACTTATTTTGAGCCTTTACAAAAAAAAATAAGTTGAGATAAGGACTAATAAGGTATAATAAGTTCAAATAAGCAAAAATAAGGTTTGATACACTCACAAAATAAAGCGTCTAATAAAGTTAAGATGTCGATTTTCCAAGAAATACAGGAGAAGATGTAATCATTCTCAGATAAGACTGGTCATCCCGTGACACCGTCTCGACTATTTTATGTTTTGTTATTATTGAGTTGAGTGAGAAATTAATCTCACACTAATATTACTTATGCCCATCTAAAGAACTTTGTCTTTTAAGTCATTAATATTTCAGGCTTGTATGCGCCAATTGTCTAGGCACAATGTACTAGGAATCAGTCTAGTGATCAGTTATTTTGTTTGTTTCTTCTCCCACTCATCTAGCTGCTGATTGGCTATGTGGTGTATGAGTCACATCACTCTTTTTCCCTTCTACTCTATTTAAAGAGAGCGGGGCACAGTTTGAATGACACACAAAAACTGGTGAATGAAACTCTCTCTCTAAAATCTCTTAATGGCAGCGATTTCATCCACCTCTGAATGGAAGATACATGACATAAAAGTCATCATGGTATCAGAGCGACATGTTCTCTCCTAATCTCTCTATATCAAAATCTGGTAGAAATTATTTTGCCTAAGTAGAAATTTTCTGTGGTAAAGTTTCTTCGATTTTGTGTGAGATAGGAAAGTTGTTGTCTTTCATTCATTTAGTGAATTTCACTTGAGTCATTATCATGGCTGGAGGTAGTAATGCTACTGTAATTGAACAAATAAGCCTCTTATATTTACACCCATCTGATGGATGTAATTCCATTAGTGTAGAGAAGCTGCAAGGTCCTTCCAATTACAGATCTTGGAAGAGATCTCTTGAAATCAGCCTAGCATCTAAAAGAAAACTAGGTTTTGTTGCTGGTGTTGTGAAAAGGGATGCAAGTAATTCAGTGAAACAGGATGCCTAGGATACTTGCAATAGTATGGTGATTTCATGGATTATAGGAAGTGTGTCAGAGCCTATCAAAAGGTCCATAATGTTTTTAGAAAATGCTGCTGAAATCTGGAAACTCCTTGAAAGGAGGTATCCGATGTCCAATGGTTCAAGAAAATACAAATTGAACAAGGATATCTATGAAGCAAGACAATAGGGAAAAACCATTACAGATTATTACACTGAACTGAAGGGAATGTGGGAAGAACTTGACTCTCTAGCTAAATCATCTTCCACCCATTACAACCATGACCACTGAAATTAATACATTCATCAGTGCTCTCAATCAGCAACAAGAGGAACAAAAACTATTTCAGTTCCTCAATGGGTTAGATGAAGTATACAATTTACAGAGAAGCAACTTACTCATGATGAGTACCCTGCCTAGTGTGGAGAGTGCTTGCAGTAGCTTACAGCAGGAAGAGTCACAGAGAGAAGTGCTGAAGCCTGTGAAACAAGAAATGGAAGCAGTTGCTATGTTTAGCAAAGGTGAAGGGATGTGCACTGTGTGTGGGAAGCAAGGTCATGTGAAGGAAAAATGTTGGTTTGTTGTTGGGTATCCACCATGGCATCCCAACTATGAGAAAGAACACAAGGAAGGAAAGGATGCTCAGAAAGGAAAATGGAAGGAGCAGAACAATTACAAGAATCAAAAGTGGAAAAAAGGAGGCAAAAGTGGTAAACCTGCTGGGAAACTGGCTGCAAATGTGAAAGGAAAGAGTGAAAGCTCTTTCCATAATCTTGCTACTATTACCCCTCAACAGCTTGAACAACTTATGAGGTTGCTTCCAACACCATCAAGGACTGGTGGGTCAGAAATAGATGAAGAGATGGATTGCTCTTATGCAGGCATGATCAGTTGTTGCTTTGCAAATACTAGAAGCTGTGAGTGGATCATTGACTCTGGCACTTCAGATCATATCACAGGTACATTTAAATATCTCATAGAACCTGTGAGAAGCAAGAAAGAGCCTAAACTCAATTTACCTACTGGTGACACCTCCCTGATAACTCATTGTGGCAAGGTAAAGCTTGAAAACAACTTGAAACTTGAAAATGTGCTGTTTGTACCCTCTTTCAAGCATAATTTGCTCTCTATTCAGAAAATGATAAAGGATACAGGATACAAGGTGGAGTTCCATAAGAGTTATTGTGTGATCTTGGATCCTGATAACTCAAAGATAAGAGGTGTAGGTAAGGCTGTGAATGGATTGTATTACCTGGTTAATGCTGAAATGAGCAAGATTATAAAAGGAATGAGTGCAAATAGTGAGAAGGCAGTGAAGGATGGACAGGTGAAGGTAATGAATGCTTCATCAAACCTGCAGATGCCTAACACAATCACTGATGCTCCACAAACAAGTGACACCACCTTGTGGCATCAAAAATTAGGGCATGCGCACCCCTAGCCAAGCTGAAGAAAATTGAACAATTGAAGGGATTTGATGAGCATAACACTGACATATGCTTGACATGTCCTATGGTTAAGCTTACCAAACTCCCATATGAACTGAGTGAGTCTAGGGCAGCAGGGGTGTTTGATCTTGTGCATATAGACATATGGGGGCCGAATAAGGTGAATACAAGAGGGAATCATAGATACTTCTTGGTTGTGGTTGATGATCACTCTAGGGTATCATGGATTCACCTATTGAAGCTCAAATCTGAAGCTTACAATGCCATTTAAAAGTTTGTGAATATGGCAAAGACTCAGTTCAACAAAGCTGTGAAAACAATCAGGTCAGACAATGCTTTGGAGTTTGATGACAAGCAATGTAGACCTTTCTTTGAGAATTTGGGAACACTCATCAAACTTCATGTGTGGATAGGCCACAGCAGAATGGTAGGGCTGAGAGAAAGCACAGGAACATCCTTGAGATGAGCAAGGCACTCAGGTTTCAATCTGGACTTCCACTTCAGTTTTGGGGAGATTGTGCTCTGACAGCAGTGCACTTGATCAACAGGCTTCCAACTCCAATTCTGCACAACAAGAGTCCTTATGAGGTACTATTTTAAACTACACCTAAATACAATCACTTGAAAACATTTGGATGCTTAGCCATGGGTAGCAATCCAAGTAGAACAAGTGACAAATTTCATGCTAGAGGAGTTCCTTGTGTATTAGTGGGATACCCACAAACACAAAAGGGATATAGACTCTTGAATCTCACTAATAATATCATATTTGTTAGTAGGGATGTTAAGTTTTATGAATCAATTTTCCCTTACAAAATGTTAAACCTAACCCCTTCAAACCAACACAGTCCTAACCTGAACTCCTCTAGGGACATGTTTCACACTGAGTATGACACTGAACCAATCATTGTCTCCTCACCATCTGATGATACTCAATCTCTTGAACACCCTACAGCACCACAAAATGAACCTCAAACACAAACACCTGAGCCATGTGTTAGAAAATCTGACAGAGTTCACAAACAACCTCACTGGCTTGCAGACTATCATGTGAGTAATCACATTAGTACTGCTAGTCCTGCTTCCATCAAAAGAGTTGCCAACTCGCCTGCACACCTCAGTTCTACTGTTTCATGAGCACATTAGAAAAGAATGTTGAACCTAGAAATTTCAAAGAAGCTGTGAAAGAAAAGCAGTGGGTACAAGCTATGAATAAGGAGCTTGATGCCTTGGAGTTGAATTACACCTGGCAGATCACCTCTCTTCCTCAAGGAAAGGTTGCCATAGGTTGTAAATGGATGTATAAAACCAAATACAACCCAGATGGAATTATTGACAGGTACAAATCTAGGCTAGTGATCTTGGGAAATAGGCAAAAATTTAGAGTAGACTATGATCAAACCTTTTCTCCTGTGGCCAAAATGGCCACAAGAAGGTCCTTGCTTGTCATTGCAGCTGTAAAAGGCCGGTTTCAGGCACCAAATGGACGTTAAAAATGCCTTCTTACATGGTGAATTGCAGGAGATAATGTATATGAAGATGCCTCCTGGATACATTGACAAAGGCTGCAGGATCAAGGTACAAGGAGAGGGGAAGAACCAGCTCAACACTCTAATCCTAATAAGGTGTGTAGGTTGCTCAAATCTCTGTATGGGCTGAAGCAGGCCCCCAGGCAATGGTTTGCCAAGCTCGCCCGACTCCAAAGCTACAACTTCACTCGGCCGGATCGATTACTCTTTATTTGTGAAGAGTGAAGGAGAAAAATTCACAACTATTCTGGGTGAATTGAGGTAACAAATTCACAACTATGTGGATGACCTTGTTATAGCAGGTAACAACATGCAAGCTATCAATCAAACCAAAGCTTTTCTCTCCTCTCACTTCCATATAAAGGACATGGGTGAATTGAGGTACTTCTTGGGCATAGAAGTAGATAGACAAACTGAAGGAATTTTTCTCTCACAGAAGAAATATGTCATAGATCTCCTTCAAGACTATGGCATGACAAAATGTAGAGCATTGAAGCTTCCTATGGACACACACCTCAAGCTTACTAGTGATGCTGGTGATGTGCTTCCTCACCCTAAAGAATATCAAAGGCTGGTAGGGAAGCTAATCTATCTCACCCTCACCAGACCTGATATAGCTTACACTGTACATGTGTTAAGCAAGTTCATGCATCAACCAACTACGGTGCATGTTCAAGCTGCAAAAAGAGTTCTAAGGTATCTCTCAGGGTGTCCTAGTCAAGGAATCATGCTGACTACTCAATCCAAGGCTCAATTAACTGCTTTATGTGATAGTGATTGGTCAGGGTGTCCATCAACCGTAAGGTCAACTACGTGGTTCCCGCATTTTGTTGGGTGCATCACCAATTTCCCCGGAAATCCAAGAGGCAATCGGTGGTTGCAAGGAGTACCGCCGAGGCCGAGTACAGAGCCATTGCAATGACTGTATGTGAGGTCATGTGGCTCAAACAATTACTCAAGGACTTGGGTGTGAAAAATTTAGGTAGCACTCCTCTATTATGTGACAATCAAGCTGCTCTAGCCATTGCCACCAATCCTAATCATCATGAAAAAACCAAGCACATTGACATAGATTGTCACTTCATCAGGGTTACAACCAACTCTGGCATTATCTCTCCAACTTACATTCCTTCTTGTTATCAAGTTGCAGATGTGTTCACCAAGGTGCTTCCTACTCATCAGCATCAACACCTACTGTCCAAGCTAGGAGTTCAGCCTTCACCTTCACTCTCAGCTTGAGGGGGAGTATTGAGCTGAGTGAGAAATTAATCTCACACTAATATTACTTATGCCCACCTAAAGAACTTTGTCTTTTATGTCATTAATATTTCAGGCTTGTATGCGCCAATTGTCTAGGCACTATGTACTAGGAATCAGTTTAGGGATCAGTTATTTTGTTTGTTTCTTCTCGCACTCATCTAATTGCTGATTGGCTATGTGGTGTATGAGTCACATCACTCTTTTTCACTTCTACTCTATTTGAAGAGAGCGGGCACAGTTTGAATGACACACAAAAACTGGTGAATGAAACTATCTCTCTAAAATCTCTTAATGGCAGCGATTTCATCCACCTCTGAATGGAAGATACATGACATAAAAGTCATCAGTTATAGGGCTGAAGGAGAAAAATTAACAACTATGTGGATGACCTTGTTATAGCAGGTAACAACATGCAAGCTATCAATCAAACCAAAGCCTTTCTCTCCTCTCACTTCCATATGAAGGACATGTGTGAATTGAGGTACTTCTTGGGCATAGAAGTAGATAGACAAATTGAAGGAATTTTTCTCTCACAGAAGAAATATGTCTTAGATCTCCTTCAAGACTATGGCATGACAAAATGTAGAGCATTGAAGCTTCCTATGGACACACACCTCAAGCTTACTAGTGATGCTGGTGATGTGCTTCCTCACCCTAAGAAGAATATCAAAGGCCGGGTAGGGAAGCTAATCTATCTCACCCTCATCGACTCCGATATAGCTTACACTGTACATGTGTTAATCAAGTTCATGCATCAACCAACTACGGTGCATTTTCAAGCCGCAAAAAGAGTTCTAAGGTATCTCTCGGGGTGTCCTAGTCAAGGAATCATGCCGACTACTCAATCCAAGGCTCAATTAATCGCTTTATGTGATAGTGATTGGTCGTGGTGTCCATCAACCGAAGGTCAACTACGTGGTTCTCGCATTTTGCCTGGGTGCATCACCAATTTCCTAGAAATCCAAGAGGCAATCGGTGGTTGCAAGGAGTACCTGGCGAGGCCGAGTACAGAGCCATTGCAATGACTTTATGTGAGGTCATGTGGCTCAAACAATTACTCAAGGACTTGGGTGTGAAAAATTTGGGTTGCACTCCTCTCTTATGTGACAATCAAGCTGCTCTAGCCATTGCCACCAATCATGTTCATCATGAAAAAACCAAGCACATTGACATAGATTGTCACTTCATCGAGATACAACCAACTCGGCATTATCTCTCCAACTTACATTCCTTCTTGTCATCAAGTTGCGGATGTGTTCACCAAGGTGTTTCCTACTCATCAGCATCAACACCTCCTGTCCAAGCTAGGAGTTCAGCCTCCACCTTCACTCTCAGCTTGAGGGGGAGTATTGAGCTGAGTGAGAAATTAATCTCACACTAATATTACTTATGCCCACCTAAAGAACTTTGTCTTTTATGTCATTAATATTTCAGCTTGTATGCGCCAATTGTCTAGGCACTATGTATTAGGAATCGCCTAGGGATCGCTTATTTTGCTTGTTTCTTCTCCCACTCATCTAGCCGCCGATTGGCTATGTCGTGTATGAGTCACATCACTCTTTTTCCCCTCTACTCTATTTAAAGAGAGCGGGGCACAGCTTTGAATGACACACAAAAACTGGTGAATGAAACTCTCTCTCTAAAATCTCTTAATGGCAGCGATTTCATCCACCTCTGAATGGAAGATACATGACATAAAAGTCATCAGTTATAGGGGTCACTTTTTATTTACGGTAATTTTAGAGTGATTCCTTTATCTCATGATATATAGTGAGATAAGACGGTCTTTTTGTAGACCAATTAGGGGAGAGGTTCGACAAAATGTCTAGATAAACTGGAGCAAGTAATTATTACCATTAATAGATGAGGC
Source organism: Beta corolliflora (assembly GCA_947648045.1). Taxonomy (NCBI): domain Eukaryota; kingdom Viridiplantae; phylum Streptophyta; class Magnoliopsida; order Caryophyllales; family Amaranthaceae; genus Beta; species Beta corolliflora. Next base: position 65,195 of record CANSZD010002674.1, on the reverse strand, counting down.
AAGCCGTCGATAATTCCATCTCCTCTCGGTTTTGTTTGATTGATCTCTAGTAAAGAATCCGAACATCATCACCTTGTACCGATCCCGCCGGGTTGTTTGTTGTCATGCAACCGTTGCTCGATAATGGTGTTGAATAGATCAATTATCTTCTCAAAGTGTACGGTGTACGCCGTTCGATGCGTTGTGGGTCTATCTTCTTCAATACAGGGAAAAAATCAGCAATGTTGGGATTTCCCAATTCTTCCATTATACCTCGTATAGTCTCTCGAAATTCGCAACCATTTTCGTAACCGGGATCACCCATATCAACCGAAAAGAATGTGTTTGATAACAAATTCATTGTGGTTGTAAATGCTACTTGTCCAATGTCTACCGCCAAACCTCGCTTTACTTTGTTTCTTAACATAGTCTATCGATTGCTTACTTTTTCTCGTCGAAGACATTGGCTCGAATCAAGTTTACGCCTAGAAAAAACTTCAGAGTTACAGATTTTACGGAGATTTCTCCATTGAGTTGATATCGGCAACCAAATCACTGAATTTTTTGGTGATCCAAAGTGCTAGAGAAGCATCAATGACCGGCCCGTTAGCGAACAAAATATCATTCTTTTGAAGTGCTTCTTTCGCCATGATAGATGAGGAAATGATCACCGTTGGCACTTGGCCGAGCCGCAAAGATCATGATAGGACCATACGTCTTGGCAAGTTGAGTCAAGGAGATGTGTGGTTTTGCGCCGAGGCTAAAGAGGTTACCGAAGATAGGCAGAGTAGGAGGACCGGGTGGTAGTCTTGTCTGGATTTGATTCATCGACGTTCCTATTATTTGAGAGGAAGTGGATTGCCGCCCATGCTAGTAGAAGACATAGCACAAAGCTCAAGTAATCCATGGCTTCGTGCTGTTCTAAGGTCTATGTGTTTTGTTGCTTCTTGTGTTTGTTAATTGATGCTGTATTACATGCTTTGTACCTTGGCTTTGTAATCTTTGTTATTGCATAAATAATAATCTATGCGACATAATGTCAAGACAGTTTTAGATTGAAAAGTATTTAAGTTGTTTTGTCATCTATTCAAGCTATGTATCCTAGTTTGTTTGTTTGCGTTTTTCCAAGAAAAGAAAAGTATTTTCAGATGAACTTCAACGAATACATCATCAATTTGTACACTGTTGCCACTTCCCATACTTGCATAGTTGCATTTACGTACAGAGGTATCATAACATCTTGGATCGGGTCTCCGTCTCTCGCATTAAGCGAACCGCATTGTTGATGTTGGAATACAAGGTGACACTCAAGAAGGGGGGGTTGAATTAAGTGGCTAAAACTAATCGATTTTCGCAAAAACACTCTTATGGCACAGTGCCGTGCACTGTGTTATTCACTCGTAAATTCTCCGATTAATGTTTTTGCTCGAACGAAATTGTATCAAACAATAAAACAATGAAATCAAATAATAAGACACAGGAATTTAACGTGGTTCAATCTCACCTCTGAGATCTACGTCCACACAAACTACTCTTTTATTATTTGAACCGTAAAATACCAAACTCTTGATACAATTCGATTCCCCCACTACTAACCCTAGTAGTGCTCCCCAACACTTAACTCTAAGTGTTGCCACTCTCTATAATAATGAAATTACAGAAAGAAAAGATCCTCAAAAGCGTGCTTCTTATTCAAGCAAATAGAGGACAATTACAAACGTTGTTTTAGTTTCCTAACCCTGACTAGAACTCGTGCTATACTCGTGCCTTAGGAAACTGTTTTCGCTCTTAATATCTCCGATTTTTTCTCTCTGAAAACGTGAGTTATGAAACTGAATTACAATCCCTTATATGCTTCTTGACTGACCGAAAACCCTTCAGAAAAATATACTTATCTTTTACTCCATAAATTAAGGGATAAAACTTTTTCCTTATTAAAAACAAATTTTATCTTTCATAAAAACTGATTTTTCTTTTCAATTCTTATAAAATAAGAATTCTCCGATATTAACTAGTAATTATCTTTATAGAAAACTTATTATCACAATCAGCTTTTTTCTCTATCTTTGTTTTCCTTGTTAAAACTTCTTTTGTCTTCAAAACTCTTTTATCAATCGGTTTTTCACAATCCTTTTCCAAATCGGTTTTTATTAAAACTTGTTTTCGAAAATCTTTTGTTTTCGAAAATCTTTTCTTTCAAAAATCTTTTTCCTTTTATATAGATATATAAAATTAACATAATTATTTATTTCCTTAACTCTAAGAAAATTAATAATTATCGTAATTTTATATTTCTATATTTGGCACATAATATATCATCTAGTTCTAGCATATTACATTTTGCGTATAGTAACTAAACTTGTAATTCAATATAAACTTGAACTTCAATCTTGATTCTTCACTTCTTCACAGTCTTCATTTATTTATTCCTTTCTCAACCATCTCGTCACAAACTTTCATACTATAACATATTATATTATTTTTCATCATCAAAACTTAACATTCACATGCACAATAAATTCCCCTTTTTGATGATGACAAACACTCAATATAATATTATTAAGTAATCACTTTTTCCCCCTCAAAATATGCACCTATGCACCATTAATCACATAAGGGAAAATAGCATAACATTATACCCATCTTCCCCCTTTTGACATTATCAAAAAGGAGAGCATCAACATGTTTAGCGAGACAAAGTGAGATATAGTCAAGAAAATAATTCAAGTAGCTCAAGCAATAAATACTAAGGATGCTGGTGCTATGTCATAATCCAACTCACAATCCGAAGTCATTAAGTACAAATATAACCCAACTCACAATCCGAATTTATGAAGCAAGAAATAATCATGAAGGATCATGGTTGATGGCTAAGAATGTAAGATGAATATAGGTAATGCAAACTTGAAGATTTGAAATGGAAATTGGCTCAACAAGTGCTTAAACCCTTTTTTTCATATTTTCAACTTCCGCAAATAAGCATCACAAGAATTTCTTCACTGTGGCACTGTGTGTGGCACTGTGCCACTGAACAATCTATTCCCTTTCAAATAAAACTAATCTTCGGACATACTGAAATCCAAAATGATGATCTTCAAAACTTTGATAATGTTCTTCACATTTGAATTGAACTCTAGGACTTATCTAAAATAAATGTCTTACTCTCCTTTTCTTTTCTTTTCTTTTTTTTTTTTTTATGAAGGAGAAGCAGACCATACACTATTACTAGAGTCAATCAATAAGAGATCAAAGATAATAAGTTAATTCGAACGTCATTTTCTTTTTGATGCATATCCCGGCACTGTGCCTTACACAAAGGTGAATCAAGACCTTTCATTCTTTCACGTATTTGTGTTTCATTCCAACCTTTTCATGTTCCCCCTTAACCGATGCGTCTTTTTCTTCCATCATCTTCTCAAGATGTTCTTTCCCCATAGATTATCATGAATCAAGATTAAAAGCACTTGTTGAACTTTGGATCAATGGGTGAGTAAAAGAAGGATAATAATAGAGAATTGGAGATAAGGTGGGACATATGAAAGAAAGAAATAATGAGGCACAAATGTCAAACTCATAAATAGAAAATCAGAATATTGGGCTAAAGATCAAGCTTGCTATAGGAGAAAGTATTTACATTTCATAGCTAAAAAATTCAGTAACTTAGGATCATATAGCTTATTAGTTCGGCAACTTAGGATCATGACATTAGGACAAAGATCATTAGACCATTACGAGTCCTTCTTTATATCAAGTAGACCTTTACTCACTAAGCTTCACAAAAACACGCATCAACACTCTAATTGACATATTTAAAGGAGGACAACAAGCATAATACTCAACTAATTTCCAGAAATTAATCCCAAAGCCACAAATTATCTTGTAAAATATTCATGCATGAAATTTAATAGAATTACCTTGATCATACAATTGGGATATGCTTAACAAATTTTTTCAAACCACTTACCAACATCACATTCTCTATGGAGTGTGTTAGGGATTTGCCGACGTTTGTCAATACCAAATATATTTCTCCCTTTTTGTTGTCACCAAATGTAACACACCCTCCATGGTAGGCTACTAGTGAGAGGAATTGAGATTTATCACTAGTCATATGTCTTGAGCAGCCATTTGTCGAGATACCATTGGTCGCGTCCCTCTCACGTTTGCCTCGCAAAAAGATCACTTGTTAATTTTAGGAACCCAAATATGTTCGGGTCCCTTTTTCTTCCGCCGAGCTTCTAATAAGTCTTTTCTAACCCATATTTGAGTTACATACTTTACATTTTTTGCAACACTTTTTTTTTTTGACATTACAATTATCCATAAGATGTCCATTCTTTCCACAAAAGTTGCAAATCAAATATTCAGGTAGATCGACATATTTACTGTTACGAAAGTCTCTTTCAAAATTTTTGGCACTGTGCCTTACACTGTGCCTCTGGTCTGTATATCCTAAACTAATTCTGTTTCGATTGCCAGTTGTACTGGAGATATATTCTAAGGCTTTTTGACCATCTAACTATTTTTCATACATTTTCCGAGCAATAGTCAATTGTGATTCTAAGAATTCAACAGAAGTGTTTAGATCGCTATTTCTTTTTCTCGAAATTTCCAAATCTCTTTTAACTTTATCAAGTTCATCACTTAACTTAGCATCATGAGGTAGCATAAGTGGAATAATTCCGGATCTTTGTCTTGATTCTTTTAACTCGCTTAACTCATGATTTAACGATTCAATTTGATTTTCCGTATCCGAATTTTTAGCCTCTAGCACAAGTGTATGGCACAGTTGTTATTAACAATTTCATTTACGAGAGACTTTTCGCACCTTAAAGCATTTAACTCAACATTTTTCTCTTCAATAGTTTTTTCAAGTTCATCATTCTTTTTCATCAATTCTTTACAATCCTTTAATAAATCCTTATATTCCAATTCCAACCCAATCTTTTGCTTAGTTAAATTTTTCACCTCTTTTCTCATGTTTGAAAAATCATCATTCATTTCTTAACAATCATCAATAATATTTCCCAGTAAAGTAACAAGTTGTTTTTTGAAAGAAGATGTATTGAAGGTTTTAGAGAAAGAAGACTTACCTCGCTATCTTCGCTCATCTTGGTAGTTTGAACTTTTCGCCATTAGACACAAGTGAGAGTCGTCCCGGACTGTGCCCTTCTCTCGTGATGTCCGTACAAAGATTCGGACATAATTTTTCTTCATGGCACCGTGCCTCCGATCGTTCTTCATCGTAATCCGAATCTCCCCAAACGGCAAAGAATCATTGCTTTCTTGAACTCCTTCTTTGTTTGATCCCTTTTTTCTTTAGGCTTCTCATCATTCCATAAGGGACATTCTTTTATCCCGTGATTTAACTCTCCACACTTGAAACAACCCGAATTAGTAGCACTTTTCTTAAAGTTAGATGTAGTGCTCTTACCTTTGAAATTTTCATCTTTTCTAGGATTGTTGTTTTTGTTCTTTTTGAGAAAAATTTTAAATCTTCTAGTAAGAAAATCAATATCATCATCACTATCACTATTTTCAATTTCCAATTCGTTCTCAAGGCTATACCTTTACTTTTTGGTTCATTATTTTTAGAATCTAAGACAAGTTCATGAGTCATTAATGATCCGATAAGTTGTTCTAGTGAAAGTTTAGTCAAATCTTTAGCTTCTTGAATAGCGGTTATTTTTGGGAGCCATCGATTTGTTAGACTTCTTAACACCTTTCTCACTAAATCTTCGAAGTATATGTTTTGCCTAGAGAACGTAATTCATTAGTGATTAGTGTAAATCTAGTGAACATCTCTTTAATAGATTCGTCCTTATTCATAGTAAACAATTCATATTGTTGGACAAGCAAATCTATTCTAGATTGTTTTACCTCATTCGTACCTTCGTGGGCCAACTCCAGCGTGTCCCATATTTCTTTTGCTGTAGTACAAGCCGAGATCCTTGAGTATTCATCAGGTCCAATTCCATATTGGAGAATACTCATAGCTTTGAAGTTTTTTTCGGCTTTTGCATAGTCGACTGAATTGTAGTCATCTTCATCTTTGTCGACCATATTTCCTTCAAAGATCTTTGATTTGGATATGGATTGGTCCTTTTCTTATGACTTTCCAAAGATTCATAATCCGATCCTTGGATGTAGATCCTCATCCTAGCCTTCCACCATCCATAGTCTTTTCCGTTAAAAATTGGGTACTTTGTGTGTCTATCTCGAGAGTCATCTTGCATGTTCATGACTTCTATTCTCTAGGGATGAGCCTTTCGAGAATAGCCTCGCTCTCCGATACCACTTGTTGGAACACAAGGTGACACTCAAGAAGGGGGGTTGAATTGAGTGGCTAAAACTAATCGATTTTCGCAAAAACACTCTTATGGCACAAAGGCCGTGCACTGTGTTATTCACTCGTAAATTCTCCGATTAATGTTTTTGCTCGAACGAAATTGTATCAAACAATAAAACAATGAAATCAAATAATAAGACACAGGAATTTAACGTGGTTCAATCTCACCTCTGAGATCTACGTCCACACAAACTACTCTTTTATTATTTGAACCGTAAAATACCAAACTCTTGATACAATTCGATTCCCCCACTACTAACCCTAGTAGTGCTCCCCAACACTTAACTCTAAGTGTTGCCACTCTCTATAATAATGAAATTACAGAAAGAAAAGATCCTCAAAAGCGTGCTTCTTATTCAAGCAAATAGAGGACAATTACAAACGTTGTTTTAGTTTCCTAACCTGACTAGAACTCTGTGCTATACTCTGTGCCTTAGGAAACTGTTTTCGCCTCTTAATATCTCCGATTTTTCTCTCTCTGAAAACGTGAGTTATGAAACTGAATTACAATCCCTTATATGCTTCTTGACTGACCGAAAACCCTTCAGAAAAATATACTTATCTTTTACTCCATAAATTAAGGGATAAAACTTTTTCCTTATTAAAAACAAATTTTATCTTTCATAAAAACTGATTTTTCTTTTCAATTCTTATAAGATAAGAATTCTCCGATATTAACTAGTAATTATCTTTATAGAAAACTTATTATCACAATCAGTTTTTTTCTCTATCTTTGTTTTCCTTGTTAAAACTCCTTTTGTCTTCAAAACTCTTTTATCAATCGGTTTTTCACAATCCTTTTCCAAATCGGTTTTTATTAAAACTTGTTTTCGAAAATCTTTTTCTTTCAAAAATCTTTTTTCCTTTTACATAGATATATAAAATTAACATAATTATTTATTTCCTTAACTCTAAGAAAATTAATAATTATCGTAATTTTATATTTCTATATTTGGCACATAATATATCATCTAGTTCTAGCATATTACATTTTGCGTATAGTAACTAAACTTGTAATTCAATATAAACTTGAACTTCAATCTTGATTCTTCACTTCTTCACAGTCTTCATTTATTTATTCCTTTCTCAACCATCTGTCACAAACTTTCATACTATAACATATTATATTATTTTTCATCATCAAAACTTAACATTCACATGCACAACAGCTTGATTCATTCCTCGTACAATGTATCAAAGACTTGGACAAAAGTGCACGGAAGGAACTTCATAAAATCAACAAAAGACGCGAAATAACAATTGATATTTACACCGACTTGTTTCTGAAATACTTGCAACTATTTAACCACATAGTGTCTATTATCGAGTTTATTCATCATACACCCGGGTTTACCATGTGGGTACACCCAAGACTAACTTTTGCTCATTTGCTCATTTGGAACTCTCCTTTTTTTTATATATTTTGTTCATTTCGATGATTTGAAATGAACAATGAACAAAAAAAAATAGCCATGGGCGTACCATGCTCATGGTACACCCGGGTGTATGATAAATTTTTTGGTCTATTATCATACTCCCTCCGGTTTATAAAGATCCTCCATCTTTTAGTTTTCACGCATGCCAATGCATAATTTTGGACACGAATATCTCTAATTATGTATTTGTAAACCTTATAAAAAGTAGATATTTATAAAATACATATTGAGACGAATCTAACAAAGATCCCACATGACTATATTTTTTCTTATGCATAAGTCGGGCCACAAACAACGTCAAAGTCGCAACTTGTGAATTGTGAAAAATGTCAAAGAAGAAAGATCTTTTGGAACCTGGATGTAGTACCTTATTAAAATAAATTTTAATAAAAACAAGTTCAACTATTTGAGACCGATAAGATAATTGATCATATTTTAATTTCTATATTTTACAAATAATGATCTATTATTACTATTATTACTTCTACTTCAGGAATAATCGTATCAAATAATAACATCGTACAACAAGTCTAAATTTTTTTTCTTATAAACTCATCTCTCATATATTTCTATGATATTGTCCATTTTCTTTTAGATGTATGTCATTGGTAAGTTTTATTGGTTTCATTACTAAACCATGGTCAAATTTTGGGGTAAGGACGACATCGCAGAACAAGTCTAACTTTTTCTTTTTGTAAACTCATCTCTCGTATATTTCTATGATGTTGTCCATTTCCGGTTAGATATGTCATTGGTAAGTTTTATTGGTTTCATGACCAAAGTGTGGTCAAATTTTGGTAAGGAGTAAGGAAATCGCATCAGAACAAGTCTAATTTTTTTCTTGCAACTCATCTATATATTTCTAAGATATTATCCATTTTTCTTTAGATGTATGTCACTGGTAAGTTTTATCGGTTTCATGACTAAATTGTGGTCAGATTTTGGTGCAAGGACAAATTTTTTGTAATATTTGAATTCTCACTTTCAACGAGTTTACCTATTCTCCAAAAAGCAGCATCATCATTACTGTCATATTATCACGGAAAATTCTCAATAGTATCCTCTTAATATTGACTTTTTTATATGGTAAACCTTCTTAAGTTCTCATTCTCAATAATACCCTCATATTATTGACTTTTTCCCAATGATACACCTTCTTAAGTTCTCATTTTCAATGGTGCCCTCTTATTATTGACTTTTTGGTTAATTTATTATGCCTAATTTGTAGTATAAGTTTTCATCAACAAAGCCAAGAAAAATCCACATCCAAAATAATGAATGAGGTACATAACCCATGCTAACCTACGTCCAAATGAATAAATCAACTACATCCAAATTAATACAAAAATCTAGAAGAAAGGGTGTAAGAGACAAAGATATGGATATGATTTACCCTCAAAATATTAAATGAAAAGAATCTAGTGGTTAATTTATTGTGAATAAGACTAAAAAGGGTGCAAGAGACATAAATCATCATATAAGTACAATAGTCTTCTTCACATTAAATTTGGATGACGATGCATTGATGATTTATGTCTCTTGCACCCTATGATTCTTTTCCTTCTTTTTTGTTTATTGATCAATATTTTGTTGTAGATCATACTAATAAATTTAGTAAAAGGCCAATACTAGGGCGGTGTTATTGAGAATGAAAGTTTTTAAGATGGTGTACCATTGGAAAACGTTAATATGAAGAGAGAACCACTAAGAACAGGCCTTTATGAAGATGTATCATTGAAAAACATCAATACTAGCTAAGAGGGTACTATTGAGAATTTCCCTGTTATCATTATTGTTCTTATAGAATATCACTTTTTTTAGGAATCTTATAGATATTACTATTCGTACATTTACATCAATTGGATAATCTTAGGATAAGGTTTATTATTGTTGTTTTTCATATTCTTGCCACGTAGAAGAAAAACTTAATTACAATATACTTGCATACTTTTCCCTTTTCTTAAATATTTTCCTACTTTAATTTCAGTTCATTTTAAAAAAAAAAACTTCTTACTTTTATTTTACTCCTTATTCGGTAAAGGTTTATTTCCTTTCTACATTACCTTACCCCACTTGTACGATCCATATAATTTTATACTATCACACAACTATTTTTTCTCTCATAAATAAATAAAACTCACTTTCACACGCTCTCTCCTCCTTAATTATCTGGTTATATGCTGCTAGAGAAAACATCACAACTTTAGGAAACAAAGTGAGTATTTGAAAGTCATCATCATCGTGTTCTTGTTGTTACCACTTTTCTTTCAAAAATATTTACACCAATTGAACAATTTTTGGATATGTTCATTAATTCTTATGTTTATCATTCTTGTCATGTAGAAGAAAGAATTATGATTACAAATGTTTTATAAATCATCATTATTATTGTTATATTATTATCCCCGTCCTATAATAATTACAATATATAGTTTGGTTAAATTGATTCATTTATCAAGCACTACTTTTACCATTAATAATATCTGTAATTATCTATCAAAAATATAAAAGGTTATATGTTGAAAATATAAAGAGAGATAGGACTTCAACTTTATATAAGCCCGTCTTATTTCATCTCCATGTCCAACTGGATAAACCCACATTGGTGGGCGTAACCGCGTAATCCCGGGTCTCGTTCTAAAGATCAATTGATACCAATATTGTCAATATTATGTATTTCCATCAGATTGTTATCCTCATTCGGTGGAGTTGTATCATCATGGGTTCTTTGCAACTTAGAAGAGCCTTCTTCTCCAAGCATTATCCATCTTCATAAGATCTTCACCTTCATTAGGAGGAGAAATTGTATTTTTCTTTAAGTTATTTCATGTATAAAAGATCATTTCTCTTTGTTTACCCACATTTGATATTTACCTGAAAGTTAGGGGGTGTTTCTTTTGGGGGTTTAAAGAAAGAGAAAGGGAAACAACAACTCTAATTCCCTTATATCTCGTTTGGTAAGTCATTTTAATCATTTCCTTTACCTCTTTGTTACCCCAAACTCCTCTAAACTGATTCCCTCCCCCCAAGGGTTTCACTTACCCCCAATTTTCTCTACACCTTAACCAACTTTGACCAACCTTGACCACCCCACACCATCACACCACCACTTGACCCAAAGAGCATCACCACCTGATTCCACCACTACCACCTACCCTTGAAACCAAGCCATTAAACCTCTTCTTATCATTAACCATGGCTTTAGAAGGTTAAATTCGACTATGAAAACTTATGATCTGGAGTTTTTATGGTCGAATTCGACCATTTAAACCTCGAATTTGACTTTTATGAAGGTGGTGAGATAAAAGAGAAGAAAATAAGGAGAAGGGGCGGCTGCGATAGGTCGTTGCCGGAGCGGGATAGGGAAGCAAAGACAAGTCGGAGCGGCGGCGGTGGTGTCGGGACGGGGTGGGGAGGGGGAGGCGAAAATGGTGAAGGAATGGGGAGAGATGGAAGAGTTATATACCAAGTTACCAACCAAACAACCTTTTTAATCAAAAGGTTTTTGTTTCCTTTCCCCCTCTACCCCTTTCTTAATTTCATTCCCTTTACCCTGTTGAAACCAAACACCCCCTTAATTAATATACTAAAGTTTTCAAGGTCTAGATAAAATCCATATTGTCAAAATAAAAATAAAACATAATGTGACCAGAATAATTTCCTAGAGTTGCTACTAATATAATGGAACTCAATAATGTATGCATAACAAATCATGAAAATAAATCAGAATTGCCTCACAATCGAAGCATTTTTTACCTTTATAACCACCTTCACATTTTTTTAAAGGTAAGAAGAAATCTTCTAGGCTTCCCTCACATAGGGCCCCCACCCAGAGGCCCATTACAAGCCAAACACCCCCCAACACCCCTTCCCTCCTTAAATTCCAAGCAAATGTCAGCTTGGGGTAGGAATTGAACCCTATACTTTGCTAAAGAAGATGAAAAAGTTCACCACTTGAGCCCATCCCAATTCCTATAAAGTATAAATCACCTTCACATGTAAATAACACATGATTCGACAAAGTAACTGTATAGTATATAATTGCATAAATTAATTACTAAAGCCACCAAGCACAAATATGTTATGCATTAAACAATAACGATACTGACCTTTTGGACTATACACTAGTGGCGGATCTAGGAAATTTGAAATAGGATACAAATAAATTCATTTAATTAACAGAAAGTTAAAATCAATTTTAATATACTCCTTAAAAATTGTATAATCATTTATTTTGTAACTTATTGATTTTTTAAGTTTCCCTTTCTCAGTTTGTTTAATTGGAATGTAAAGATTAAACGATTCATAACCACAATGATAAAGAAGATGGTTAACCCTTATACTTTTTGTAGGAAACATGAGTTAATCAATACAAGTATCATTATATTTATTGTTTTAAAAAAGTCATATACTACTAACACATATCTAAGGAATAAAATTTATAAACTTACCTATTATAGATTTTTATATTTAGGTCTACATAAGTTTTGAAATTCAACATTTGGGTAGAGATTTTAAGATATAGTTGATATTTTTTCTTATTATAAAGAGGAAATTTATTTATTTAACTGATATTGGAAGCAACAAGCCAAAGTTCTAAATAAAATAGAAATACTTGGAGGAAAGAAGAGACGATAATGCCTAATAATAGACATACATATATCAAAGTTAAAAGGCAGGCGGATTCAACTAGAAAAAAATAAATCATACATACGAAAATTAGGAAAAGGATAATTTATTTGGTTTATAAGGTCTTAAACCTTGAGTCGCGGGCCTCAAGGAATCATAGAACTTTATATTTGCCTAAATAACCACCAAGTCAAGTTTTACTTCTATATGTTTATGGAAATTATGATTTTAAATTGCTGAACAATTCAGATTTCCTCCCCTTCCCCTCTCCCTCACCCTTGGCTTTCTCCGTAGCAACCTAGTCTCCTCCTCGATCAGGTTCAACCACCTTTTGACGTCGTATCATCCTCCACCTCTCCGCCCCCAAAATCCGTCATAGAGTGTCTAAGGGCTCCGAGTAATTTCCTGGGGCCAACCCCTAATGCTTCTCGGGGCCCTCTCGGCCAAAATTCAATTAAGAATCTAATCTCTTTCCAGTTCTCAAAGGAAGAACTTAGGGAATTGTGTTCCCCATGGTCAAACTCAATCATCTCAAAACCTTGTGCGAAATCATTCTCATCAGAATACATCGTCAGCTCTATGGAAAAAATTGTAAAACCCGACAGGTTCGTGCTTTGCTTTCCCTATTGGAAAAGGTTTCTTTATCTTCCAATCCTCGGATAAAAAGGTGTTATCTATCGGTCCCTAGTTAATCAACCGAGCATTTATCTCCGTCTAAAGATGGTCGGCGTAGTTCAAACTCTCCTCAAAGTATCCAAACTTTCCATTTGGATTGACCTTCCAGAACTTGCAATTGAATTCCAAAACAAAAAAAAACCCTAGGAAGGATTAGTAATAGCATTGGCTCTTTCATCCGTGTGGACTTAAAAGCAATTGTAGAAAAAAAAAATGAAATTCGCTAGAATCCTTGCTATGGTGGATTTATCAAAAGGAAGGAAAGAATCCATATGGTTGGGTAGCTTTCAACAGAAAATCGTCTACAATGCATGACCTCTTATTGCATAATATGTGATCAGATTGATAAGCACTTAAACCTGCTTGGAAAAAACTTCGAAAAAGGAGCCGTAAAAACTGTTAAAAAAGAAAGAAAGTTAGATGGGGTCTTCCCACCACAGACAAAAAACATATTTTGGCGGCTGCCCATGAAGTCTAAAAAAGAAAAAGGAGCTTGTTGGAAAAGAAAAAGCAACCAGGCTTGGATTGTCTCTTAGGAAAAAAAAAGCCTCTTAATTGAAGAGATGAGTTATCAAACTCTTTCGAATTATTTAATTCTTTTGAAGAAGAGGATTGCGAAATGTGGCATCTTACCCCCCTCCCCATCAAATCAAAATCTCCCTCCCCCGTCGTTCCCAAAGAAAGCCATGAGTTCTTGATCACCTACTCCGAGACGCCTTATGTCACCTTTTTAATTGATAAAATTCCTAAAAACCAAAACCAATAAAAATAAAGCTTTCTCTTTTCTTATCTCCCTTGAATCCTCTTCCCAGAACCCCCTTTCTCCTAGCCTTTAAATAATAGTGTATTTCACAATTTAACCTGGGATAGGAGGAAGAGAGAGACCCCTCTCTAGCTCCATATCTGTTCAGTTGCTCCTTCAACAGAGGATTCATTATCCCTCCAATTGCAACTCTAAACCTTGTGTTCCTCTCAAAGGAAACCTCCATAATAAATATATCCCCCCCATCATGACCTTTCCCAAAGTCTGGATGAACCGCTTGTCATTTTATTTTCCAAGGTTGTCAGAAAGAGTGGATATGGTGAGCCCGTGGATGGTGAGCGAGATATTAATGTATCTTAAATTCCCCCGCTTTCCAACCCGAACATTCAAATGGTGGACCCGAATTACCCGGGCCAATCGATCCAGCCCACATTCCAAAAAAATTAGACATAGCCTAAACCTCAAAAGTGGCGAACATTCTCCTCCAATGGTGGCTAAAGAAATTGATAAAGAAAAGCTCCTTCTTAACGGTGTCATGGGAACTCCAGTTCCTCCTAGTCCTAGTCGTCGTTCTTGCACAAGCTCGAAAACTCCTCTCAATTACAAAGACATGGCGCATGGTTCAAGCTAGCGGAGCGTCAAACAACGTCAAATGGTTTCACCTAACGACCCCATGTCTTCACATAGAAATGGCAAGTGCATAACGCTTCTCCAAAATGTGGGAACAGGAGATGTCTAGACTAAAATTGAGAATAGTCGACCTTGAGCTTGTAGTTCGTCCAGAGTTATTGACAAAACCACCTTCTAAAACAGAATTGTCAGTCCTCTTGTGGAATTCATGAGCCGTCAGGATTTTGATTGGTTGTCATACACCTGTCAAAAATAAAATCCTAACAAATTAAACCTCCTAAAAAACTTGTATAACCCTAGAATTTATTTGACTAAGAACTTAGGGGAGAAGTGTCTCTCAAAGTAAATATGCTAAAGTCGTAGGAAACTTAATGTACCTCATGAACTACACACGACCTGATATTGCCTATGCGGTGAGTAGGCTTAGTCGTTACACACATAATCCTAGTAATAAACATTGGAATGCTCTTCATCGTTTGCTTAGAAACCTGAAAGGTATTGTCGATTTGGGTTTGCATGATTGTAAATTTTCCCGTTATGCTTCGATGGTTTTTGTGATGTAAACTGGGTTTTAGGTAATGATGAGATCAGTTCAACTAGTGTTCACTCTTGGAGGTGGTTCTATATCATGGAAATCTTCAAAACATACTTGTATAGCACGATCCACCATGGAGTCCGAGTTCTTTGCTCTCAAGTTGGAAAGGCAAGAAGCCGATTATTGCTTCGAGAAACCTATTAAGTGACGTGTCGTTGTGGGGCGAGGGGAGGATGCTCCTATTTCTCTTCATTGTGCTTCTCAAGAAGCCATTGGAGTAGCTAATAATAGCCATTACAATAGTAACAAGAAGCACATTCAAATTAGGCATGGTGTTATCAAACAACTCCTGAACAATGGTGTGATTTCTGTAGACTAGGTGAGGTGTGAAAGAAATCTTATTGACCCTACTAAGGGGCTATCATGGAAAGTTGTACATGAGTCGTCGAGGGGGATGGAGTTAAAGCCCATGAGTTGAGATTATATGGTGGATACCCGTGTTTGGTTAAACAAAACCATATGATTTTTAGCTAGCACTACATTTGCCATCCCTTTGGCTAGGGGTGTGCACCGGTCCAGACCGGACCGCACTGCATCGGAACCGGATGGACCGGAATCGGGAAATTTTTGGACCGGGACCGGACCTAAAAATTTCGGCCCGATCCGGGTCCTCGTTTTGGACCTGTTGGACTGAATCTTTATTTTAAAAAAAAAAAATTTATTTGTTTTAAAATTATTTATAAATTAAATACATTAAAATTTAATGATTTTAATAACAATATTCCTTAAGGTAATAAATAATAGGTTTTTAACTTTCTAATTTTCTACCTTTTAAACTTTTTTAACATATAAACTTTTTTTTACTAAAAAATCGAAATTCCGATTCACCGGGATTTTCCCAGGACCGAGGACCGGACCGAATCTCCACCAAATTCCGACTCTGGTCTTTGCACAGCCCTACCTGTGGCAAGTGGTAGTGCATGATTGAATCCATAGCCGGTTTGGTGGTACTATTGAGAAGCCCTTGATGGATTTATGTTGTGTGCTTGAGCATATTTAATGGTTCCATATTTCCATTGGGCTGTTGTTGAAAAACACTTGATGGACCACCTACGTAAGTGTGAAGGTTTGCCGCCTTCTACGAAAGACCGGGTCGTCTTTCTAGAGCACTTATGAGACCCAAGGTGTGCACATGGTCTTAAGCGCTTGTGATGTATCGTAGAGTTTGCACGCTTTTAAAAAGGTATGTATGTGTTGTGGGATCTCAATCGAACTCTAGTGAGTTCAAGAGAAATTCATTCACTAGAAAGTAAGTTGTTGTCGCTTTCACTATGTGCCAATTCAAATCGAATGATATTGATGATTAAGTACTTTCCTTTGCCTTACCAAGAATTTGTTCTTTGTTCTGTTTTTGTAAGCCTTTGTGGGGGGGTTATTAGAATAAAGCCTTGTTTCTTACTTTTCTCCTTGTTCCACATTGGTCATGGGAAGGATATTTCCCTTGTTTATATAGATTTTCCTTCATCTACCCTACTTTTAGTTGTTAGTATGTGGTAATTTTGTGGATATGAGGTTGTTGGGCTATGTAACTCACATACGTGTTGCCCATCCTGACCAGACCAGGGCCTGGGATCTGGGAATTAGAGCTGAGTTGAGCTTCTTCTTGGACCAGTTCCAGTTGAGGTTTTAAATATGTAACGTTTTGATTTATTCAAAACGTTCACCATATCGACCCCCGATTACAGCCGTGATTTTCACATCTAATTGATTATGGACTCTACAGGTTATTTTCCTATTTAATATGCTCTCCTCCCATTCGCAGAGATACACATAAAACAATTCTCTCTTCTCATCTCTTCTTATCCATTTTCCTAGGTAATACGTACTATACTCCAAAGCACTCTTAGTTAGTGCGTGATGACTAAGTGTGTTGTTGTGTGAACCTTGGGGAGCATTCCCGCCAATGTTGAGTATCACCATTGTCGGGTCGTAATTGCTTTCAAGTTAGTGGTCTCCTACCGGGCTACCACAAGACAACATTGAAATTTTGTTCTTAAGCTATTGCTCTTTTTCTCTTCTAACAATCAATACCTGGAATGAAACTAAGATGATGGTTGTAATATAAGAAAAGGAAAAGAGACAGCAAAAGTTGGAATTTTCGAAAATCAGGGAGCTCATGGTCCCAATTAATCAAGCATATCTAATAATAAAGAGCTTAGATTAGTTAGATATATAGATCAAAATGAATTCGACAAAGTTTGTATAAATAACAATGTATATACAACAACGGAGAAAGCTTAAGGCTTATATATATTAGCAAAATACTTCAATCTCATTTCTTTTCTTTTTTTCTTGACATCGAGAAAACGTACATTAATTAAACAGCGAAGTACATCCTAATACTAATACAATCAAACATAAACAAATGGAAATCTAAAGGAGCTTTATGAGCTCTTACATGCCCAAAAAATCAAAAACAATTAAAAACGATATAGAGTCGCCTATTAAAGAGGACGCCGCTGGTCGGTAATTGGGCTGGTGGATTCAAAATTCTGATGACGGATGGAAGTAGTAGGAGAAGCGAGTGTCGTTCACCAGCCGGATAACGAACAACCAAAGGCAAGAATTGCATCTCGCCGCATGAGTAATCCCAACGACCTTCTGATGCTTGGGATTCTTGGCTCATGATATGATGAAGAGCCACTAGTGGAAAAAACGCAAGGGATGTGGTGCAAGTAGGGGTGAAAATTATTCGGATAAAAACTGAAATCCAATTCAATCCAATCCGAATTAGTAATTTGGATCGGATTCGAACTGAGTTCGGATTGGATTCAGATTGAAATTTTTTGGAAAATTGGATTTTCGGATCGGATTGGATTGAGGGTGATTGGATCCGAAAATCCAATATAACCGAATAGTAATATGTCTTGTATTATGTATTCTGGATTGGGCTTAAGTGCTTAACTGATTTATTTTTTTTAAAAAAAAAGCCCAGTGCTTAAGTATTGCTATTGTATTCTTTGTTGTTAAAATGAACCCGTTGTATTCTGTGTTGTTGGACTAACCTCATGTATTATGTTACGTTATGTTGTAATGAATTATGGGCTATGGTTTTCTTATTAGTTTATTAATGGACTATGGGGTTTGTAATGAATTATGAATTTGTAAATTGTAAATCTATTTGGCTGCTATTGTCGGCTTGTCACACCTAATTTATTTCATAAAAAATAGAGTTTTAAAAAATCGGTTTTTCGGATCGGATCCAATTTAGAGTTTGAGAATTCGGATTGGATTGGATCAGATTCAAACTCTAATTGGTTTGGATTCGGATTGGAAAATTGAAATCCAAATTTTGTTCGGATCGGATTGGATTAGGCCCAAGTCCAAACCGTATACCGAACTTTCACCCCTTGGTGCAAGGGTTGCGCTTTTTGAAAAATGCAGCCCTTAATAGTGAAGGGTTGTGGTTAGCCCAAAAACCACAAACCCTTAATTGTGAAGGGTTGCGGTCAATGCAAAAACCGCAGCCCTTTTAGTGAAGGGTCTGCATTAGCCAAAAACCGCAGCCTCTATAAGTAATAAAGGGTCCCGGTTTTGGGCTAACCTAAGCCCTTTATCATTAATTCGCGGGCTTTTTTTTATTTTGATCGGTGGGCTTTTAAATGTTCAGTACTCAGTGCTAGGGTTTGTTCGAACTAATAACAAATCTCACAATCTCCTCTCCCTCATTTTCTCTCCTCTCTCTCCTCTATCACAAATCTCACGATTCCAGCTCCCTCGGAAGTAGGTCATCTTCCTCCCCTCGCAAAAACCCTCAACAACAACAGCAACAACAACAACAACGAGACGACGACGTTTCTCCCCTTCTCTCCGATCCCAACTCACATGACGACCGACCACCCTTCTTCTTCTGATCCCACCATTTGTTCTCGGAAGATTCTAGGGGTTCTTCTTCTCCTTCAAAGTTGTCCCCTTTCTTGATCATCTTTCTTGTTGTTGCTGGATTTGTCTCCGTTTCTTCCCTCATTCGTCGTTTGGTATGTTCTTCCATTTTCAATGTCTTCAGTTTCGATTTCATTTTCTGGGTTGTTAAATTTCCTCACGCGCACCAACACCAACGAACACCATCACACCACTCGTCGTCTCGTCTCGTCGCCGGAATCTAAAGTTTGTTGCCTTCGCCGTCGCTGCATCCATATCTAGGGTTTGGTCGAGATTTAGTTTTTATCATTTTTAATTTTTTTTTTGTAATTTATTTGTTACTTGTGATATTTCAGGTTTAGTTAAGCGATTGTGACTGTTTTTTTTTTATTTTACATTTTTTATTTTATTTTATTTTGTGGAATTAATTTGATGTTCTTGTTGATTCGTTAATTTATAATTTCGTTTTGTTTGTTTTTTCGACTGTAAATTTCGACTGTTTTATGTTGTTGATTCGTTTTTTGATTTTCCCTGGTTTATGTTGTTAATCTAGGAATTAATTTACGTTTTTTCCACTGTAAGTAATTTCGACTGTAATGTTCTCGGCTTTTCAATATTACCAGTTTATGTTGTAAATTTCTTGATATATTTAGGAGTAAAAAAATGAATTTTTTTTGGGTCAAAAGGGTTGCGGTTATGGTCAAAACCGCAGCCCTTTGTACAAAGAAGGGCTGCGGTTCAGGCCTAAAATCGCAGCCCTTCCATATTGAAGGGCTGCGGTTTTGGGCCTGAACCGCAGCCCTTGGTAGTTGACATAGGGAATTTTGGTCGTTGGACAAAACACCTAAGGTCAAACAACCTAACTAGACCACTAAACTAAGTAAAGTGGTAAGCAAGGGTCATTTTTCCACAAGGACTAAGGAACACCGAAATGTATCGATAAAACAATAAGCTAAGCCGGAATCAAGTCGAAAATTGTCAATAACCAACTAAGAACTACGAAAATAACTAAATATCAAAGATAACTACAGTTAGGAGATGGGATTAAACACCAAGTAATCATGAAATAGGCATAAGAATATCAAACATAGAGATAATGCATGAACACTACTTGAATTAGCTATTGACCCAACATAAAACTCTCATCCTACTCTCATAGGGGAAGAAATTCTCAAAGACATCAAATAAGGACTCCCATCCATTACTAACATATCCCGGGCTCAAATAAGCCCAAGTCAATAATAAATCAATAGGTCACACTCTCACGCCAACCTAAATCAATCTACTCCAATCCAATACAACATTCAAGTGATCAAAGAGAATGCAATATAGATTGGAAAAGCTAGACAAACAATAATTTAATCACGCAAATCTCCAAATCCAATCTCAAATGTCCAATTCAATTATGGTTGAGTTTTCACCCAAACCCTAACTCACTAACTACTCCATAAACATAAAAAGGAGAAATTTAGAGAAATTACCAACTAATAACATGATACTAAACATTAATCTAACATTAAACTAAACAAAATAAATCACAAATAATTAAACTAGGCAATTAACAATTAATCTAAGAAAAACAATTAAAGTAAAGCAATAAAAGAAGAGAGAGAGAGAGAAATCTTCATTGATAAATTGTTGAATCTTTAATACAAGTTGTCACCCTCAATCTCCAAATCTTCAATCCCTTTGAGCTTTTCTCCCTTTTTTCCCCTAAAATGCCTATATGGAGATAATCCTCCTTAAAACCCTAAAACTATTCTAAAACTAAGAGAGGTGAGTAAAATAATACTTGGCTAAAAAACTTGACCCCTAAAAATAGAATTAAGGGTATTTATACTACTCTAATAAAAAGAGAATAAAGAAATGGAAAAGAAAATCGAAAAAGGATAAATAAAGGGAGGTAAAAGAAAAAGGAGAAAGAAAATGAAAAATGTAAAAAAAATGAAAAAGAAGAAAAACAACGAAGTGCAGTAACAAAGGGGAAAAAGAAAAAGAAAGAAAAAGAGAAAAGAAAAGGATAAAATGAAAATAAAACCCCCCCACTTTCTTATGTTCTTCGCTGCTCCACTTACAAAGGGGGGTGTGTTCCCCTGGTTCGCCGCACCACAATATAATTCAACATCACCCATAAACAACGCATCATGAATTCAGCAACGGAGAAATCTTCAATCGTGGCCGTCTGATATTTCTCCAGTTGAGTTTCTGTTGCTAAAACAATTTGATGAAGTGGAAGCTCGTCTCCTTTGCGGTATCAAACCATGGATTTTTCTCAGTGAATCACAGCCGTTGGTCTATTTAATGATTATTGAAGCACGTTTTAATTGAGCTCTCGCTCCGTGGCCGCTCCATGGTCGTTCAAACTCTCTGCCTATGTTCTGTTTTGGTGGTAAATTAGAACGGAGCGCCCGCTCCGTTGTACAGAGGAGCGCCCGCTCCTCATTATTTTGGGGCAGATTCTTGCTGATCAGTGGTGGTGTTTGGTGTGGTGGTGCAGTGTTTGGGGCATTAGGGGCTGCTGTACGGATGATGGAGGATGAATTTGGCCTTCTTGTGGTGGTGGTGCTGGTGATGTGGTGGAGTTTAGGTGGGAGGTGTGGTGTAGGATAAGCTCTATATTATAACACTAAATTAAGCCACTCCTCCAACTTTCAAAACTCGAACACGTAGCTCCAAAACGCTTACCTACATAGAAAACCAAACACGAGGGGAGAAACTATACATATAAAATAATAAAATGGAAATAAATAAAGAAAACAATAATAACTAAAAAGGAAATAAAATTAGAAAAAAAATTACAAATACGAAACTAATCCATCTAAAATTAATAAAGCAAAGGAAATAAATAAACTATGAAACTAAGAGCTAAAAACTAGTAAACAAAACTAATTATTCAATTAGCTATAAAATATAAAAAGAATAAATAAAGGCTAAAATAGATAGAAATAAATGAAAATAAACTACGAAAATAATCTAACAACTACCCCTAAAAGTGACATAAATGTCACTTATCAGTAGTAAAGGGCTGCGGTAAAAACCGCAACCCTTCATTTTTGCCGAAGGGCTGCTACGGTAAGGGTTGCGTGCCAAAAACGCAGCCCTTAGGGCAGTTTTGACCGCAACCCTTGCGTTTTTTTCCACTAGTGAGTCACGTTCATAGGTGACTCTTGACTCTCTCTCGAGAGTATTTCATGTTTCTCCGTAAGGTAGGAGAAACGGGGCGTGCTGAAATCCACCAGATGAAATTGGGGTGCCGCCTGGCAGATTTGAATTTTTCAAGGCAAAGACTATGCAGGGTCATTACCGAGCGCAAAAGAGAGCTAAACATGGTGAGCTCCCGAACACACCTCCGGTTTTTAAAACCGGAAAATACAAGGTTCAACCATGAACATCGATCAACGCCTCGACCACACGAACACTTCATACCCTCGTGATTCACCCGTTCATGCATTAAGGAGTTCAAAAAAACTACAGATTTTAACACTACAACATTACACCACCATCCCTTATCCAACTGGCAAACTTTTTTAACTTGTCATAACCAACAACAGATTATAGCCTGAGCAACTCCAAAGAACCAACTTACGCTAACTTTGAGATTAACCACACACATTGTGGAAACAACCACTAACCTTAGAACAAGGGGGAAGGGGGAAAGGAGGCCCAAGGACCGGGGGAAAGGGAAGGGGATGCCCGAGAAACACAAAACAACCAACAAAAGGGAACTAAACTGAACGACATAACCAGGGGGGGGGGAAGGGGAAAGGGAGCCTGACACAACTAGGGGGAGGGGGAAGGGGAAGCCCAACGCATAACAGGGGGGATAGGGGATGGGGAAGCCCACGAAACTGCAGGGGATGGGGAAGGGACTGATGACGGTGGTGAAAACCCAGCGACCCAAAATAAAACTAGAATTGCAAAATCGACGAGCGAAAACGAAGAGGAGCGGGACCGACACAACTACGGTAGAAGAACGACGCGGCGACGGTGGTGAAAACACCAGCGACACAAAACAAAAGACGGCGATGGCAAACCGAAGACTTCGAGCAGAAAAATCACCCAAAACTAGGACGACGAAACAGAGAAGAAAACCTCTAAAACTAGGACGCGACGACAAACCGAAGACTTCGAGCGAAAAAACCACCCAAACTAGGACGACGAAACGGAGAAGACAACCTATAAACTAGGACAAACGCTAGCAGAAACGAGAAGAAAAAACGACTAAAATCAAAGGAACTCGCCGGAGAACCGCCGGAAATCTAAGGCGAGTTCCTAGGGTTAGGGGTTTGCGAGAGCTGTTTTTTAGAGAGAAGGCAGAGTGTTTTTAAGAGAGAGAAGGAGTTGTAAAGAACTGAACTTTAAAACTAAATTCTTGCTACTCCAAATCTCATTTCTTAAAAATAAATAAATGAAAGACTTCAATCTCATTTGTTGTACGAAAATCAAGCTTTGAACTTATGCCCTTCAAATAAAAATACAAATGAGAAAACTAGTTTAAGAATCAAGGTTGGCCTAATTGGTTGAGAACCCTCTAATTTCCACCCTGTAACAGAGGTTTGCTTTTTGCCCCTTAGCTTGCAGAGTGCGATCCTCGAATTCCCCCTTACTTGTAATGGATCTTCATCTTACCTCAAAAAAGAAAATTGGAAAAACTACTAGTATTCCTCCGTTTCCTTTTTAATCAATACACTTTCCTTTTTTATTCGTTTCTTTTTAATATACACATTGTTATTTTTTCTATTTTTAGGTAATATTACCCATTCATTTTCTTTTCTTTATCCACCCATGTGGTCCAATATTTAATATAATAACCTAACTTATAATATTTCTCTCCACCTTTTTAGTTTCTCTCTCTCACTTTTGGACTTGATCCTCTTTGAATTTTCCCAAAATAAAGTGAGTAAATTAAAAAGAAAAGAAGGGAGTATATCAAATTTTCTCTAAGAAAACAATGTTCTAAAATGAGCAGGAAGGATCAAAATAACCGTGTAAACCAAGGTAAAAAAAATAAACTAAAAATACTTATAATGCGTGAATTTATTTTCAGCGCAGAAACTGATCTAATCCGACCAACAACTCAGGGCTTGTTCGTCATCGTTTTTTGTTTTCTGTTATCTGTTTTTTTGAAAACTAAAAACAAAAAACAAAAAACTAGAAAAAGTGGTTTTCACATTTTAGTTGTCAGTTTTCAAAATCATCATGTTTCCAATAAGTTTCACTAATTTTTGGTTCATTATAGGACATATATTATATGACTTCCAAAAACAAAAAACAAAAAAACTGAAAACCACAGTGATATCGAACGGGCCCTCAACAAGTTAGTTTGTTATATGAAAAACAAAGATAACATGAAATATTGAAAGTTACCTAATTTCCTGCTTAAAAGAATGTGATGATAGCAATTTATTAGCATCATTAGGACTCCTTATCTTTTCAATACAACGGATCCATTCATATAAATTTTTTTCTTATTTGAATTTATCAGAACTTATTACACTTTATGAAATCTTATTTGAACTTCTTTGAATTAATCTAAACTTATTAGACCTTATTTGAACCTTTTTAACATTACTTGACCTTATTTTACCTCATCTGACCGTATTTGAATTTATTTAATTAACCTCATTTGACCTTATTTAACCTCATTTGAACCTCCCCTCAAAAATAAAAAACCTCATTTGAACTAATTTGACCTTCTCTAACCATATTTTTTATTATTATTATTATTATTATTATTATTATTATTATTATTATTACTATTACTATTATTATTATTATTATTATTATCATTATTATTATTATTATTATTATTATTATTATTATTATTATTATTATTATTATTATTATTATTATTATTATTATTATTATTATTATTATTATTATTATTATTATTATTATTATTATTATTATTATTATTATTACCATTACCATTGTTGTTGTTGATGCTGCTCTTGCTACTATTATCCTTATTCTTGTTGTTGTTGTTACTATTATTAATTAGTGTTATTATTACTATTATTGTTGTTATAACTATTATTTTTTTTATTATTATTACTATCATTTTTTTGGGCTTAACGGGTTGAAAATGGGCTTTTTATATCAGACATACAAAATTCTAAAACCCTTATATGGATCTTATTTGAATAATCGAGTAATCTGAACCGAATTATTTGAATGTTAAAAGCTGGATAATAGTGTTTACAACAATCATGGTATTATCCGAAAAATAAAAATCGAATAATAGTGTTTACAGTAACATTAATATTAATCTCTAAAAAGATATTATTTACAAATATTATTAATCTCTAAAAAATACTATAAACCTTTGTGGTTCTTATTAGCACAAACTTGCAAACCTGATTTTTATTTATTTGAATTTATTAGAGCTTATCTGTACTTATTAGACTTTATTAAAGCTTAACAGACCTTATCTGAACTTAAATGAATTTAATAGACCTTATCTGAAATAATCTAAATGTGAACTTATAAGAACTGAAAATAAGTTGAAAATAACAAACCTAACGTTTATATTGTAATAGGTATTTTAGGTTTGCCTTTCATTGAAACAATCACCAGTATTTATAAGCCACAATACAAGGCAAACCTAACTTTCCTCGTCGCAGAAGACAAATGAACCAGCTTTGCTTGCTTAGTTTGCACAAGAGTTCAAAAACAGGCACCAGTCTGTCGCAAAAGACGAATGCAAGAATTAAACGAGCCCATATTACTTATCTTTTTATTTTGCTCCTCTACAATAAACCACATTTTTGTTTTTGTTTAACTTAGTATCTTATCTTATAAGATAGTTATTGTGTGTGTCTAACATCTCATCTCATCTCATCTTATCTTATCTTATCTTATCTTATAAAATCTTATTTTTTCTGAAATAAGTTAAAATAAGTTGAACAGATCAACAAAGCCTTAATATAACTTCCTAAATTGCTGAGTAATTTTGTCCTTTTTCATACTATCTCCTTATTATTAAATTCTATCTCTATCTATTGCGAGTGCAAATCTTCTATCTCGCTTTTTTGTATCATTATATGTGTCACTCAATATTATTAGTCCATATAATTAGATTTGAACAAACTTCTTGTTTCAAAAAGATAAATAAGTCAAAGAATAATTGACGTCAACCAATAAGATTAGGTGGCACATATAATTACAAATAAGTGGGACATGTCACATGATCTAACTGTCAAGAACTTTAATCCAACTTTCTATGGGATTTTTAATACATTATTTTGAAGGGGCTGGGTTTTTTTTTTTCTTCTTCTATAATTCTATTTCTATCATAGGTGATAGTTCTGAGGAATAAATATACACCTTTAATTTGATAGATCTTTGAAGATAGTACTCATTTCAAAATACTAGACAAAATTACGCCGTTAGTACTATTAATATTTGTCTGATTAGTTTTATTTCTACCTATAACATTTTTGCATTAATTTTTTTTAACCATAAAAAACAACATTGTGTAATATCTAGTTAGATTCATTTCGACATCATATGTACTATTACATCATTATTGCATCAATTTGTCAAATGTTAACCCCCTCCAACGCAGGAAATATAAACAAGTTGCATGCAGCACATGCATCTTATAAATAGGCTAGCCAAAGCTAGGGGTGTAATTCGGTTTTTGGTTTGGTTTTGGGGCAAAACCAAACCAAACCAAAATAAATCCGGTTTTCATATTTCAAGTCCAAATCCAAACCAAAATTCGTCCCAAACCAAACTAAACCAAACCGAAATTACAAAACCAAAACCAAACCAAACCAAAAAACCGAAATTCTTTTATGATGCAAATTTTTTTTTCCAAATCTTACAAATAATACGAAAATTATCAAGTTTCAAATCATCAAACATAGAAGAATTACTTCAAATTTCAACTAAAGCTTAAAACTGAAGTACTAGAACTAAAGATAATTGATAAAAACATTAAAACCCATAGAGGATAGGCAAACTTTGGTTTGGTTTGGTTTTTTTCGGTTTTTTAAATAAAAACCGAACCAAACCGAAAACCGAAAACGAAAATTTTCCCAATCCAAACCAAACCGAATTTTGAAAAAAATCAAACCAAATTATTAATTCGGTTTGATTTGGTTTGGTTTTCGGTTTTTTTAACCAAATAACTTACACCCCTACCAAAGCCCCTCAAAAAATGCAAGCTAAGGAACCAAAGAGAACAAACGCCCTTTGTTAGCATTCACCACATGCAACCAGCTGCCAGCTCTAACTGGGATTTCAAAGATGATTCTTCCTATATTTTTTCACCTTATCTCTCCTATTTTCTCCCTCTTATGCTGATATCGCTTTCGATTATTGTGTAGGAGACTTGAGCCTACCAAGTGGACCAACCGGGTACTCTTGTAAGGATCCCGCAAAAATCACGGTAGATAATTTCGTTTATTCAATTATGAGGGTTGCAGGTAACACTGCAAATCTTTACAAATTTGGTGTAAAAAGAGCATTTGCGACTGATTTCCCAAGTTTAAATGGTTTGGGCATTTCCACAGCACGTGCAGATTTTGATGGGGGGGGAGTTTTTCCGATGCATACGCATCGAGTTTATGAATTACTCATGGTAACCGAAGGGTTGTTAATTGCTGGAATTATTGACACAAACAACACTGCATACTACAAAATATTAAACAAGGGGGAACATCATGGTCATTCCCCCAACGCTACTCCACTTCATGATAGATATAATGTTAAATCAACCCCGGTTCTTGCATATACAATCTTTACAAGTGCGAATCCTGGTGTCCAAATACTTGACACTTCTTTCTTCCAAAACGACCTACCCTCGAAGGTGATTGAGAAGGTCACTTTGCTTGACCATGCACAAGTGACAAAGCTGAAGAAAATATTTGGTGATACTGATACATACTAACATTTCATACTTGTTTTAATTTTTATAATTTCTGGCCATTGTTCAATAATACCCCATGTTCAATGATTATAAGTAATTCATTCATTGCTTCCTTTTAATTTGGCATATGAAATAAAAATCTCCTTTACGTCCAAAATTTATCGTCCCATATACTTTGTTGTTTATTTGGAGGTGACATAGTTCTTCGTTTTGTATGTGAGCTTTTTGTGAGAAGTGTGTCACTTGAAAAAACGGAGGAAGTACTAGCTAATTAAGAAACTTCTTGAAAATTTGTTGGGAAATTCCCACTGGTATACCCATAATTTCTCATAATCCCAGTGGTATACCTTAGTTTTTAAAATTCCCAATGGTATATCCGAACTTCTTCCATCTTCCCAGCCATGACTTTTTTCACCAAAAAAACGGATCGATATGTTTCTGGAACTTGAATCAAGGCGAATCTAATCGTTCTTTGCAAATTTCGACCTCAAATTTGATCCTTAAGGGCTAAAATGACCCCCAAAACCTTGAACGAACTATTTTTTGACAGGCAAAAAAATGCACGCAAATCAAGATGTTTCTAGAACGCAAGTCGATCGTTTTTGCAAATTTGATCTAAAATTTGATCCTTAAGAGCTAAAATGAACCCCAAAACCTTGACCGAACTATTTTATGGGAACGTAAATCAATTTGTACAAATTGAGATATTTTTTTTAACGCAAATCGAGCTGAATGCATGAATCCTTTATTTTTTTATTAGCTAACGGAATAATCCACTGCTTAATGGAATATTCCCAAAAAAAAAGTCACGGTTTGGAGCATCAATGAAGTTCGGGTATACCAGTGGGAATTTTAAAAATTGAGGTATACCACTGGGATTATGGAAAAGTACAGGTGTACCAGTGGGAATTTCCCAAATTTATTTCCTATTACTCGCTCCATTCTCCAATAAACTTCCCACTTCTCCTTTCCACGTTTACCAAATGCACGTTTTGTATCATTAATATCTTTAATTACATGTCAGTAAGAATTATAAAAAGTTTGATTTTCATAATCTGCACAATGAGACGAATCAAACAAGACCCTACATGATTATATTTTTCCTTATCTATTGAAAAAAATCTGAAAAATCTTCTTTACTTATGTATAGTGCCAAAATCGAAATGAGAAGTCTAAATAGAGGGAATATATTATAATAGTTCATAATTATATTTCTCAATATATATGTCTCTACTTAAATTAAGATATGGGGATTATGAAAAAAAATGACCCAGCCATTATAAAGGTTATTTATTTGACACATAAATTCATGACATATATATATATATATATGCACACATAATTATCTTGCTTGTATTAACTTAATGTAACAACTAAACTTAACTAATGAAGCATCCAATTTGTATCTAAATCATATAAAAGATATATTATTTCTATTTGACAATAATTACACTTTGACTAACACGCTTGTCAATGCACAAGCTTATTAGTTTTTTTCTGAATACTGATTAACGGTTCTCCTTTTTCGAACCATAAAAAAATTACATAGCTAGCATGATTTTTACACACCTACAATTTGACGTCTCTTCCTAGCACCTTTAAATGAGATACAACAAAAAAGAGGTATTGAGGGTGATAGGATCCGAAGACTCTATAGTCTCGTCTAAAATAAAAGCGGCGTACCTTTCCCTTAAAAAATTATGAAATATTAGCTAGGAATGCGTAAGGAAAGGAAAAGGAAGGGGAAATGGAGGATGTATAAAAGTATAAAATATGGAAAAGTACTAGAAAAATATAGGGCGGACTTTAGCCGCATTCACTAAAACTTCCATGTAATCATATTCGTTGAGTCTCAGGAAAAAAAAAAAAAGAAGTCTGCTATGCAGAATGGGGTTCTTGAGAGGGCTCTCCAACTATCTCTCCAAGGAGAAAGAAAATGAAAAGCTACTTCTTATCCAACAATGGGGATCTTGGGTGTGCCTTGAGTGTATCTCCATAGAGACATTTAGAAAAGTATCTCTTGGAGGAGAAATCATTTCAGAGAAATGGGAAACGGATCTCTATTGCCTCAACCAATCAATGGGTGACAAAAAGGCACAAAGGAATAAGTTTCATTAATAGACATGGAGTCTGGGAACCATTACATAGTGAAAAGTGAATGGAGAGCTTTTTAAAGAGCTTTGTTGTTGTTGGGTCAGACGTTCGGGCCATAGATGGAACGTCCTGGCCGGACGTTCGCCCCATCACCCCAATTAAAATCAATTTTTTTACGAGGTGGGTGGTGGCTGGTGGTGGCAGGTGGTGGCGGGGGTGGCGGGTGGTGGAAAAAAGAGAAGGGATAAAATAGTAAATTAAAAGTGAACCCGGGGCGATTTAAAGAAATTTTAGGGCGATGTTTACCAATCTCCTTTTCTAGATATAGTTTTTTAGAGTAACTTAAAGAGAAAGAATAATGAAGAGTTCATTGGAGAGTCATTAACATTATACATGCTCTCATGTTTTTTTTTTTTAAGAATGGTCTGCTTGCTTTTTTATTTCTTGGTGTGCAAACAAATTTAAGCAAGCCTAGTTTTGAAATGCGCTTGTGTCAAGTGTTTGGACTTTGTTGGGTTATGGCCCGTGTTGGCCCAATTCATAATCCGTCCATGTACAGGCTTATACCAAATTGGGGATTAAGGAAGCTAATAATTAAACGTTTAAGAAAGATTGTTGGCAATCCTTTTCTTTCCATTGTCAAATTATTTCAGGTATTTAATCAGATGAATTTCTGGTTTTTTTTTTTTTTTTACTTTTCTTTTTTTCCAGCCTATTTGAGAGTTGAGAGTCGGCTACGTCCCACGTGGGTTACAGCGATGCTGTTATGGCAAATTTCCAGAAAATGAGTTTCCATTTTGGCATAATATCTGAACTCCATAGGATGTGAAAGAATTTCGTATCCATAGTGGTTGTCATGTTGTATGTTTCATTTTGTGATGAAAGGACACAATAACCAGATTTTGTATATATATCAACTAAGAATTGCAATAATTTTTGCAGTAGCAACATGACAATTTACAAATGTTCAGATCATAGTGCAGCCAGGGCCGTCTCGAAGTATATAGAGGCCCTGTGCGAATTATCAAAATGAGGCCCTTTACAAAAAGTTCAAAAATAAAATAAAAAATATCAACGTTAATTTCTAGATAACTCAGGAACATTCGGGCGTTTAGGGAACTTCATTTTCACGAATTATGATGAGTGATTCTTTTAGAATGAAGTTATTTTACTTGTGGATCACGCGATAAGAACAAGCGATCAGCGAATTGCTATTTTATGTATTTTTTTGTAGATTGTAATTGGAGTTGCTTATAAAGATTTCACTCAAGAGTATAGTCTTAAATTAAAGAAAACTGAAATTACTTTATGCGTTAAAAAAGTAAAAGAATTAAAGTAAGACTACTAAAATTCTCCATATTGAGTATCTTACTTTTTTAAAAAAATTCAGGAATAATACCAATAAATAGGTAAAAAAAAAGGTCAAATTAAAAAGTTAGTTAAATGATCTATACTAGAGAATATCAACATTATGAAATCCCTTAAATCCACAGTACAAATTATACTGCGAAATTCCAGAAACACTAGCAAATGACAAAAAAAGATTTATCACAAAAGAACGACAAAAAGGAATGTAAAGTATCTCATATTTGAAGAATTCAATAATGTAATAGCTCATCGGTTCATGATTCTTCACTTCATATAATCATATTATGAAAAGAGAGTAGCCCAAATAATTAGAATATTTGAGTACCATTTTTTTTATGATTAAGAGATAAATGTAAGTGGAAACGGGTTGCAAATAAATAGGTGATAAAAGAATTTCCTAGTTTAAACCATATTTTTCGGTGTTTCATTTGAGGTTAATTGGAAATATGGATTAAAAAATTATGTTGAAGTGATAATTAGAGGCTTGAATTAAGAGTAATCAATATAAGGTGAATGGGTTTCCCAAAAAAATGAGAAGGTGAATGGTTTTGCGAATTAAGGCTTGAAGAAGATTAGAAGATACGCATGACTATTGTGGGAAGTGGAAACTGGAAAGTCAATAAACATTTTCTTTTTACTACTTGGACTTTCTCTATTTTTGGGTCCTCACAATTAAGGGGCCCTGTTCCATGGAACATGTTGAACATGGTAAAAGCCGGCCCTGAGTGCAGCAAGTTACACATGTTTAGGAGCATGACACCGATATTTAATGAGAAAATTGGTCAATGAAGTATATGATACCAACTATAGTTTAGGTGTAGATAGAAGGACAAACTAAAGTGCGTATGACGGAGTCGGAATTATCAAAGGAAAAGCAAGCGCAATTCCTAGAACGAACAGATAGATTTACAAGCGATAAATCTGTAAAAACTCCGGAATCTACCAGAAAAAGAGTAAAACTCCCAAATATTATTATCAAGATAAAAGCTGCCTCTTAATGACGGCTAAAAATATTTAAATAGTCTAAATAAAACCCTAATACGAAAATTAGGTGAAAATAAAATCCGGAAATTATTAAAATGCTGTTTTTGGGCCTTAAACTAACTCGGATGGCTTAAAAAGCCTGTAAATCACAGCATAGCGGTGTGCTGGACTCGTTGGCCCGTTTCCCTTTCCGAAAAGGTATTTTATTAAGCATTCTGACACCGGGAGCCTGACTAGTAGAAATCATTTCAGGCTTTTTCGACGAACTTCTTCGTCGAACTGTTCCGTTAACCTTCCTACGTTAGCATAGCTTCCACAAAACGAACTAAGGTCATGAGTGCATACATTGACACGAGGCTTGTCAAATGCTGGAAATCTTCTTTATTCTATCATATTTTGCTATAGTTTTTAATCTTCTCAAATGATGTAATTAGGGAGGCATGATAAATAACTTAAATGAGGAAATTAAAAAATAAGTCAAAGTCAACAAAATATCAAAAAAGAGAAAATTTTAGGATTCCGATAGAATCTCCAGCTTTCGATAAGCCTCATGTCACATGCACACATTACCTTATATAATTTATGTATGTTGTGGAAGTTATGCGCTTTAGTTTGTGCTTTTTGCACCTAAGCTATATTGTTGTCATATATGCCAATTTCACCTTATATAACTTCGAACTTTGTGATAATGAGTTCGGTAAAATTTGTCTCTTCATGGCCGGTTCGGCGCAAGCTTTTGAGATAGCTTTTAGTGTTTTGACTGAGTCAAAAGGCTTATTAAGAAATATAGGAGTGTTTGGTTAGGTAGTGGTGTTGTTAGTTTTTAGTGGTAGTAGTGTTCCAGTGGTGGCAGGGCTGTCCCAATCGTTACGGAGGCCCTGTACGACTGCCATTAAACGGGGCCTTAGTCGGTGAACATGAACTACTATTTAATAACAACTAGTTTTTAGGCCTGGGCTATGCCCCAAGTAATTATAATTTTCATTTAGTAACATTTTACTTCATAAATATAACACCAATTATTACTTGGTTTGGTGGTTAATGCTTTAGTGTATAAGCTTGAGGTCATGGGATCAAATTTTATAAGATGCATTTTCTATTTTTTTTAATTATATGCGTGTTTACATAAAGTAAACACACTAGCGCCGAGTGGCATAGTTCATTGCTTATTAACACCTTTTAATATATTAGTTGTTAAAGTTATACTCCATAATATAATGATTTTGAGTTCTATTTTTAAGCTTTTAATAATGAATGATAAAACAATGTTGAAAAAGGAAAATAAAAGGTGGTAAAGGGCCATGGAGGATTCGAACTCCTAACTTCACAGTAACTAAAAAAGATGCCAACAATGCAAACTAATTCCTTAACCACTCAAACACATACAACTTTACACATACTTAGTATAACAATTAATACATATAAACTTAATTTGGAGGCCCCTCATTTTCCCGAGGCCCTGTGCCGAGGCCCATGATGCACATGCTCATGGCCGGGCTTGAGTGGTGGTTATTAAAAGCTAAAATATGTTGCTTTAGGGGGTAGAGGCTAGTGGTGTATAAATTTAACATTGAAGTTTTATTTGTGTTATTGACTAATTATTTGTAAATAACTCATCTTTCACCAAACATCTATACTAATATATTAAAAGGCGTGCGTGACAACGTATACACGCCATGTGGCACCTCTGTTACTCTACTAGAATTGTCCAATGTGTACATATGTCATGTCAATTAACAAAAGTAAAATTGGCTTGCAACAAGATTTGAACACGTGACCTCTTGCTATTATACATAGCACAATTACCATCTCAACCAACTTTTAATCATGCTTTAAATATCCATAGTATTATATTTGTACCTTTTAAATGTTGAGTTTTCTTTAATATGTTTTAATGTGAATGGAAAAAAATACATATCAAGTTCGGAAAACAATACCACCCGGGGCAACGCCCGGGTCCAAATACTAATATATACTAATATATTAAAAGGTGTTCATCAACAAGGAACTGTGCCACGTGGCGCTATCCCTTACAGTGTTGACTTCATGTACTCCACATACAATAAAAATAATTAGAAAATGCATGGTATAAGATTTGATCCCATGACCTCAAGTTTGTATACTAAAGTCTTAACCCACTAAACCAAGTAATGTTTTGTGCTATAATTTCAATGTAAAATACTAATAAATGAAAATTATGATTACCCGGGGCGTAGCCCGGGCCTAAAAACTAGTTAATATTTTATACCTCTACTTTGGACAACTAAATGCCTACACACCAACCACTAATAGCTATCAGCACAAGCTAACAACTACAATTACAGCTACCGTTGCGGACACGTCCTAAAACTTGGCTTCATACTCCTATCTCCTTGTGTTGTTTTGTAAGTGTAGCATGGGCGGATCCAGCGTGGGTCCAGTGGGTTCAACTGAACCCACGAAAATCTGGAGAAAAAAGAAGAGGGAATCGAAGAAAATAAAAAAGCAATATCAATATATGCATCCCGCAACGTGTTTGTACAGTATGAAGCGTTTGGTTTAGTGGTTTGTTGGGCTTCTCTAGGCCCTTGTTGAATAGAGCGACGCGGGTTCTAATCCTACGAAGAGCTTTTTGCTTCCTTCCCTTTTTCTTTGTTTTGTTTTTCCTTTTTCCCTTTTCTAGTTTTGTTTTCCTTTTCGTTTTCTTGGTTTTATTTTTCTAGCTTTTAATTTTTTGAGGGAATTGTTTTTCTAGCTTTTTCCTTCCTTTTCCTTTGTTTTGTTTTCCCTTTTCAAGTTTTATTTTCGTTTTCTTGGTTTTGTTTTTTTATTTTGATGACAATATCCTCCAAGACCTTAAGATATGATTTGCTTTACATTTTTTGTTTTGATTTATTTCTATACGGCTCTACCTTTTCTTTTCTCTTTTTATTCTGATATTGTTCCACTTTTAAATTTCATTTTTGCATTCTTTTAGTATTAAATTTTATGTAGCATCTTGTTTCTGTTCTTTCTAGAAAATATTTACCTAAAAGAACCCGACTCAGCCATCCATCTTCTGAAAATAATCTGTACTTTAGACTATTTTGAAAAACTTTCAATTTTGGGTGCTATCTTATCGAAACAATTTGGACCCTTCATTTTCCTATATATAATATACCCAAAATACATTAATGACCGTAAAAAAAAAAGAGTTTAGATTATTTTGAATCATCTCAAAACTCGAAAATATATTTATATAATCCAAAGTCGGATTTATTCCTATTAAATTTCCCTTTACTAATTATTTTTAGAACCCAAATTAATGTTTGACTGTAATTCTCTGTATAACTTTTGATGTTTTTGCCATAACATTTTGAGTTTGTAAATAGTTATATCTACTTGGACATAAATTTTTTCCAAAAAATATGAGGATTTTAATTGTACTTTTGTAGATCTGTATTTTTGAATGCTTAAGCAAGTGCTACACAATTATTTGTTGATGTATTAAAATTTAATCAATTTGTGTGAGATTTTTTCGAACGACTCCGAACCCACGTGGATTAGATATGGATCCGCCACTGAAGACTGAAGTGTAGTGTACTAGTTTGTGCAGATGGACTACTCAGAATAGAAGATTTGCTTTCAAGCAAAAAACAATGCGTCATGTAGCCCAGTTTTATACTTTTATACTAGCAGAAACACACCAACTGCTGAAGGAAGACTAAAAATTGAAAAGAAAAAAAAAAAGGAAGTTCCAACGAAGAAGACGAAATGGAGAACGAAGAAAGTTCAGTAGCAGGAGCAGCAGAAGAAGTAACGATGGCAAGTTGTACGCCAAATAATTTGAGTTGATCAAATGATTACACCGTCGTTTACCTCAAATCCTTGCTTCTACCCTACACTAATGTTCTCCTTCGTGGCCAAAAACTTTTTCACAGAGTTTCTGTTTCTCTTCCCTCTCCCTGATTTCTTAATTGCATACTGTTTTGATTTATATGATTATGCATAGGATGGTTTGTAGGAAAATGTTTGAAGGATTCCCATACATTGTGTTCCTTAATATCACTGGTTTGGAAAGCACAGGAAAAAAGACCGTGTTATTGGATTATGTACATGCCTCAAAACAAAAGTTAAAAGGAATGTCAAGCACCAGAATATTCACTTTTTGACAGGTATGTTTATGAAATCATTTGTCACAGAATATTCAACATATAAGATCTGTTTACACAAAATTTTAAACATATACTACTATAAGGTCATTCATTGTTCTAAAAAATTTAAACATATAAAGTTCTTTGTTTTACAAGATTTTCTTTACTTATTCATCAAAACAAATTTACCGAACTCTATCAAAAAAAGAATTGGAAGAATGGATACATGGTGAGATTATCATACTCAGATACAAACTGGTATGGCGCGAAGTCCTTGTGCTTTTTCCAAAGTGATCCCAAATTTCTCCTCCATATCCATCTTCTCTGGTACAATTCCCCCTTCTAGCTTCCAATCAAACCCATGAATCAGTGATCCTAACATCAAATGGATCATTCGATTCGCCAACGGCAACCCACGACAGATCCTACGACCTGCACCAAATGGAATCAGCTCAAAATCACGACCTTTTACGTCAATATTAGACCCAAGAAATCTCTCCGAATCAAACGAAATCGGGTTTTCCCACAAATCTGGATCCCTTCCAATTGCCCATACATTGACCATTACTTGAGCATCTTTTGGCACTGTATATTTGAATAGCTTCACATCTGAAACTGCTTTTCGGGGAACTAGAAAGGGTGCTGCTGGGTGCAGCCTGAAGGTTTCTTTGACAATGGCCTGCAAATATGGGAGTTGGGCAATGTTGGATTCTTCAACTGGATTACCTCTTCCTATGATTTCATGGAGCTCTGTTTGTGCCTTCTTTAGCTTTTCCAGGTTGCGAAGTAATTCTGTCATTGCCCATTCTAGCGTAGTTGATGTTGTATCAGTTCCTGCACCAAAGAGGTCCTGCAGAAATAAATAAGATGTCAGATTTTACATCAATGCACGGAAAGATGTAATAATTATCAAATGAGACGGTCTTACTGTGAGACCGTCTCACTATCTATATATGTTAAATTAGACGGTCTTTTGATAGACCAACTAAAGAAGATGTTAGATAAAATGTCTGAATGAACTGAAGCAAGTATTAACCAGTAATAGATGAGGTAGCGTCGAAAATTCCATCTCCTCTGGTTTCTCTCGATTGATTCGTAGTAAATCATCTAGGATATCATGACCTTGTACTGATTCTGGTTGTCTGTAGTCCTGCAACCGTTGTTCAATTATGGTGTTGAATAGATCAATCATCTTACCAAAGTGTACACTTGTACGCCGTCTGATACCTTGTGGGTCTATCTTCTTCAATACAGGGAAATAATCAGCTATGTTGGGCTTTCCCAATTCTTCCATTATACCTCGTACAATTTTTCTAAATTCACAATTATATTCAGAACTGGGATCACCCATATCGACAGAAAAGAAAGTGTTTGATAACAAATTTAGTGTGGTTGTAAATGCTACTTGCCCAATGTCTACTGCCAAACCCGCTTTACTTTGTTTCTTGACATAGTCTATCAGATTGCTTACTTTTTCTCGTCGAAGACATTGGCTTGTATCAAGTTTACGCGTAGAAAAAACTTCAGAGTTACAGATTTTACGGAGATTTCTCCATTGAAGTGATACTGGCAACCAAACCACTGAACTTTGTTGGTGGTCGAGTGCTCGAGAAGAATCAATAA
Source organism: Beta corolliflora (assembly GCA_947648045.1). Lineage (NCBI taxonomy): Eukaryota > Viridiplantae > Streptophyta > Magnoliopsida > Caryophyllales > Amaranthaceae > Beta > Beta corolliflora. The sequence continues at coordinate 27,222 of CANSZD010002674.1, read as the reverse complement.
GTGGCCTATTTGAGACTAGAATATCATTCTTTTGAAGTGCTTCTTTCGCCATGATAGATGAGGAAATGATCACGGTTGGCACTTGGCCGAGCTGCAGCATCATGAGAGGGCCATACATCTTGGCAAGTTGAGTCAAGGAGATGTGTGGTTTCGTGCCGAGGCTGAACAGGTTCCCGAAGATAGGTAGAGTAGGAGGACCGGGTGGTAGCCTCTTCGGATTTGATTCGTTGGCATTCCTTACACTTGAAAGGAGGTGGATTGCTATCCATGCTAGTAGAAGACATAGCACCAAGCTCAAGTAATCCATGATGATTTCCTTCAGTTCTAAGGTCTATAAATGTGTTTTGCTACTTTTTGTGTTTGTTGATTTTGATGTCATCCGATATAAATTTGGCAAATATTGGCTTGGTTTAATGATTCTGTGTTTTTGCGTCAATTGGTGAATTTGGTCACCGTGGGTGTAAGGGTGTTTCTGTTGGATTGAAAAGTCTTTTCTTCTTTTGTCATTTATTTCAAATGAATAATGTACACTAGCTTGTGCCTTGTGGGGCCGCCACCGAATAAGGAAATTGTTTGATCGCCTCAGATTGCTTGCGGGCGATAATAGCCATTAAACAACGGTCTAATATATATTAACAGCTATTTGTCATATATTATAGATACTTGCAGGGAGTTGCTCCGAGAATATTGCTAGAAGCGCAAAAGGGATATCAGATGACTTTAATAAGCTATGTATCTTGAGTAACCCTCCACATGAATGTATGATTATTTATATAGCTGAAAAACTAAGTTGTACTAGTACTCTAGTAGTAGTATTTCGAAGTTGTTGGAGGGCCAGCACCTAAGAGGAAATATGTTTACATAACCATTATGGGCACCATTTGCCCATAACCGGTCTCCCCCCCTTTCTCCTTCTCTCTCTTCTCTCTCTGGGTCCTTTCTCTCTCTCTCCTGGGTCCCTTCTCTCTATTTCTCTTGTTCATATGCGCCATTTTTAAAGAAAAAAATAGCTTAATTTTGTTGAACCTATTTTACTTGAATTTTTGTTAATAAAACTCCAGAGTAATATAATATAACATTCATTTGATATGATAAGATGCGCCAATATATGATATATTAGTTAATTGATATGATAAGATGGTGTCAAGATATGATATATTAGGCATCTAATATATCAACTAGATTTCAAGTAATAAACCCCAAATAAAAAAAAATTGCTATAATTTATAATTTTATAATACTCAAGAGTTTTATTAAAAATAATTTTAGTAAAATAAATTCAGCTTGAGAGAGAGAGAAGGGACCAAGAGAGAGAGAAGAGAGAGAAAAGAAGGGAGAGAGGGGAGGGACGGTTATGAGCAACTGGTATCCATAACGGTTATGTGTATATCACAACTCCACCACCTAAAGCCCCAAAGAATTTTACCTGACATTATTGTTAATTAATTAAGCATGCTCCTTTTTTTTTTTTTTTTTTTTTTTTTGATAATATCCGCTTCATTCGTTTAATAGAGGCCCATATACAAAATCCACAATATTCAGTACAGCAACAAAACTGAAGTTGGGTAAAATAGTACCGAAATAATGGGATGGCATGAAAAGCTAAAAAGCTAAAACATGAGATGAAAAACTACAGCATTACAGTACTACAACCAGGCCACAAAAGCAAAAGCAAAAGCAAAAGCAAAAGCATCAGCCACAATATTGGAGCTTCTGCTTTTATGGAAAATCGAGAGCTGGAGCCTGGAGGCCTCTTGTGGAAGCGGATCTAATGAAATTGAGGATGAAGTTTAGGTGCCAAGGACCACCCTTCACCTGAGAACACCACTGAACTGCATTTCGAGAGTCGGATTCTATTTCAATACGATGGGATCTGAATTTCTCACTGTTGAGAGAGAGATGTATTCTATGTCATCCTATTTCCCAAAAAATGTACACTATTGTTAATTAATTAAGTATTTGCATTTACAGAGGTCTGGTCCTACGAACTTCTTTAAGATGTTAGCAAAATTTCGGGGAAACCTATAAATCTTTTTAATCTTCGAATTTTCACTTTCAACAAATTTGCCTACTTTTTCAAAAAGCTAGCAAATAGTGCAGACAACATGCTTCACATTAGAGTATTAGACAATGTAAATAATATGTAAATTTTTATTGACATGATTCAGGTGCCTTTCAATAATTTGAGAATACAATATATACAAAGGATAAGGCCAATCATCGCCATAAGTCAAAGGCTAAACATCCGTGAATCGTATCACAAAGATATGAGGCAATCAAGCAAGATATACATATTACTAAATAAAAAGATTATACATATTTTTTACGTTATCTAATAGAAGTACATATAAATAAGTAGGAATTCATGAGATGAGAGAATGTGGATCTGAAATGCTTTCTGCAAAAAGATACTCCAAACACACTAGAAAAAAGAAAAAAGGCCCCCTCTCTTCCCTATTGCCTTCCTCTTTGCCTCCCTCTTCACAGATTTTCTACTGCACCCTTTTCGTCTTCCCCCTCAAAAGTTACAACCACTCTCCTTTATAATTCCCCTAAGCTTGCCCCTAATTACTGCCATATTTTGTCATTTCCAAAGACCCACAAAGCTTTAGCCCTCTCTCACACCGGTATTTTTAATTACAAAACCCACTTAGTGTCTAAAATCTTGAGTAATGATGGTGAATCGGCGGAAGTAACAGTAGCTCTACCCACTTTCATCGAGATTCAGCGAGGTTTTACAAGTCTTTTTATCAGAAGAAATTCCACCCCCAATCGGATGCAAGGAAAGTTAATCATAATGAAGATTTTATTTTTCTCTCTCCCCTATGGAACTGCTACAAAGGTCAATCCAATCCCAGGGAAGCGTCTCTTCCTCTCTCTATGTCTTTTTACTTGCAATTTTATTTTTCTACTTGATTTTGTTTGTCTTTTCTACTTGAATTTTATCACCTCTTTGCTCATCAATCTTATGCTGATTTTCTCAAAGACTCTTATTTTGCTTTTTCACTCTTCCTCCTCACTCTTCATCAGTTCTACTCTAGTTTTCTCTCTCCTCCTTAATGCCTTGGCCCCCAATTCTCTTCCAACTGCATTCAATTCTCAGCACTATAAATACCCCCTCTTTCAAGGCCTTTTTCCCACCACAACTCACCCTACAAACGTTTCTTCCTTTGTTTACTCCCAATTTCATCCTAATCTGTTTTCTCCTCCTCTCATGTCGGACATCCCCCCCCTTCCTATGCCCATGTCGTCAAATCCCCTAGCCCTTCTAATACCGTTCCCCTTGACTCTAATAGGACCTCACCATCTTCAACTCCCTCTCGTGGATAACCGTGCTAGTTCGTCCCTCACCTCTCCCATCTCCATACCCGACCCAATGGAGCATTACTGTGAGTGTTCATCTCCCCCTTCCCCACAGCCAGGGCACCCAAGTCCTGCTGTCCCATACCTTCCTGATAATCCTTCCCCAAGTATAACAGTTGAAGCCCCCCCAATAGATAACTCAACACTTGATCAGTTCAACACATCCTGTTTACTAGGAAAAGTGTGGGGGACCCCATCCCTACCCCGGCGGTTATAAATCGCCTTAAGCATGACTGGAAATTTATCCATGGGGAAGTCTCAATCCGTTACCTTTCGAATGGCTGGTTCTTAATCTTCTTTTCTAATCCCATGGACAAGTTGGATGTCTGGGATAGGCGCCCTTGGTTTGTGCAAGGCTTGAACTTTGTCCTTCGCCTTGGAGACCTTATTTCATGCCCTTTTTCAATCAAATCACCCGCGTCGACCAATGGGTCAAAATTCCTTTCCTGCCCATTGAGTTTTGGTCTTGGGATCATCTTAGCACCCTCACTCAAAAGATTAGCTGCCTTTTTAAGCTCGACCGTTTCACTCTGTAAAACAACGAAAAAGCTCAATTTGCCCATGTGTGCTTAAATATTGACATCACAAAACCTGTCCCTAGGTCCATCTCTATGGTAACTGACTCTGGTGTCCTTGAATTTTTCCTCTCGTACGAAGGGGTTCATGAGGTATGCCCCCTTTGTGGTGCCAAAGACCACTTCCTTAATACCTGCCTTAAGAAACCTGCCCCTTGTCTTGATATGGTGGTAGCTCAATTGGAAGCAAATGACATTAATAACCCCTCTCCTAACCCCTCCTCTGACTGGATTTTGGTTAAGCCCCAGCGTTGGCAGCGTTTTCATAGATATTTTCCTCAGGCCAACCGAGTTACTCGTGCTTCTGCTCAACCTATCCTTCCTCCTACTGTCTCTGCTGCCTCTCTGTTATGCAACGAGAACCTCTTCGTAACTGTTGCTTTGCCACCCCCTCTCCCCCCACCATTTATCCCCCTCACAAATGCTTTTGCCACCCTCTCGGAATTCCAAATTTCTGCTGATGCTGACCTTCATCTCAACCCTCCTGCTGCTGCTGATGACCCTTTGGAAATTTTAAACGACCCTGGTGAAGACGTCATCAATGAAGCTTTTCTGCAGGCCCTAGGGGTTATCCACCACAATCCCCACATTGAGTTCGATGCTGAAATGTCAGAATTCTCCCCGCACAATAGTCCAACTCAAGACCAAGTTCACCCCAATGACACATCTTGGAGAAGGATTTTTATTCAACTGATTGAATTATATAAGGGATAGAAATCATTGGAGCAAACCACGTTTTCAGATTTGGAGAGATAAATATTTTGAGAGCTGAAAACGATCTCCCAGAGCACAGTGTACGGCACAGAGTTCTAGTAAGTTAAGGTTTCTAAACAAAGTTTGTAACGATCCTCTATTTGCTTGAATAAGAAGCACGCTTTTGAGGAATCATTATTTCTGTAATCTTTCATATTATAGAGAGTAGCAACACTTAGGGTTAAGTGTTGGGGAGCACTACTAGAGTTAGTAGTGGGGGAATCGAATTGTATCAAGGGTTTGGTATTTTACGATTCAAATAATAAAAGAGTAGTTTGTGTGGACGTAGATCTCAGAGGTGAGATTGAACCACGTTAAATTCCTGTGTCTTATTATTTGTTTTCATTGTTTTATTGTTTGATACAATTTTGTTCGAGCAAAAACATCAATCGGAGAATTTACGAGTGAATAACACAGTGCATGGCACTGTGCTATAAGAGTGTTTATGCGAAAATCGATTAGTTTTAGCCACTCAATTAAACCCCCCATTCTTGAGTGTCACCTTGAGTTCCAACAAGTGGTATCAGAGCGGGCTATTCTCGAAAGGCTCATCCCTAGAGAATAGAATTCATGAACATGCAAGATGACTCTCGAGATAGACACACAAAGTGTCCGATTTTTAACGGAAAATACTACGGATGGTGGAAGGCTAGGATGAGGATCTACATCCAAGGATCGGACTATGAATGCTGGAAAATCATAAGGAAAGGACCAATCCTTATCCAAGCCAAAAATGTTGAAGGAAAGATGGTCGACAAGGATGAAGACGACTACAATTCAGTTGACTATGCAAAAGCTGAAAAAAACTTCAAAGCTATGAGTATTCTCCAATATGGAATTGGACCTGATGAATACTCAAGGATCTCGGCTTGTACTACAGCAAAAGAAATATGGGACACGCTGGAGTTGGCTCACGAAGGTACGAATGAGGTAAAACAATCTAGAATAGATTTGCTTGTCCAACAATATGAATTGTTTACTATGAATAAGGACGAATCTATTAAAGAGATGTTCACTAGATTTACACTAATCACTAATGAATTACGTTCTCTAGGCAAAACATATACTTCTGAAGATTTAGTGAGAAAGGTGTTAAGAAGTTTAACAAATCGATGGCTCCTAAAAATAACCGCTATTCAAGAAGCTAAAGATTTGACTAAACTTTCACTAGAACAACTTATTGGATCATTAATGACTCATGAACTTGTCTTAGATTCTAAAACTAATGAACCAGAAAGTAAAGGTATAGCCTTGAGAACTGAATTGGAAATTGAAAATAGTGATAGTGATGATGATATTGATTTTCTTACTAGGAGATTTAAAAAATTTCTCAAAAAGAACAAAAACAACAATCCTAGAAAAGATGAAAATTTCAAAGGTAAGAGCACTACCTCTAACTTTTAAGAAAAGTGCTACTAATTTGGGTTGTTTCAAGTGTGGAGAGTTAAATCACAGGATTAAAGAATGTCCCCTATGGGATGATGAAAAGCCCAAGGAAAAACGGGAGCCATCCAAGAAAGAATTCAAGAGAGCAATGATAGCCGCCGTTTGGGGAGATTCGGATTCGATGAAGAACGATCGGAGGCACGAGTGCCATGAAGAAAAATTACGTTTGAATGCTGTACAGACATCACAGAGAAGGGCACAGTGCCAGGACGACTCTCACTTGTGTCTAATGGCGAAAAGTTCAAACTCCCAAGATGAAACTGAAGACAGTGAGGTAAGTCTTCTTTCTCTAAAACCTTCAATACATCTTCTTTCAAAAAACCAACTTGTTACTTTGCTTGGAAATATCATTGATGATTGTCAAGAAATGAATGATGATTTTTCAATCATGAAAAAGGAAGTAAAAAATTTAACTAAGCAAAAGATTGGGTTGGAATTGGAATATACGGATTTATTAAAGGACTGTAAAGAACTGATGAAAAAGACTGATGAACTTGACAAAACCATTGAAGAGAAAAATGTTGAGTTTAACGCTCTAAGATACGAAAAATCTCTTGCTAACGAAATCGTAAATGACACAAAGGCCATACACCTTGTGTTAGAAGCTGAAAAATCGAGTCTTGAAAAGCAAATTGAATCGCTAAATCATGAGTTAGATGAACTAAAGAATTCAAGACAAATCAAGAATTGTTCCACTAATGCTGCCTAATGATGCTAAGATAAGTGAAGAACTTGATAAAGTTAAGAGAGAATTAGAAATTTCGAGAAAAAAAAATAGTGATCTCAATACTTCTGTTGAATTTTTGGAATCACAATTGACTATTGCTCGAAAAATGTATGAAAAGTGGTTGTATGGTCTAAAAGCTCTCGATTATTTGTCTAGTACAACTAACAATCAAAACAAAAATGGTTTGGGATATACAGGTCAGCAACACAGTGTACGGCACAGTGCCAGAAATTTCGAAAGAAATTTCCGTAAAAGAAAATATGTTGATCTACCTGAATATTTGATTTGCAACTTTTGTGGAAAAAATGGACACCTTATGGAGAACTGTAATATCAAGAAAAGGAGTGTTGCGAAAAATGTAAAGTATGTAACTCAAATATGGGTTAGAAAAGACTTATTAGAAGCTCAACGAAAGAAAAAGGGACCCAAACAGATTTGGGTTCCTAAAATTAACAAGTGATGTTTTTGCAGGCAAACGTGAGAGGAAGCAGCCTATGGTATCTCCACAGTGGCTGCTCAAGACATATGACTGGTGATAAATCTCAATTCCTCTCGCTAGTAGCCTACCATGGAGGTTGTGTTACATTTGGCGACAACAAAAAGGGAGAAATAAGTGGTATTGGAAACGTCGGCAAATCCCTAACACACTCCATAGAGAATGTGATGTTGGTAAGTGGTTTGAAAAATTTGTTAAGCATATCCCAATTGTGTGATCAAGGTAATTCTGTTGAATTTCATGCATGAATATTTTACAATACAATTTGTGGCTTTGGGATTAATTTCTGGAAATTAGTTGAGTATTATGCTTGTTGTCCTCCTTTAAATATGTTAATTAGAGTGTTGATGCATGTCTTTGTGAAACACTGTGAGAAAAATTCTACTTGATATAAAAAGGACTCGTAATGGTCTAATGATGCTGTCCTAATGTCATGATCCTAAGTTGCCGAACTAATGAGCTATATGATCCTAAGTTGCCGAGTTATTGAGCTATGAAATGCTAATTCTTTCTCCTATGGCAAGCTTGATCTTTATCCCGATATTCTGATTTTCTATTTATGAGTTTGACATTCGTGCCTCATTATTTATTTCTTTCATATGTCTCACCTTATCGTCATTTTCCTATTATTATCCTTCTTTTCCTCACCCATTGATCCAAAGTTCAACAAGTGCTTTTAATCTTGATTAATGATAATTTATGGGGCAAGAACCTCTTGATAAGATGATGGAAGAAAAAGACGCATCAGTTAAGGGGGAACATGAAAAGGTTGGAATGAAACACAAATATGTGAAAGAATGAAAAGTACTGATTCACACTGTGCAGGGCACAGTGCCAGGAGATGCATCAAAAAGAAAATGAGGTCCGAATTAACTTATTATCTTTGATCTCTTATTGATTGACTCTAGTAATATTATATGGTCTGCTTCTCCTTTAAAAAAAAAAGAAAAGAAAAGAAAAGAAAAGAAAAGGAGAGTAAGACACTTATTTTAGATAAGTCCTAGAGTTCAATTCAAATGTGAAGAAAATTATCAAAGTTTTGAAGATCATCATTTTGGATTCCAGTATATCCGAAGATTAGTTATATTTGGAAGGGGATAGATTGTTCACTGGCACAGAAACACACACAGTGCCACAGTGAAGAAAGTCATATAATGTTTATTTGCGGAAGTTGAAAATCTTAAAAGAAAGGTTTAAGCACTTGTTGAGCAAATTGCCATTTCAAAATCTTCAAGCTTGCATTACCTTTCTTTATCTTACTTTCTTAGCTATCAACCATGATCCTTCATGATTATTTCTTACTTCATAATTTCGGATTGTGAGTTGGATTATTTTTTGCTTTATGACTTCGGATTGTGAGTTGGATTATGACATAACACCAGCATCCTTAGTATCTATTGCTTGAGCTACTTGCATTATTTTGCTGACTACATCTCACTTTGACTCGCTAAACATGTTGATGCTCTCCTTTTTGATAATGTCAAAAGGGGGAAGATGGGTATAATACTTAGACTAATGAACATGTTGATGCTCTCTTATTTGGTTATCCTAATAAACATGTTACTTGTGAATGATGTTGAGTTATCTTCCCTAATGTGATTAATGGTGCATATTTTGTGGGGGAAGTACTATTTGTTTGTCATCATCAAAAAGGGGGAATTTGTTGTGACTCTAAGTCAATGTTATTTTGATGATGATAAACACTCTATGCTATAACATGTATGTGTGTAACAGTGATCAAAGAAAGCTATCAAGATTGGATGTTCATGAAAGATCAAGAACTTGAAGATATCTAGTTATGTTCTTAGTCATGTTTATGCAATGTAATTAACGTATTGAAACTTTGTGCTAAACTAGAAATATGAAATTAGGATGATTAACTATTTTCTTAGAGTTAAGAAAATAGGTAATTATATTAATTTCATGTTTCTATATTTAAAGAATATAAAAGGGGAGTTTTTAATTTCGAAAATTAGTTTTAAAAGGAAAATATTTTTTACAAAGATTTTCGGATAAAGAGTTTTGTAAAAACTGATTTTAAAGAAAACGTTTCTTTAAAAATATTTTCGGAAAAAAATTTTAAAAAAATCTGATTTTTAAGAACAAGATTTTATAAAAGATAAAATGCGAAAAAAGAAGAGTTTTAATAAAAAAACTGATTTTAAAGAAAACATTTCTTTAAATGATTTTCTAAAAAGATTGTTTGTAAAAAGAGAAAAACTGATTTTTAATGATAACGATTTTTATAAAGTTTGTTTAGATAAAAACTGATTTAAAATCTGATTTATAGTTGGCATAAGATATGGAGGAATTCTTATCTTACAAGGAGTAAAGGAAATCAGTTTTTTATAAAAGATAAAATTGGATTTTGAAAAGGAAAAGAATTTTATCCTTTAATTTTAGGAATAAAAATTGTTCAAAAAGATAATACATCTTGGAGAAGGATTTTTATTCAACTGATTGAATTATATAAGGGATAGAAATCATTGGAGCAAACAACGTTTTCAGATTTGGAGAGATAAAGATTTTGAGAGCTGAAAACGATCTCCCAGAGCACAGTGTACGGCACATAGATCTAGTAAGTTAAGGTCTCTAAACAAAGTTTGTAACGATCCTCTATTTGCTTGAATAAGAAGCACGCTTTTAAGGATTCATTATTTCTGTAATCTTTCATATTATAGAGAGTAGCAACACTTAGGGTTAAGTGTTGGGGACCACTATTAGAGTTAGTAGTGGGGGAATCGAATTGTATCAAGGGTTTGGTATTTTAGAGTAGTTTGTGTGGACGTAGATCTCAGAGGTGAGATTGAACCACGTTAAATTCCTGTGTCTTATTATTTGATTTCATTGTTTTATTGTTTGATACAATTTCGTTCGAGCAAAAACATCAATCGGAGAATTTACGAGTGAATAACACGGTGCGGCATGGCACTTTGTGCCATAAGTGTTTTTGCGAAAATCGATTAGTTTTAGCCACTCAATTCAACCCCCCTTCTTGAGTGTCACCTTGATTTCCAACAAACTCCAACCTAGATTTTTTGCTTTATGCATATCTTATTAATAGGAGTGCGAGATGCTCTTGTTGCTTGGAGTTTCGAGTTTTCACTGAAGCTATGTAACAAGGATTTAATGAACCTTAGGTTTGTATCAGACATCTCGTAGGATTTGTATTAGTTGTTGGAGCTGTTAATGATAACCATTGACTATGTCAATATGGTTAGCTTAGTCATGTAGATAATTACGTATAATTCTACCTCTATCATCTTAGTAGTTAGAATATACCTTTGTATACGTATCTCTATCCTCTTAGTAGTTAGAATATGGAATATGCATTTGTATAGATATTTATTCCTTTTGTATTTCTATCCTTGTAACAAACTATACTGTACTCTACGTTATAGCTGTACTATAAGTATAGTATGAGAATGAATGAGAATATCATCTTTCCTTCACATTTACATGGTATCACAGCAAAGATCCACACCCTAAATTTTTTTTTCCCCATGGCACACGACTCACATTCCCTCTCGAACTCCAATGAACCTTCCAAACCCCTCACCGTTATGAATGCGCACTCGGTTCAAAAGCTTACCTCCTCCAACTATATCATTTGGAAGGCTCAACTTGAGGCTCTCCTTATCGGTTATGATCTCCATCAATTTATTGATGGCTCATCTACCCCTCCCCCTACCAAAACCACCACCGAAGATGGCCAATCCATCCTTAACCCCGCTCATGTTACATGGGTTCGCCAAGACAAACTTCTTTTTGGTGCTCTTGCTGGCACCCTCTCTCCATCTCTTGGCCCCCTCATCTCCCGTGCCACCACCTCTAAAGAAGCTTGGGACATTCTTGCCCACACCTATGCTAAACCTTCCCGTGGTCATATCCAACAACTCAAATCACAAATTAAAAACCTCACCAAAGGCCCTAGCTCCATTGAGGACTATATGCACAAAATTCGACGTATTGTCGATGAACTTGCACTCCTTGGTGCCCCCCTTGCCCCTGAAGATATCACCGACCACATTCTTGTTGGTTTCCCTGATGACTACAAACCCATTGTTGAAGCCATTCAAAATCGCGATGCACCCATTTCCTTCGATGCGCTCAATGAGAAGCTTATTCGTCGCGAACTCAAACTTGAAAAGCAAGCCTCCCCACCTACTCCTTTCCCTGCTGTCGCCAATCCCACTCACACCCGCCCCTACTACAACCGCAACACTGCTACCCCACATCCCCACAAAAATCAGTCCCCCTCCACTCCTAATCAAAACCCACAGTGGTGTAACACCCAAGGGCACACCCTAACTTACTTGTCCCATTTTAAGTCCCCTCACCCATCCATCCAACCCCTCCCTCGCCCTCCACGCTCCACCGAAAATCCTCCCCAAGTCCACGCCGCCACCCTCACACCCTCCTCTCAACCATCTCCTTCATGGCTCCTTGATAGTGGAGCCTCGCATCATGTTACCTCTGACTTAGCCAATCTCTCTCTTCACAATCCCTATGACGGCACCGATGAAATTGTTATTGGTGATGGTTCGGGCCTTCCTATTACTCATACTGGTTTAGCTCAACTCCCTACTCCATCTCACTCATTCTCTCTTACCAATGTGCTTTTTGTTCCTTCTATGCATAAAAACATTATTTCCATTTCTCAATTTTGTTTAGATAATCATGCTACTGTTGAGTTCTCACCCACCTTTTTTTGTGTCAAGGACCAAGTGACGGGGGCACTTCTTCTGACCGGCCCAACTAAGGACGACGTATATCAATGGCCTAGCATCTCCACCAAACACGCCCTCACCCTCTCCATCAAACCGGTTGATTGGCATCATCGTCTTGGTCATCCATCTCATTTTACTTTCAATAAAATGATGTCAACTTTAGCAATTCCTAAGTCTCTAGATTTTCATTGTAACTCTTGTCACATTAATAAAAGTCATAAACTCCCTTTTAGTGACTCCTCTCTTACTACTTCTTCCCCCCTTGAGGTCGTTTTTAGTGATGTATGGTCATCCCCCGTCTACTCTTTTGATGGCTTTAAATACTATGTTATTTTTGTCGACCATTTTACTAAATATACTTGGCTCTTTCCTCTCAAAAAGAAATCCGACACTGAACTCGTATTTTTGCGATTCAAAGCTCTTGTTGAGAAACGGTTTAGTTGCCCTATTCTCACCCTCTACTCCGACAATGGTGGAGAATTTCAAAAACTTGATCCTTACCTAGCTACTCATGGCATCTCCCACTTTACTTCTCCCCCCCACACCCCCGAACACAATGGCTATGCCGAACACCGTCACCGTCATATCACTGAAACTAGCCTAGCCTTACTCTCTCATGCCTCCATTCCCCTCCAATATTGGCCTTATGCCTTTCATACGGCTACTTACTTAATCAACCGAATGCCCACCGTCACTCTAAACAATCAATCTCCTTACTCCACCCTCTTTAAAACTCCTCCCAAATATGACTACTTACGTGGCTTTGGCACTCTATGCTATCCTTGGTTACGTCCATACACTAAACACAAGCTCGAACCCCGGTCCATGGCTTGCGTGTTTGTCGGCTACTCCTCCACCCAACACGCCTACTTGTGTCTTCATCCCTCCACAAATCGCCTATACACATCACGTCATGTTCGCTTCGTCGACGACGTGTTCCCCTTCGCTCAACTCTCTTCCTCCTCACCCATACCCTCCCCTCCCTCCCGTGATGAATGGTGTAACTTCTCGTGTCCTATCATCCTCCCCACTCCCCTCCCCGCTATCACCCCTCTCCGCCTCGCCACACTCGCCAACTCCCTCCACCCCACCTGATGCTCCCACCCTCTCACTCTCCTCTCACTCGTCACACCCATCTCCCCTCTCTCAACTCGCCCGCTTCCGCACCCTCGCCCACTCCCACTCCCCCTCCTCCCCCTCCCCCTCATCACCACTCCTACCAAACTCGAGCATCCCAAAATATTTTTTAAACCCATCCGCAAACTCAATCTCAATGCCGAACTCGTGCACAATGAACCTACCACCACAAAACAAGCTCTAGCCCACCCCACTTGGAAACTTGCCATGGATACCCAGTATAATGCTCTCTTAAACAATCATACGTGGACCCTTGTGCCCCCTGACTCATCTCAAAACATAGTTGGTTGTAAATGGGTGTTTCGTACGAAGTATAACTCCGATGGCTCCCTCCAAAAACACAAAGCAAGGCTTGTTGCTAAAGGGTTTCACCAACGCCCGGGTCTCGACTACACCGAGACATTTTCTCCGGTTATTAAACCTGCCACGGTTCGGCTCATTCTCAGCATTGCCACCCATAATTAATGGCCTCTCCGTTAACTTGATATCAATGATGCCTTCTTGCAAGGTACACTCCAAGAAGATGTGTTTATGGCCCAACCTCCGGGATTTGTTGACCCCCAAAACCCGACTCATGTGTGCCATCTCCATAAAGCCATCTATGGACTTAAACAAGCGCCTCGCGCATGGTATACCGAGTTAAAAACCTATCTCACTGACGCCGGGTTTACCAACTCCCTCTCTGATACTTCCTTATTTTTTTACAAAGGTGCCAAACCAATCTATGTCCTTGTATACGTGGACGATATCATTGTTACAGGTGCTTGTTCCACAATGGTTTCCGCATTTATTGCGCAGCTTGGTGCTCGGTTCTCTCTAAAGGATTTGGGGCCCCTCTCATATTTTCTTGGTGTCGAAGTACAACCCACCTCCACGGGTATTTTCCTTAGCCAACGAAAATATACACATGACCTCCTCACCCGAGCTTCCATGCATGAAGTCAAGCCTGTTACTACTCCCATGGAGCCTAACTCTCATCTAACTCTTCACTCTGGCTCCCCGCTCGACAACCCCACTGAGTATCGTACTTTGGTTGGAAGTCTACAGTACCTTGACCTTACTCGCCCGGACGTTGCATTCGCAGTCAACAAACTCTCCCAATACATGCATCGTCCTACTACGTCCCATTGGCAAGCTCTAAAACGTCTCTTGCGCTACTTAAATGGCACTCTTTCATATGGCCTCAATATTTATCACAAGTCCCCACATACACTTCACGCCTTCTCCGACTCGGATTGGGCTGGTGACAAGGACGACTTCATAAGCACTGGTGCCTATATGGTTTATCTTGGACGGAATCCAATTTCGTGGAGCTCTAAAAAGCAACGTTCTGTGGCTCGTTCATCTACGGAAGCGGAATATCGCTCCGTTGCTCAAACCGCAGCTGAACTATCTTGGCTCACTAATGTTATGGCTGAACTTGGTCTCTCTACATCCTCCACACCTACTATTTTTTGTGATAATATTGGAGCCACTAATCTTGCGGCTAATCCAGTGTTTCATTCACGTATGAAACATCTTGGCATTGACTTCTATTTCATTCGTGAGAAGGTCCAGTCTGGGTCTCTTCGTGTCATTCGAGTAGCTAATGATGATCAACTTGCGGATGCCTTAACTAAACCGCTTGCGCGCCGTCGTCTTACTATGTTACTGTCCAAGATTGGACTTACCCCACGGCCGTCCATCTTGCGGGGGCATGTTAATGATAACCATTGACTATGTCAATATGGTTAGCTTAGTCATGTAGATAATTACGTATAATTCTACCTCTATCATCTTAGTAGTTAGAATATGCCTTTGTATACGTATCTCTATCCTCTTAGTAGTTAGAATATGGAATATGCATTTGTATAGATATTTATTCCTTTTGTATTTCTATCCTTGTAACAAACTATACTTGTACTCTACGTTATTCTTTGTACTATAAGTATAGTATGAGAATGAATGAGAATATCATCTTTCCTTCACATTTACGGGAGCAACATGGCAAACGGGTGAGATTTAGTGTTAGAGTTAGTTCTCGATTTAAGAAAACCAGATTTGTATACCTGGCCTGCTTAAGGTGTCTATTTGCACTAGAAATTCAAGCTGGCCTTCTGCTTCTTTGAGCGGTGGCAGCTCCATTTTCTTGATTGCTACAGCCAGAGGTATCCCGTAAGCAGCAGCATTCGATCAACTGGAAGTTTGATGAATTATTAGTGCTAATATCTTTGTGATGTTATGTCTTTCACTCTGATTTCTGTCCATGTTAATGAACTTTTTGGAAGATCAAAAGCTGAAATCAGATTGAATCCTATGCTTTGCTAATACACTTTGAACTAACTAGTCTTTGCAAAGGAAAGAAAAAGGTCATGCTTTTCTAACCACTCCTCTTGTGATCGAAGAGTCACTTTATGAATCTGTTCAAAACCCCCTTTTTCAATGAAATTCTCATCACTTTAGATCTTGTTGCTTCTTCCATCTCCTTGAGGGTGTATACAAATGATCCCTAGTGTCTTTTTGCAGGTCAGTTATGTTCCTCAAGTTGCCAGAATTCTGCAGGTTTGTAGATCCCTGAGATGTTTCTTTACATATAATGATAAATTTCATGATTAACATGTAGCATTTCTGTAAGTTCTATTGACTATCAATCTAGAAATAATAGCAAACAATAATAGAACAACAAATAACAAAGCAAGAAAGAACACACAAGAACTTTTACGTGGAAATCCAAGAACTGGGAGAAAAACCACGAATCTGCACTAGGAATCGATGAATGTTCAAGAAAGGTTACAAAAGCTCTCTGAGATCTCTCTCTAACTTTTTCTCTCTTGAATATGAGAATAATGATGAATAATACTCAAGTTATGGCAATAGGTTAAACCTAAATATAACTTAAATCGGAAAATCGCCTCCCCGCGTGAAATAAACCTCCGCCCCGATCGGGTCGGGCGACATCCGCCCGTCGGGCGGTTAAGCGCCGGACCAAAACGGCTCTCGGGCCGACGGGCGACCTTCGCCCCGGTCGTTCGCCCGATGAAGATCGGTACTTCGCCCGATCGGGCGAGACCGCCCGATTCCATCGGGCGCCCTAGCATCCATGCTCCTGCCAACTGATCGACCCCGCCCGATCGGGCGATACTGCCCGATGACATCGGGCGGGCCAGCGAAACAGCCAATATACGCCAAATGAGCTTCACGCAACCTCATCTCCACACCATACACCCATTGAGCTCCATATGACATCATATACCCAACAATCTCCCACTTGGAGATAGGTGTAAGTGAAGAATACCTTATACCATCATCATCTCTCCATTCATCTCAATTCCTAAACACAACTCCCACTGCAAAAGCAATCTCTAGTCGTGTCCAAACCATGACATACCTCAAGCATCCCATGACAGCACATCTCCTCTATACCAAGGAAACTGACATTGAAGTTTACACCAACTCCAATACAAAAGACATCAAGGTCTACACCGACTTTGATTCTTAATAACTAACCTCCAAAACATTGCACCATCACTACATGAACCTACACACCCTCCTACCTCGGAGGTCGGATCACCTTAGAGACAAGCACAACCAAATGAAGATCCCTTCCTCTACAACTAAGGAAGATAACCACTTCCTCTCCAACCAAAGAAGCACATTGAAATCTCATCAAACTTCAATAAAACAAATTACCACCTAAGCCAAAGAAGCTTCTCATTGTTCTAAAAGCAAACTCACATTGCTCCCACTCGAACAATACGCTCTTTGTTCCACTTAGGATTTCTAGAACATCATGCTTGTGTACCGCCCTTCACCTTGTGCGCTTACCGGTCAATTTGCCACCGGGATACCGCTTCACCGCGGTTCTCATCCCTTGGCCCACTATCGATAGATTCCCGACCAAATGACACCTTACATGAAGTTTCCACCACAATTTCGGGCCCCTTTCTTGTGCTCCCTATGGTGTAAAGTGTTCCATTTCGTGTCCCTCGAACTATGACCATAGCTCCCTTGACAATCTTGCAAGAACCACCATCAAACACAACCTTGTAACCCGATGTAGCAAGTTGGGCTACCGATATCAAGCTTTTCTTCAACCTTGGGATAAACTTGACATTCTTGACTCGAAAGAGCCACCATGAGTGAGTTTCACACTCACATCACCTTTCCCCATGACTTCCACTGCCTTGCCATCCGCAAGATAGACCTTTTCAAGTTTTCCGGATTTGAAATTCCGAAACAACTCCTTGCTTGGTGAGGAATGTTGAGAAGAACCCGAATTCAAGACCCATGATCCCGAGCACCCAACCGTCTCTTCCAGATCATCCATGCTTACCATCAAAGCATCGGAATCGTACCCCGAAATCAAGTTAGTTGATGCATCTTCTTCATCATCACTTTCTTGAACCTTTTTCTTCCCTTTCCCATTCACTCTCTTAGGACAATCTCTCTTTAAATGTCCTTCATTACCACACCCCAACAAGTAACACTAGCCTCTGCCTTTGACTTACTCCGAGTCCCCCTTGACTCCGATTTTCCCTGAAAATTCCTCCCTTTTCCCCTCCCTCTACCCTCAGCACTGTATGCTCCAGATGAATCTCCACTCTCCTTCCTTCGAATGCTCTCACTCAAAATCACATCACGGACAACATCATAAACCAATTTCTCTTTACCAGAGGAATTACTAACAAGCCGATTACAACGGTTTCCCATGCGGTAGGTAAGGAGGACAACAAAATAAGGGCTTTCACTTCATCCTCAAAGACAATATTAACCGAAGATAAGCCGACTTATTATTGAATTAAATTCATTAATATGTTCAGCGAAGAGAACTACCATTATTCATCTCTAAATCAAATAAACGGCGCATCAGATATACCTTATTCATTGCCGAGGGCTTCTCATATATATCTGACAGTGCTTTAATTAATTCCGCCGTTGTTTTGATATCCTTGACATTGAACGCCACAATCCGAGCTAATGTCAAGCGCACCACCGCTAGTGCCTGCCGATCGAGTACCTTCCACTTAGCCTCTTCAATGTCATCTGGCTTTGTAGACAGAGGTTGATACAGATTCTTTTGATATAAGATGTCTTCTATTTGCATCTTCCAATATCCAAAATCTGTTCCATCAAACTTCTCATAATCTTTGCATCCTCCATTGTTAATTATTCTAGATCTAGACAATAAACCAACCTAGCTCTGATACCACTTGTAAGTTCTATTGACTATCAATCTAGAAATAATAGCAAACAATAATAGAACAACAAATAACAAAGCAAGAAAGAACACACAAGAACTTTTACGTGGAAACCCAAGAACTGGGAGAAAAACCACGAATCTGCACTAGGAATCGATGAATGTTCAAGAAAGGTTACAAAAGCTCTCTGAGATCTCTCTCTAACTTTTTCTCTCTTGAATATGAGAATAATGATGAATAATACTCAAGTTATGGCAATAGGTTAAACCTAAATATAACTTAAATCGGAAAATCGCCTCCCCGCGTGAAATAAACCTCCGCCCGATCAGATCGGGCGACATCCGCCCGATCGGGCGGTTAAGCGCCAGACCAAAACTGCTCTCGGGCCCGATCGGGCGACCTTCGCCCGGTCGTTCGTCCGATGAAGATCGGTACTTCGCCCGATCGGGCGAGACCGCCCGATTCCATCGGGCGCCCTAGCATCCATGCTCCTGCTAACTGATCGACCCCGCCCGATCGGGCGATACTGCCCGATGACATCGGGCGGACCAGCGAAACAGCCAATATACGCCAAATGAGCTTCACGCAACCTCATCTCCACACCATACACCCATTGAGCTCCATATGACATCATATACCCAACAATTTCAACCAATGATTAAAGACCTCTTTTTTCCAGTGAACTTTCTTGGTGGTTTATTGCATGAACAACATTGAGGAGCAACCTGTTGCCGAAAGAAAGTTCTTTTGTTTGAAGGGCTTCTTTGGCCGTGGCAGTTGAGAAAATTATCACTTTAGCAGTTGGCTGAGCTTTAGATTCATGAGAGAGCCATAAGTCTTGGCATTTGGCAAGTTGAATGTGTGGTTCTTGCCTAGGCTGAAGAGGTTCCCAAAGATGCGTAGAGTGGGAGGATGTCGTGGTAGTCTCTTTGGATTTGCTTCGTTTTGTTTCCTCACAGCTGAAAGCAGAAGGTGGATGAAAATTCATGCTAGTAGAAGACAGCACAAAGCTCAGGTAATCCGTGGCTTGTTTTACAAATCTATCTTGCATGAATTGTGTATTTGTGTAGCCCGTAGTAGGTAGGATGTTATGCTGTGTTGATATCTGTTACTCTCTTTTACTAACAATCACATGTATTTAATAGACTCTGTCGTGCTTTAATTTATTAACTGCTTTAGATTTTAGAGTGTGAAGTACTCCCTCCGTCCCATAATATAGTGCTTATTTCTCATTTTTTACGAGAATTAAGGAAAGTGGAACATGAATGATAAACAATTAATGTTGTGGGAAAAAAAACTGATTTTAGGAGAGAGAATGGTGTATAATGGGTGAAAGAGCATTAAATATATGACTAATTCAACCCTTTGGTTCATTAAACAAAGAAAAAAACTATTTCGAAGGAGCGAAATAAATGATGGTTGCATGGTTTTTTAGGTAAATCAATGGGAATTGTGGAATTAAAATATAGAAACAAGAACAACATTTTGGGACACCCAAAATGAAATGCAAGCACTATATTATGGGACGGAGGGAGTAGTATATAGTGGCAGTTAGCAGGGACCAACAAAGCTGGAATAGCTACAGATAACTATTCAATGCTATATGGATTCTTTGTTCTTTTGGGAGTCGTCTCGGTCTTCTCGAAAGGGAATTCTTTGACCGGCAGGTGCGAAATGGCATTATAATCTAGCGTTTATGTTTATCACTTGTCCAGAACTCCAAATATTATTGGTAAACTATGCAAGACGATCTTAATTATAGTTAGTCACTAGTGGAAAAAAAAGCAAGGGCTGCGGGGCAAGAGTCGCGGTTTATTGAAAACGCAGCCCCTTAATGTGAAAGGCTGCGGTTAGCTATAAAACCGCAGCCCTTAATTTAAGGGCTGCGGTTTTTGGGCCTAACGCAGCCCTTAAAAAGCCCAAAAATGAAATAAACCCCCTTCCCTCCCCATTTTCCCGCACCCGCATTACTCTACTCCCTCCTGATGAACCCTATTTCTCTCTCTCCTCCTAATTCCCATTTTTATCTATTTGTCTCCTTCTCTTCCCCATTTTTTCTCTCTCCAAAACCAGATCTAATTCCTTTAGGTTAGGTTTTTCGTCATTTGCAATACTAGCACTTCCCCGGTAGCGCGCAATTGCCAAAACCTTGGAAAATAACTCACGGTTCTTCCCCAAATTTAATCGGCCCTAAAGAAAAAGCGGGGCGACAATGGAGGTTGAGAGAAAGAGGAAAGCCGGCCGTCAGTCTTGAATCTTTGGACGATGGACGGCGAGGATAGCGTATTCGAATCTTGCAAGCGTTCCATTCTCACGTCTCTTGAACTTCAACAATACTCTCTCTCTCTATGTTCCATTTAATTCAATTATTTTGCTCTCGATGATTTTTATTGTTTGGAATTCCGATTATCAAAAAGATGAATCGTTCGTTTTATTATCGAAATAATATTATTTTTGTGTTATGTAGTTGAAAAAATTTGACGACGGAATTGAAGTGAATTTTAGCCCTAGCAGTTGGACTTACATTTTAAGTCTCGCAATTCATTTACATTGCAATTGATCCCGATTATATTTACGGACTTTTGTTTCCTTGTTGATTTCTACACCACCAACGAGTACGTGAGATAAAGTTCAACATAGAATGTGGTGCGCCGGTCTTGTTGCTACTTGCCTCGGCCTGCTGCTTGGTGGTGCGGCGGGTCTTCTTTGCGTGGTGGTTCAAGAAGTTGACAACGAGCATCTCACCTCCGCTCTTCTCCCACCGTCTTTTCGTCGTCGCCTTCTACTCCCTTCCTTGCTCGAGTTTGTCCGTCATTTCCTCTTTTTCTTTTTTTATATTAATTAACCATGATTTATGATTATACAATTCAAGTGTTTAATTTTAGCTTTGTTTTTTACCGATTCTATTGATTGAATTCGATTATGTATGATTGAGTTTGAGTTATGTCTATTTTTTTGTGTCGATTAACGAGCTGGCGATGATTTTTTGTGCTTAATTTTTCCCGATTTTGGTGATTGATGATTCAAGGGCTTGATTTCTACTTGAAATTGTGTTATGGCGAGATTTTTGGTGATTAAACTTCTCATGTTTTTTGTTGCCGAAATCATTGTTTTAGAGTTTTGTTTATACTTGTATATATGAATTTAACTACTCCTTTGAATAGTTTAAGAGTGTTTGGAACTTTGATTAGTCTCATATGGAATGAATAAGGTTTCGAACTTGGCTATAGCTTTGACCGTTTGAGTACTCCTTTGAATAGTTTAAGAGTGTCTAGAGGGTGGTTGGTGTACTCTTCTTGTTCAAGAAAACGAGTTGTTGTTCTTCCTCTTTATACCATTGAAGAAAATGTCAAATTCTCAAAACAACCCTTGCTCTTGCTCCATTTTAACTAGTTATGGTTCTTGAAGTTGGTTAGATGTTCTTTACTTTATTTTTTCTATTGTTGGATATTTGGTGAAGTTTGTATTATGCATTCAAAATCTTTCAAGTCCCTTAGCCAATGTCTGTACTCCTTTTTCCTCTGTAGCTTTTCAGTTGCAACGATTTTACATTAGTTTTGGTGACTTATAAACTTTTGTGATGGAGCCACAGTCCCTTAGCCAATGTATGTACTCCTTTTTCCTCTGTATCAGCCACCAAACGGAAAAAGAAAGAAGCTTTGCCTACTCACTAGATCGAGCATGATAAAAGAAAAAAATGATGAAGCTTGCTGTACACATTCCTCTATGCCATCTTTCAAGTCCTTTCTTACGTGATTGATAGAGAGCCAGACAAGATCATTGCCTGGCTCTTTTGTCAATTCCCTTACGCTATATGAGATTTTTTTTTCTTAAATCTACTTCACTAATTTATTAGGTTCACATTTGTGGTCCTATTACTACCACGAATTGAATTTAGTAATTTGTTGACATTTGTCTTCTAAGGGATGGATTATTATGTGAAATTACAATCATTGATCGATTAATTTATTAGATAGTAGAAACCAAACTAGAGTTGTCAGATTGCCAATGTATATCAAGTGGCATCTGGTGTGAGTTTTAAGGATAGCTCTGAATTGAAGATGGAATGAGAAAATCATGTATATAATTTTCTCATGCATTTTACAATAGTATGCCAACATTATTTTTGACACGATGTCTGTCTTTTCTTGATTTTCGCTTGATGTTATCTTTAAGCGCTCTCGCATATGCTACGCCCCGGCCTCCCCAAGAAAAATACCATGTTTTCGTTTAAATATTTCTCAAATGCCTTTTGTATCATCATTTCGTTGTTTTGATGTATTGAAGATTTGAAATGCCCATATATCCTTGCTATTTGTGAGATGATGTAATAAAGTTGCTTTTGTTAAGAATGAGCATGAGTTATTGAGCCGTAGTTTTAACATGTCTCGGTGCCTACAATGCAATTAAGTGTGATGTCGTTTGGGTGTAGTATAGCAAAGTAACACTACAAGTTACACATAAAGACAGCTCACTAGATTATTGGTAGACAATGAAAATCTAGGACCATTCTGCTGTTATCCTAATCTGCTCTCAAGTGCCACCGTAGTAATTAATTTATGTCTATACATCAGCACTCTTTTAGTGAAGTAATCGTTATGCCATATAGATCGGTTCAATTTTTCGTCTCCTAAGCGCATAATTGAGTTTTAACTCTACATTCTTTCGGCTTTGGAGCGAGGAGAGGACAACTGTATCTTTTTCCGAGTTTGGTTTCTTGATATCTCTAGATAGCATACAAGCATTTTAGAGACATTTAACGGTAGAACCTTGGATGAAGCTAAGATTGTCATCGAGAGAATTGCATCATAGCCCAATGGTCTACGAGGCACGAACATCGGGTTGGAAGCTACTGTACACACACCCTCCCACAACCCCCGCACACCGCACCCCTCCCACGCCCCTGCACACACACCCCTCCCATCCACGGACCCCCTACTCCACGGCCCCCGACCCTCTGCTGTCGCCCCCCCCCTACACAACCCCGCACCCACCCCCTAATTCACGGGACCCCCTGCTGCACGCCCCCTGCACCCCTCGGCACCCCTCCACGGCCCCTGCACACACACCCCCCTGCCCACCCTCGCACATACCCCCTCCCACAACCCCTGCACACACACCCCCCTCCCCACGGCCCTGCCACACACACCCCTCCCCGGCCCCGCGCACACCCTCCCCCACGCCCCGCCACACCCCTCCTCCCATGCCCCGCACACACACATCCCTCCCATGGCCCCTGCACACACACCTCCCACGCACGGACCCCCGCTCCACGGCCCCCATCCCCTACACACCCCGCACGCCACCCCCATGCACGGAGCCCCCCTGCTGCAAACACCCCCTGCACCCCTCACACCCCCCCACAACCCCTACACACCCCCATTCTTATTTTCTTCATTCTTATTTTTTAATGTTGTAATTTGATTTCATTTTAATTTGGAAAATGTGAATACATGTTGATGAATTGGATGATGTTAATGTCTTTTGGATTATTTCGGTGATAATGTTTGCATGTAATAATTTGCAAAATGAGTTATAGTATGATATTATGTTGGGAGTGTGGTGAATCTTGGTGTTTTTCTTGATGGTAAGTTTTAGTGTAATCTCGCTCGATGTGTAATATTGGGAGTTGTAAAGCTGTAATTGGACTTGAGATACTAGGAGAGGTGCTTATGTGATTATGTTGTTCTAAGTTATTAGATCGGTGCAAGTTCTTTTTCGGTTTGTTTGGTTAATTATAAGACATTTTGCGGAACTATTGTACGACGATGATAAATGTTGCCTTACAATGTGTTAAGATAGAGAATTTGAAGAGAAATGAAGGGAGGATAGAGTAATATATTTGTTCTTTTGGAGATGGATTGGGGAAAGAGGAGGGAGTACACAAGACCACTTCTCCCTTATCTCCTCTTTAGTCCCATTCTCTCGCTTTCCTTCGACCTTCGGTTCCCTTTCCCTCCACCGTTATTTTCCAAACGCACAATTGGGAACTTTTGAAGGAACATGCAGAGACAATTTATTGCGAAATGTGAATGGTAGACTTGTATTAGTTGAATTGTGATATCGTTTAATTGGGTGGATTTGTAGGAATTAGGATAGAAGAATTCTATGTATGCATTAATGCAAGCTCCATTGGTGACATGGAACATTGTACTCTCTTTGTGTTGCCTCTCCTTTTACCTCCATGCTATTGTTTTTTTTCCTCCATGTTGATGTTTTTTGTTCCCGTTCTTCTTGATTTAGGTACAAAGCATGGGGTTCTCTTCTTGGATTTCGGTTGGCGAGAGAGAGACATCATAGTGGCTGCCTTGACTATAGGTAAGGAGTTTATACA
This sequence comes from Beta corolliflora, assembly GCA_947648045.1. Lineage (NCBI taxonomy): Eukaryota > Viridiplantae > Streptophyta > Magnoliopsida > Caryophyllales > Amaranthaceae > Beta > Beta corolliflora. The sequence goes on along the minus strand of CANSZD010002674.1, from coordinate 2,484 downwards.
TAACCATAAGACATTGATTTATATTGCTGATATGTTTAAAGATCACACTTTTAGTTTATACATTGATTTATATTGCCGATATGTTGATAATGGATATATCTTTCTTACGTGGAAAGTTCATTTGTTAATAGCATGATACATGGTTATAATGCTTTTCGGGTGCGTTGCGATGCGAGTATACCATGGCTAATATTATTATTGGAGATGGTGTGAAGAAACCAAAGGGAGACGAGGTTAGAATTCTTTTTCCGATTATGTTTTAGAAATTAGAACCCTTTTATCAGAAGTTGATTGTTCAAGGATGAACCTTATTTATCCCCCTTTTCCCCTTAGTTGAAGATGATTGTTCGAGGAATTAGTATGGGCATTGTAGCCCCTTTGGGATCATGGTGTTGGTTTTATTGAATTGTTTTGACCTTGATTGTTTGCTTCATGCATAAAGTTGGTGAATATTAGTTAGTTATTGATTTTTGTGGGATTTCTTGGCCTAATATGCATCAAAGTGGTTATTTTAGGACTTTAATTGCTTGATCCATGGATAATGAAGTGGTTATAGCTTGATATTTGTGTGATTTATTGGCCTAATAAGCAATTAAGTGAATGTTTTCATGGGTTTTTTTGTCCATTGATTCATGCAAAAACATGGTGGTATAATGTAATTGTATGCATTTAGTGTCATCAAATATAATTTGACAAACTATTATAATCATCTAAGTTTGTTGATTCATTTTTAACTACATTTGGGATAAGAAGAGAACATTTTAGGCTATTTTCGACCATTATGAACCTTTTAACACATTTAGGATCATATAATGTAATTTGGCCATATATTTGGCAATAATAATTAGTTTACAAACAATTAGGCTTATATAACATCATTTATTTGTTTCTAAGTACATTTTGAGTAATTAAAAGGCCGTTTTAGGACATTTTCGATTATATAGGAAAAATTTTACGCATTTAGGATCATGTAATATAATTTGATTATACATTTGATAATAATAGTTAGTTTACAAACTATTAGAGTCATTTAACTTTATTTTTATTATTTATTATTTATTATTTATGATTAGGTTTACTTGCTTTGGATGTATGTTAGGATCATATAATGTATGTATGGTAGTTGAACTTAGATGTAATCATTTTATACCAAAAAATCAATATAAGAATCACTAAAAGAAAATCTTGACTAGTAATAATTTGGTGGTTGTTCTTTTCAATGGTGAGAATCATGTTATAGCCTTAAAGGTCCTAATAGCTACTTTGGTGGTCGAGAAAGAGGATAATCTAAGGATGCCGGTTCCTCTTGCTCCATATCCTACACCTCCGGTACCTTTCACTCCACCATCCTCCGCGGAACCCCACCCCACCCCGGCGCCCCCTGCTACCCCCCCCCTGCTTTGCCCCCTGCTACACCCCTAGCACGGCCCGGCCCCCCTGCTTCCCCCTCCCCCATCCCCGCCCCGCGCGGCCCCCCACGCCCTCGCCCTGCAACCCCCTGCTAGCCCCCCACCCCCACCCCGCGTCCCCATGCTACCCCTGCCCCCTGCTACACCCCTAGCACGCACCACCCCCCCCCCGCTGCCCCACGACCTGCAGACCCCACCTGCTAGCCATTTGTTTAGCCATTTGTTGTTGTATTGTAGGCGCCATGTACTTACAACATCAACAAATTGAAAGTTGTTCTTGTGGAGTGGGTCTGTCCCAAACTTCGCTTTGTAGTACTTGCATAGATATAGTTTCAACTCCAAATTATAGCGGTTTTGGTTTTATTTGCCGGGTTCTATCATCTCTAGAAAATTTGCTTTTGAGGGATTCGGATCGTGATCTTGGTGGAGTTGTTGTAATGTCTTCATGGTTGTTCTTTGGTTGGTTATTTTTTGATGGTTGTGATCCTCGCTCATATATTGCAATTCGAACATTCGAGGCGGCCTCGAACTAATGTAATTTAGTTATTATTTTCTCTATATTCGTGTAAAAAACATAATTTATAATGAAAAATGATACTTTATATATATATATATAAACTGTTTGGGAACATTTAGGACAAAAAAATTCAAAAAAAAGAGAGGGCTTTTTTGGAAAAACCCGCGCACTTAGTGGAGTTAAGAGCTGCGGTTAAGGGCTACGGTTTTGGAAAAACCGCGGCCCTTAGTGGGTTAAGGGCTGCGGTTAAGGGCTAAAACCGCGTGCCCTTAACTCACCAAGGGGCATGGTTTGGGCCTTAACCGCAGCCCTTAACCCACTAAGGGCTGCGGTTTTCCTTGGCCAGCCCTTAACGCGCTAAGGGCTGCGGTTAAAAACCGACCACTTCCCTAAATGTCGAGGTTTGCTAGTCCTAATGGCTGCGGTCAAAAAACGCGGCCCTTGGGCCCTTCGACCGCAGCCCTGACTTTTTTTTCCTCTAGTGAGTGAAATGTCCGGATAAAAAAAAACGTTATGTCCTTGATATAGTTTTGTTTTTATTTCTAGATGTGAGCATCT
>CANSZD010002673.1:0-119248 GCA_947648045.1 Beta corolliflora | reverse complement strand
GCACACTCCTACTAGACCAGGAGATTGATTTTGAAAAACCAATACTGAAAAATGCAAGATCAGTATTAATTTCCAACAAAAGTAACCATGATAGGCCTTGGCCATTTAATATAAATGGGAAGCCACCACACAAGAACAAACTAAGGGTTTCGACGCCAGAAGTAAAAGCCACCAAACAACTATAGAGGGATGAAATACCAAAGCATTCGAAAAGCACAAAGGATAAAACTAATCATCACAAATCAATGATGAAATCAAGCTATTTTTATACACACACATAAAACGTGAATCCCAATAGTTTAGGACATTCTCAATCCTAATTCTAAAGAAATCAACACCTAACAACCTCCTGAAAACCCGCCACTTAGTTAACATCTTAAGAATATCAAACTCTACTCTAAAAACTGACTCTAGCTAGAAAACACTCTAAAGAAATGAAAACACTGCACCTCAGCTACTGTCATGAACTAGCTTATCATGGCACTAGTATGTGAGTGTGATGATGATCCTAGGAATTCTTTCATGCATAGCCTCAATTGACTCCACATCCAAAATGACACCTACATTAAGTGCCAAGACATCCATACGATCACTTACGGATTAAGGCTAGCACATCCATACTTGGATCATACTCCTCTTCTTCGAAAACAATTGTCCTCACCGTTTCACATCATCATCATGAACATAGGGTGATAAGTCGTCAATGTTGAATGTAGAACTTTACACCATAGTCTTCCGACGCCTCCAACTCAAGGCATTTGCTGTTATATCTCTCAATGATTTTGAAAGGTCCTTCCGATCTAGGCATCAACTTGTTTTTCGCAAATTAGGAAACCTTTCTTTACGCAAATGTAGCCATACCAAATCACCAACCTTATACTCGATGTTGTTTCATGTTTGCCGGGCTACCACCCTCAGACTGCCGCTTACCTTCATCCTCCCCATATTTCGGGAAGGCAATCTTCATGACGGCTTGCGCTTAGCTGTTATTTACATGCACGCACTATCCTGCAAAGGAATGAGATCACAGGTGGTCTGGGATCGACACCATACACTACCAAACTAGAACCACCAGTCATGGGCAGGAGATCTATTTGATGCAAACCCTTCAAGATGCATAACTTCGACATCCCAATCCTGGTGGTTTCACCATAACTCAAGCCTGAAGCAAAGCCCCAGTGTTCGGTTTATCACTTGTCTGCCCATCAGATTGAGATGATGAGAAGTGCTAAAACAAAGCTTAGTGCCAAGCATCTTCCATAAAGTCTTCCAGAATAACTCAAAGGACTTGGTGTCTCGATCTACCAGGCAATTGTTTTAGGCACCGTATGCAACGTCAATCTCTTTAAAAATACAAATCGGCCACTTTTGATGCATCATCGTTTTGTGACAAGGAATGAAGTGAGCCATTTTAGAAAAACGGGCCCACCACCACCAAGGACTGGAGTCCTTACCTCTTGTAATATGCAGAGGCGAACCCAATAATTGAAATCCATGGAGACATCCTCAAGGAATTAGGAGCTGGTAACAAAGGAGCATAATATGATCCTTTATGAAACGTAGTCTTTGCCTTCTCCTAATAAGAAGAGCTCTAGATAAGGTAACCCGAACATTTCCACAGCTTTTGGCCAATAGAAATACTCTTGTAACATTGCAAGTGTCTCTGGGTAATACGAAAGGGGCGCAATGCCTCCCATGAGCCTCTTAAACAAGTAATTCACGAATGAACGAAGAAGATGGAATGCAAAAAGCTTGATTTACCTTTGAAAGGAAACCCTCGTGCATGACATAGAGATCGTGTGATTGCGAGGGCTTAAAACAAGAATAATAAGAACACTGCAATCTACACGTTTAATGAATGAAAGGTTCAAGCAGATATGAAATAATTTCTAAAAAGACTGGATCTTTATAAGGATAAAGCTATATATAAATTCCTCGAGAACTAGAGATCTCTCACTAACCGGAAACCAAGAGATGCACACAAACCCCGATTGATGCGTTTGTTTCAAAACAAAACCTTTGATATGAAACACGACTGGAAAAATAAATGGCTAAAAATCGGCTCACTCTTTAATGATGCAAAAATAGCCTATTATAATGAACAAAATTATCCTAAACCTAGTAAGAGCTATTAAAAAACATAATGACCTAAACCATTAGAAGTAGTAAAGCATAAAAAGATAAACAAAAACACTAACACAATAACAGGCTATCTAATCACACGACAGATGTGATTAGACTCTACTAGGACTAGGATATCCCCGATCCTACTAGTACTAGGATTTCAAGTTTCCCTGTCCATACTAGAATCGGGAAACTACGAGGAAACTACAAAAAGACTCCTAACAAGACTCTGGAGACAAAGGTAATTAGACTCTAAGCATAATAGGATCCCTTTTATCACTCAAACACTCACTTTAAAGATTATAAAGCAAAGAAAACACTTAGGTTCCTAACGAGGAACTCGGAAACTTCGCAAGAATCCTAACGAGAACTAGGATCGTCATGAGATTTTCATGCTCACATCCACATCCTAATCTCACCAGGAGCTCAAACTTGTCCTCAGGTCATATCAACATGTATGGCACTAAGTCACTTCGCGGCGCATAGTAGCGCAAAATTCCATGGTCCTAATAAGACTACTTTGTACGTATGAGACCTAACTCGCCACTGACTAGAAAGACCTTCTTCGTCCATAGGGTCTCGTTGTTGTAATAAGCGTGAGTTTCAGGCGCCCAAAGAGAGCGTTCAAACAAAAATCAGGAATATCCAAAGCTCAAGGACGTAGCGTGTATGCAAGAAAGGGGGCACGCCTTTCCTTCGTGTTTGTAGGGACTTCTGAATTTACATCTCGAATGAGAACTCGAAACACGTGTGAGGGCCGCGAAGAACAAGCCTAAGTCCGTAAGATGCTCATCCTCACCAGCCAGCCGGCCTTAGGTGGTGTTGGAAGTACCCAGGGCGGTAAAGGCTTTAACTTAGCACTACGTTCACCATTCCACAAGCACCAAAGAAGATATTATCTGCTCTACGATGAATCACACTGATCGATCCCTGCCATAGGCCAAGGAGTAAGGAGGGATCATGAGAACCACATCACACCAAATCTCGGTCCATGTAACCACCAATCAAAAAAGAGATTATGTGGATCGCTTATTCACCCAAACACGCACTGAGCAGCAACAGCGAAGCCACGAACTTAGGGCCTCAGGTGAGGTTGAGTAGCAGGTACACACCTGGGTGACCACGCGAAGAGTACCAACATTAGCACATGATCCACTAACAACAATAACGGAGAAGGTCTTACCATTAACAAGGCAACAGAGTTTTGAAAGAGAGTACCCCAGCATAGTTGCTTTCGCTCGTGTAGAAGGTTGTCAGGCGTAGTAATGAATGGTTTTCACAATCGATTGCCAGCTCGGGTTCGGAGCCATAGATGGAGTGTTGAATCCTACCAACAAAGCCTCGACCAATGGATCCAAAACAATGGTAGGAATCCACGTCCAACGCGAAGCCGAGGAAGAGCTTGGTGGTCGCACATTGTGAAATCGGCCCGACTTGTTGGGCATTCCCGTTGGAAGATGTCCAAATCCGCGACATTTAAAGCACATCTTCTCCTTAAGACCTTGTCCCTAAGTGTCAAAGATGGCGCCTTTAGCTAAAACTAGCCCCTAGAAGTACTTCAAGATGAAGGGCGATGAATCGTGCGTGTCTCAAGTTGAATGGCAACCTTGGTTGTCCTCGTTGGGGGCGTGTACCCTCCACTAAAACTCCGAAATTTGGAGTCTTGTTGGCGCTCCACTTTCTTAGCCAGCAAGCATACTTCATCAAAAGAGTCATAAGGATGTAGTTCAACCAGGTGTAGCATCTTGCAGCAAGCCAAGAAGGAACTTGGCGGATTTTGTTCATCATCGTCATTGCAATCACACGCAAGCCAAAGTCTTTCGAACTCCTTGATGTAGCTTCCAACACTTAAACCCCTCTTGATGAAAAGAATTCAACTTTAAAAAACAATTCCGCCTATAGGTTTTAGGCACAAAACGTTTTTTCATCTTTTTTGTACGCAAATCGATCCAAGTACTAATTTCGTCCTTCCTCCCGTCTACGTCGGTTTTGGTATGAATCGAAGCCAATCGGAAGCATACATGCAAACGTAATATAGCAAAGATCATACCTTTTACATCATGCATCCCTTTGTACGTAAATGGCGATCCATCCTCCTCTCCCAAGTCAGAAAACATCGGGGCCCTTGACCCATTGAATTAGGAGGCCAATGGAGTTTCGATGTCATCCTCTGGCGTGGAGGTGCGGGAGATCGCGGAGCCACATCATTATTAACATCGTCAACCTTGTCGGCCAAAACAGCCATTTGTTCGAGTAAGGCTTGGTGGCGCAATTCATGTGCTTCGTGCTTTTTCTCATTGGCGATTTCTTTGCATCGAAAGATTGGTTAGGGCAGCGAGATCTTGGTGACTTGTTCGTCCGAAGCCATGATGCAGAACGTAGTTAAAAACACCTCAAAAATTTATGAAATTTTTTACCCAGGTAGCCCTATGTGTTTAAAACCCTCGACCAAAATTTCATCAAAAATAACAAGCCAATCGAATGCAGTTTTTATTTTACTAACAGTATGTAATCTGCCCGGAAGAACCGAAATCTGCTTCAAATGTTTGCGTTCACTGTGACTTCGTTACTGATCGAATCAGCTGAAATTTTGACACAAGATATATCTACTTGTTAGCTTTCCAACACAACAAACAAATCTAAATTCCGAATTAAAACGCGCCCTCACGCTCCGTTTTACCGGAGTAGCTCATGATACCACTTGATGTGATTGCGAAGCTTTTAAAACAAGAATAATATGAAGAACACTCTAATCTCACGTTTAATGAATGAAAGGTTCGAACTTTGTAACAAATAGACTATAAAGGTGGATCTTTATAAGGATAGGCTCTATATGTTCCCCTCGAGCACTGAGGATCTCTCACTAACCGCAACTAGGAGATGCACACAAACCTCGATTTATGCGTTTGGTTCAAACAAAACCTTTCAATGCTCGTGCACTCGAAAATCATAAACTCAAAATCGCTCCTCTTTATTGATGGCGAAATAGCCTATTTATAATGAACAAATTATCCTAAACCTAGTAGAACTATTAAAAAACATAATAACCTAAACCTATTAGAACTAGTAAAGCATAAAAGATAAACAAAAACACTAACAATAACACGCCTATCTAATCACACGGCTATGTGGATTAGGACTCCTACTAGGACTAGGATATCCTAATCCTACTGGGACTAGGATTTCAAGTTTCCTATTCATACTAGAATCGGAGAAACTACGAAGACTCCTAACAAGACTCTATGACAAAGGTAATTAGACTCCTAAGCATAATAGGATCCCTTTATCACTCAAACACCTACTTTAAAAAGAGTTATAAAGCAAATAAAACACTTAGTTTCCTAACGGGCACAGGAAACTTCATAAGAATCCCAACAAAACTAGGGATGCGTCATGATTTTGATGCTCACATCCGCATCAGAGATCCCGCCCCTTTGACACATTCACCAACAATAGGCCCAAAATCAACATCTCCCTAATACTCTTTAAAGCTCGAACCACAACGACTTGGATTGTAACACACCAATCAAAGTATGCCTCTTGAAAGGAGCATCAAACTTACCACATTATTTTTGCCTTCTTTGTACTTGGAAGAAAAGTTGAAAGATGAAGGAACTCAACCCATTTTTTGCATGCGCCGTGGATTGAGCTTTTCTTTGCCCATGTAGCATGCTAAGAGCCTCATAATCCGAATGCAACACAAAGTGGCTAGGACGTAAATAATGACTCCAATGATCCAACGCCCTCACTATTGCATAGAATTCCTTGTCATAGGTAGAATAGTTTAACCTTGCACCATTCAATTTCTCACTAAAGTAAGCTATGGGACGCTTACCTTGCACCAAAAACTGCCGAATGCCAACTCCACTAGCATCACACTCCACCTCAAAAGGTTGTGAAAAATCGAGCCCAGCTAGGATGGGCGTGTTTGCACAAATAGTTGATTTTAATAGTCTCGAAGGCTTGTTGGGCGCCTACTCCACTCAAACTTCCCTTGCTTAATACATTCGGTCATGGGAGCCATAATGCTACTGAAATTCTTCACAAAACGCCTATAAAAGAAGAAGACCATGAAAAGACCTTACTTGGGGAGATAGTAGTAGGCGTAGGCCACGAATTTTATGGCTTCCACTTTGGAGGAATCAACCAAAACGCCATCCTTAGAAACTATATAACCAAGAAAAGTGATGCCAGGAACAAGGAAATAGCACTTCTCCACCTTAGCATAGGGATTCTTTGCCTCCTTAACACTTCGAATACGGCCCTCGAAATGGCCCGTATGTTCAAGAACACTTCGACTATAAATCAAAATGTCGCCGAGGTATACCACCACAAATTTGCCCGAAAAGGTTTGAGCATTTCATTCATCAACCGCATGAAAGTACTAGGAGCATTAGTAAGACCAAATGGCATCACAAGCCATTCATAAAGACCCACCTTAGTCTTGAAGGCGTCTTCCACTCATCTCCTTCCTCATTCTAATTTGGTGGTAACCACTTCTCAAATCTATCTTGAGAACACTTTGTCGAACCATGCAATTCATCGAAGCAAATCATCAAGTCCAGGAATAGGAAACCTATACTTGATAGTTATATTATTCACGACTCTAGAATCGATGCACATGCGCGAAGTCCCATCCTTCTTTGGCACCAACAAAGCGGAACGACCACGAGGCTCATACTTTCCCTCACATATCCCCTCTCCATCAACTCCTCAATTTGTCTTTGAAGCTCTTTCGTCTCTTGAGGTTACACCTATAGGTGCCTTGTTTGGTAAGGAAGCTCCAGGAGCAAGGTCGATTTGGTGCTCAATGCCTCTAATAGGTGGTAATCCAGGGGTAAATCATTAGGAAACACATCCCACCAAAGTCCTCCAAAATCGAGCTACACACTTAGGAACGGTTGGTTGTGAGTTTGTGGTGCTCTCCTCACTCACTTGAACAAGCAACAAATACCCACCTCCCTCCTTCTTTAACTCATGAGTAATTTGTTTTTCGCCCAACAACAAACTCTCTTTGGCGTTGGGTTTAGAGACAACAAGAGGTTTCAAGGCGGTTTTTCTTATTCCCGATAGTGGCAATATACACATTGGCACGTCCATCATACTTCACAAACCGTCATATTGCGAGGAGCGTCCCTAATAAGACATGACATGCGTCCATATTCACCACATCACATAACACTTCATCCCTAAATTTACCAATTTCAAAAGAAATAAGGAGCTTGTTTATTTACCTTAACATGTTTGCCATCACTTAGCCAATGTAATTTGTAAGGTTTTGGATGAGGTGTGGTTAGCCACTTAAGCTTATCAATCAACGTAGTAGAGACCACATTGGTGCAACTTCGCGTGTCAATGATCAAATCACACAATCTTTCCTTCACAAGGCAACGTGTAAGGAAGATTTTGTCCCTTTGAGTCTCCAAGGGTGCTTGCTGGAGTGAAGGGTTCGCATGATGAGTGCTTGGCCTTCCATCACAGGTTCCTCCTCCGAATCGCCTACGTATCGTCCTCCTCCATTGCCCCCCATACTCCTCTTCTTCGAAGCTTGGGTCCTCCTTGGAAGCATATGCCTCGTCAATCTCACGAATGTCCCTCAATGTCAGCGACACGATTGTTTGAGCAATCTTTGATCACATGGCCATACCCTTGCACTTAAAACAAATTCATCTCTCCTCCGTGGGTAAGGGTTGTGATGACTTGCCCTTGTCATGCTTGAATTTGTCAAACTTGGGCGTGAATTTGGGCGTGTTGCCCCCACTTTTCTCTCCTTGAGTTTTCTCAAAACTCCTCACAAACGGCTTGGAAACGATGCCTTCTTAGCTTTGGCATGTTTCTCAACTCTCATGGCTACTTGACATACCTCCTCAAGCTCCAATAGGGTTGCAAATCAACCTTCTTCGATATTTTCTTGTCAAGACCCCCAATAAATCGTGCTATTTTAAACTCAACTTTCTCCTCCACATCGCACATCATGAGTCAATCTTTCCAAATTCAGCCACATATTCCTCGACACTAAGGGTGTTTTGCTTGAAAGCTTGAAGCTTTATGTACATGTCTTGGATAAAATCCGTGGGCAAAAATCGTTTCTTCATACGAACCTTGAGTTGTTCCCATGAATCAAGGCGTGGCTTCCCTTCCCTTCCTCCGTTTGTTTTTGAGATTTTCGAACCAAAGGCTTGCATAGGATGTTAGTTTTAGCACAGCCACCTTAAAACGCTTGTGATCATCATAATCCTTATAATCAAAAACGCGTTCAATCCTTTGTAGCCATTCTAAGAACTTTTCGGAGTTTCATCCTTGCCATCAAATTTCGGGAGATCAAGTCTCGATCCCCTATCATCATCAATGCTGCTTTGTTGCCTTCGTCGAGGTCTCCCTTAGGGTTGCTCCCCTTCCGAACTAGACTCATGTATAGAAGGCACACACTCCTACTAGGACTAGGGAGATTGATTTCTATGCGGAACTCCTTGTTGATTACGGAAAAGATGAACAAGTTCATCCATGCGTGCTCTTAGGTCGGCTATTTCTCTATCTCGACGCAATTCATTGGCTTGATTGAGTGTAAGGCCTCGAGGGACTCGAACCTCATTGCCCTCGTCACTTTGAGCACCGTCCATAACGAAGACTCCAAACAAAGCTAATTGAATCAAATTCACGTCAAATAAAGTCAAACAAAGCTAATTGAATTAAATGAAAGTAAATAATGTCAAATAAAGCTAATTGAATCAAATGAAACTCAAATGCATTCAGCAAAGCTAATTATATCAAATGAAACTCAAATGCATTCAACAAAGCTAATTAAGTCAAATAAAACTCAAATGCATTCTACAAAGCTAATTGAATCAAATTCAAGTCAAATGAAGTCAAACAAAACTAATTGAATCAAATGAAATTCAAATGCATTCAACATAGCTACTTGAATCAAATAAAACTCAAATGTATTCAATAAAGCGAATTGAATCAAATGAATTCAAATGCATTCTTCAAAGCCAATTGAATCAAATGAAACTCAAATACATTCAACAAAGTTAATTGAATCAAATTCAAGTCAAATGAAGTCAAACAAAGCTAATTCGATTAAATAAAAGTCAAATCAAGCTAATTGAATCAAATGAAACTCAAATGCATTCAACAAAGCTAATTGAATCAAATGAAACTCAAAAGCATTCAACAATGCTAATTGAATCAAATGAAACTCAAAAGCATTCAACAATGCTAATTGAATCAAATGAAACTCAAATGCATTCAACAAAGCTAATTGAATCAAATGAAACTCAAATGCATTCAACAAAGCAATTTAAATCAAATTCAAGTCAAATGAAGTCAAACAAAGCTTATTGAATTAAATGAAAGTCAAATGAAGTCAAATAAAGCTAATTAAATCAAATGAAACTCAAATGCATTAATCAAAGCTAATTGTATCAAATGACAGTCAAATGATGTCAAATAAAGCTAATTGAATCAAATGAAACTCAAATCCATTCAGCAAAGCTAATTTAATCAAATAAACGTAAAATAAAGTCAAACAATGCTAATTGAATCAAATGAAAGTCAAATGAAGTCAAACATAGCTAATAGAATCAAATAAAACTCAAATGAAATTCAAATGAAGTCGAAATAAGGCTAAGTGAATCAAATGAAACTCAAATGCATGCAACAAAGCTAATTGAATCAAGCTGAAACTCAAATACATTCAACAAAGCTAATTAAATCAAGTTAACGTCAAATGAAGTCGAAACAAAGCTAATTGAATCAAATGAAAGTCAAATGAAGTCAAACATAGCTAATTGAATCAAATGGAACTCAAATGCATTCATCAAAGCTAATTAAATCATATAAAACTCAAATGCATTCAACAAAGCTAATTGAATCAAATGAAAGTCAAATGCATTCAACAAAGCTAATTAAATCAAATGAAACTCAAATGCATTCAACAAAGCTAATTGAATCCAATGAAAGTCAAACGTAGCTACTTGAATCAAATGGAATTCAAATGCATTCATCAAAGCTAATTGAAAAAAATTAAACTCAAATGCATTCAACAAAGGTAATTGAATCAAATTCACGTCAAATAAAGTCAAACAAAGCTAATTGAATTAAATAAAAGTCAAATAATGCTAATTGAATCAAATGAAACTCAAATGCATTCAACAAAGCTAATTGTATCAAATGAAACTCAAATGCATTCAACAAAGCTAATTGAGTCAAATGAAACTCAAATGCATTCTACAAAGCTAATTGAATCAAATTCAAGTTAAATGAATTCAAACAAAGCTACTTGAATCAAATTAAAGTCAAATGAAGTCAAACAAAGTTAATTGAATCAAATGAAAGTCAAATGAAGTCAAACACAGCTAATATAATTAAATTAAACTCAAATGCATTCAACAAAGCTAATTGAATCAAATGAAACTCAAATACATTAAACAAAGCTAGTTGAATCAAATGAAACTCAAATGCATTCAACAAAGCTAATTGAATCAAATGAAACTCAAAAGCATTCAACAAGGTTAATTGAATCAAATGAAACTCAAATGCATTCAACAAAGCTAATTAAATCAAATTCAAGTCAAATAAAGTTAAACAAAGCTTATTGAATTAAATGAAAGTCAAATGAAGTCAAATAAAGCTAATTAAATCAAATGAAACTCAAATGAATTCCACAAAGCTAATTGTATCAAATGAAAGTCAAATGAAGTAAAATAAAGCTAATTAAATCAAATGAAACTCAAATGCATTCAAAAAAGCTAATTGAATCAAATTAAAGTAAAATAAAGTTAAACAAAGCTAATTGATTCAAATGAAAGTCAAATAAAGTCAAACATAGCAAATAGAATCAAACAAAAACTCAAATGAAATTCAAATGAAGTAAAATAAGGCTAAGTGAATCAAATGAAACTCAAATGCATGCAACAAAGCTAATTGAATTAACTGAAACTCAAATACATTCAATAAAGCTAATTAAATCAAGTTAACGTTAAATGAAGTCAAATAAATATAATTGAATCAAATGAAAGTCAAATGAAGTCAAACATAGCTAATTGAATCAAATTGAACTCAAATGCATTCAACAAAGCTAATTAAATCAAATTAAACTCAAATGCATTCAACAAAGCTAATTGAATCAAATTCAAGTCAAATGAAGTCAAACAAAAAATATTGAATCAAATGAAATTCAAATGCATTCAACAAAGCTAATTGAATCAAATAAAACTCAAAAGCATTCAATAAAGCGAATTGAATCAAATAAATTCAAATGCATTCCTCAAAGCCAATTGAATAAAATGAAACTCAAATGCATTCAACAAAGCAAATTGAATCAAATTCAAGTCAAATGAAGTCAAACAAAGCTAATTGAATTAAATGAAAGTCAAGTCGAGCTAATTGAGTCAAATGAAACTCAAATCCATTCAACAAGGCTAATTGAATCAAATGAAACTCAAAAGCATTCAACAAAGCTAATTGAATAAAATGAAACTCAAATGCATTCAACAAAGCTAATTAAATCAAATGAAACTCAAATGCATTCAACAAAGCTAATTAAATCAAATTCAAGTCAAATGAAGTCAAACAAAGCTTATTGAATTAAATGAAAGTCAAATGAAGTCAAATAAATCTAATTAAATCAAATGAAACTCAAATGCATTAATCAAAGCTAATTGTATCAAATGAAAGTCAAATGATGTCAAATAAAGCTAATTGAATCAAATGAAACTCAAATGCATTCAAAAAAGCTAATTGAATCAAATAAACGTAAAATAAAGTCAAACAAAGCTAATTGAATCAAATGAAAGTCAAATGAAGTCAAACATCGCTAATAGAATCAAATAAAACTCAAATGAAAGTCAAATGAAGTCAAATAAGGCTAAGTGAATCAAATGAATCTCAAATGCATGCAACAAAGCTAATTGAATCAACTGAAACTCAAATACATTCAACAAAGCTAATTAAATCAAGTTAACGTCAAATGAAGTCAAACAAAGCTAATTGAATCAAATGAAAGTCAAATGAAGTCAAACAAAGCTAATTGAGTCAAATGAAATTCAAATGCATTCTACAAAGCTAATTGAATTAAATTCAAGATAAATGAAGTCAAACAAAGCTAATTGAATCAAATGAAAGTCAAATGAAGTCAAACCAAAATTAATTGAATCAAATGAAAGTCAAATGAAGTCAAACACAGCTAATAGAATTAAATTAAACTCAAATGCATTCAACAAAGCTAATTGAATCAAATGAAACTCAAATACATTAAACAAAGCTAGTTGAATCAAATGAAATGAAACTCAAATGCATTCAACAAAGCTAATTGAATCAAATGAAACTCAAATAGCATTCAACAAGGCTAATTGAATCAAATGAAACTCAAATGCATTCAACAAAGCTAATTAAATCAAATTCAAGTCAAATAAAGTTAAACAAAGCTTATTGAATTAAATGAAAGTCAAATGAAGTCAAATAAAGCTAATTAAATCAAATGAAACTCAAATGAATTCAACAAAGCTAATTGTATCAAATGAAAGTCAAATGAAGTCAAATAAAGCTAAGTGAATCAAATGAAACTCAAATGCATTCAAAAAAGCTAATTGAATCAAATTAAAGTAAAATAAAGTCAAACAAAGCTAATTGAATCAAATGAAAGTCAAATGAAGTCAAACATAACAAGTAGAATCAAATAAAACTCAAATGAAATTCAAATGAAATCAAATAAGGCTAAGTGAATCAAATGAAACTCAAATGCATGCAACAAAGCTAATTGAATTAACTGAAACTCAAATACATTCAACAAAGCAAATTAAATCAAGTTAACGTTAAATAAAGTCAAACAAATATAATTGAATCAAATGAAAGTCAAATGAAGTCGAAACATAGCTAATTGAATCAAATGGAACTCAAATGCATTCAACAAAGCTAATTAAATCAAATAAAACTCAAATGCATTCAACAAAGCTAATTGAATCAAATGAAACTCAAATGCATTCAACAAAGCTAATTAAATCAAATTCAAGTTAAATGAAGTCAAACAAAGCTTATTGAATAAAATGAAAGTCAAATGAAGTCAAATAAAGCTAATTAAATCAAATGAACCTCAAATGCATTAATCAAAGCTAATTGTATCAAATGAAAGTCAAATGATGTCAAACAAAGCTAATTGAATCAAATGAAACTCAAATGCATTCAGCAAAGCTAATTGAATCAAATAAACGTAAAATAAAGTCAAACAAAGCTAATTGAATCAAATGAAAGTCAAAAGCATTCAATAAAGCGAATCGAATCAAATAAATTCAAATGCATTCCTCAAAGCCAATTGAATAAAATGAAACTCAAATGCATTCAACAAAGCAAATTGAATCAAATTCAAGTCAAATGAAGTCAAACAAAGCTAATTGAATTAAATGAAAGTCAAGTCGAGCTAATTGAGTCAAATGAAACTCAAATCCATTCAACAAGGCTAATTGAATCAAATGAAACTCAAAAGCATTCAACAAAGCTAATTGAATAAAATGAAACTCAAATGCATTCAACAAAGCTAATTAAATCAAATGAAACTCAAATGCATTCAACAAAGCTAATTAAATCAAATTCAAGTCAAATGAAGTCAAACAAAGCTTATTGAATTAAATGAAAGTCAAATGAAGTCAAATAAAGCTAATTAAATCAAATGAAACTCAAATGAATTCAACAAAGCTAATTGTATCAAATGAAAGTCAAATGAAGTCAAATAAAGATAATTGAATCAAATGAAACTCAAATGCATTCAAAAAAGCTAATTGAATCAAATTAAAGTAAAATAAAGTCAAACAAAGCTAATTGAATCAAATGAAAGTCAAATGAAGTCAAACATAGCTAATAGAATCAAATAAAACTCAAATGAATTTCAAATGAAGTCAA
Source organism: Beta corolliflora (assembly GCA_947648045.1). NCBI lineage: Eukaryota > Viridiplantae > Streptophyta > Magnoliopsida > Caryophyllales > Amaranthaceae > Beta > Beta corolliflora. Next base: position 105,229 of record CANSZD010002673.1, on the reverse strand, counting down.
ATAAGGCTAAGTGAATCAATTGAATCTCAAATGCATGCAACAAAGCTAATTGAATCAACTGAAACTCAAATACATTCAACAAAGCTAATTAAATCAAGTTAATGTCAAATAAAGTCAAACAAAGCTAATTGAATCAAATGAAAGTGAAATGAAGTCAAACAAAGCTAATTGAGTCAAATGAAACTCAAATGCATTCTACAAAGCTAATTGAATCAAATTCAAGATAAATGAAGTCAAACAAAGCTAATTGAATCAAATTAAAGTCAAATGAAGTAAAACCAAGTTAATTGAATCAAATGAAAGTCAAATGAAGTCAAACACAGCTAATAAAATTAAATTAAACTCAAATGCATTCAACAAAGCTAATTGAATCAAATGAAACTCGAATACATTAAACAAAACTAGTTGAATCAAATGAAACTCAAATGCATTCAACAAAGCTAATTGAATCAAATGAAACTCAAAAGCATTCCACAAGGCTAATTGAATCAAATGAAACTCAAATGCATTCAACAAAGCTAATTAAATTAAATTCAAGTCAAATAAAGTTAAACAAAGCTTATTGAATTAAATGAAAGTCAAATGAAGTCAAATAAAGCTAATTAAATCAAATGAAACTCAAATGAATTCAACAAAGCTAATTGTATCAAATGAAAGTCAAATGAAGTCAAATAAAGCTAATTGAATCAAATGAAACTCAAATGCATTCAAAAAAGCTAATTGAATCAAATTAAAGTAAAATAATGTCAAACAAAGCTAATTGAATCAAATGAAATTCAAATGAAGTCAAACATAGCAAATAGAATCAAACAAAACTCAAATGAAATTTAAATGAAGTCAAATAAGGCTAAGTGAATCAAATGAAACTCAAATGCATGCAACAAAGCTAATTGAATTAACCGAAACTCAAATACATTCAACAAAGCTAATTAAATCAAGTTAACGGTAAATGAAGTCAAACAAATATAATTGAATCAAATGAAAGTCAAATGAAGTCAAACATAGCTAATTGAATCAAATGGAACTCAAATGCATTCAACAAAGCTAATTAAATCAAATAAAACTCAAATGCATTCAACAAAGCTAATTGAATCAAATTCAAGTCAAATGAAGTCAAACAAAAATATTGAATCAAATGAAATTCAAATGCATTCAACAAAGCTAATTGAATCAAATAAAACTCAAAAGCATTCAATAAAGCGAATTGAATCAAATAAATTCAAATGCATTCCTCAAAGCCAATTGAATCTAATGAAACTCAAATGCATTCAACAAAGCTAATTGAATCAAATTCAAGTCAAATGAAGTCAAACAAAGCTAATTGAATTAAATGAAAGTCAAATCGAGCTAATTGAATCAAATGAAACTCAAATCCATTCAACAAAGCTAATTGAATCAAATGAAACTCAAAAGCATTCAACAAAGCTAATTGAATCAAGAAACTCAAATGCATTCAACAAAGCTAATTAAATCAAATGAAACTCAAATGCATTCAACAAAGCTAATTAAATCAAATTCAAGTCAAATGAAGTCAAACAAAGCTTATTGAATTAAATGAAAGTCAAATGAAGTCAAATAAATCTAATTAAATCAAATGAAACTCAAATGCATTAATCAAAGCTAATTGTATCAAATGAAAGTCAAGTGATGTCAAATAAAGCTAATTGAATCAAATGAAACTCAAATGCATTCAGTAAAGCTAATTGAATCAAATAAACGTAAAATAAAGTCAAACAAATCTAATTGAATCAAATGAAAGTCAAATGAAGTCAAACATAGCTAATAGAATCAAATAAAACTCAAATGAAATTCAAATGAAGTCAAATAAGGCTAAGTGAATCAAATGAATCTCAAATGCATGCAACAAAGCTAATTGAATCAATTGAAACTCAAATACATTCAACAAAGCTAATTAAATCAAGTTAACGTCAAATGAAGTCAAACAAAGCTAATTGAATCAAATGAAAGTCAAATGAAGTCAAACAAAACTAATTGAGTCAAATGAAACTCAAATGCATTCTACAAAGCTAATTGAATTAAATTCAAGATAAATGATGTCAAACAAAGCTAATTGAATCAAATGAAAGTCAAATGAAGTCAAACCAAATTAATTGAATCAAATGAAAGTCAAATGAAGTCAAACACAGCTAATAGAATTAAATTAAACTCAAATGCATTCAACAAAGCTAATTGAATCAAATGAAACTCAAATACATTAAACAAAGCTAGTTGAATCAAATGAAACTCAAATGCATTCAACAAAGCTAATTGAATCAAATGAAACTCAAAAGCATTCAACAAGGCTAATTGAATCAAATGAAACTCAAATGCATTCAACAAAGCTAATTAAATCAAATTCAAGTCAAATAAAGTTAAACAAAGCTTATTGAATTAAATGAAAGTCAAATGAAGTCAAATAAAGCTAATTAAATCAAATGAAACTCAAATGAATTCAACAAAGCTAATTGTATCAAATGAAAGTCAAATGGAGTCAAATAAAGCTAAGTGAATCAAATGAAACTCAAATGCATTCAAAAAAGCTAATTGAATCAAATTAAAGTAAAATAAAGTCAAACAAAGCTAATTGAATCAAATGAAAGTCAAATGAAGTCAAACATAACAAGTAGAATCAAATAAAACTCAAATGAAATTCAAATGAAATCAAATAAGGCTAAGTGAATCAAATGAAACTCAAATGCATGCAACAAAGCTAATTGAATTAACTGAAACTCAAATACATTCAACAAAGCAAATTAAATCAAGTTAACGTTAAATAAAGTCAAACAAATATAATTGAATCAAATGAAAGTCAAATGAAGTCAAACATAGCTAATTGAATCAAATGGAACTCAAATGCATTCAACAAAGCTAATTAAATCAAATAAAACTCAAATGCATTCAACAAAGCTAATTGAATCAAATGAAACTCAAATGCATTCAACAAAGCTAATTAAATCAAATTCAAGTTAAATGAAGTCAAACAAAGCTTATTGAATAAAATGAAAGTCAAATGAAGTCAAATAAAGCTAATTAAATCAAATGAACCTCAAATGCATTAATCAAAGCTAATTGTATCAAATGAAAGTCAAATTATGTCAAACAAAGCTAATTGAATCAAATGAAACTCAAATGCATTCAGCAAAGCTAATTGAATCAAATAAACGTAAAATAAAGTCAAACAAAGCTAATTGAATCAAATGAAAGTCAAATGAAGTCAAACATAGCTAATAGAATCAAATAAAACTCAAATGAAATTCAAATGAAGTCAAATAAGGCTAAGTGAATCAATTGAATCTCAAATGCATGCAACAAAGCTAATTGAATCAACTGAAACTCAAATACATTCAACAAAGCTAATTAAATCAAGTTAATGTCAAATAAAAGTCAAACAAAGCTAATTGAATCAAATGAAAGTGAAATGAAGTCAAACAAAGCTAATTGAGTCAAATGAAACTCAAATGCATTCTACAAAGCTAATTGAATCAAATTCAAGATAAATGAAGTCAAACAAAGCTAATTGAATCAAATTAAAGTCAAATGAAGTAAAACCAAGTTAATTGAATCAAATGAAAGTCAAATGAAGTCAAACACAGCTAATAAAATTAAATTAAACTCAAATGCATTCAACAAAGCTAATTGAATCAAATGAAACTCGAATACATTAAACAAAGCTAATTGAATCAAATGAAACTCAAATGCATTCAACAAAGCTAATTGAATCAAATGAAACTCAAAAGCATTCCACAAGGCTAATTGAATCAAATGAAACTCAAATGCATTCAACAAAGCTAATTAAATTAAATTCAAGTCAAATAAAGTTAAACAAAGCTTATTGAATTAAATGAAAGTCAAATGAAGTTAAATAAAGCTAATTAAATCAAATGAAACTCAAATGAATTCAACAAAGCTAATTGTATCAAATGAAAGTCAAATGAAGTCAAATAAAGCTAATTGAATCAAATGAAACTCAAATGCATTCAAAAAAAGCTAATTGAATCAAATTAAAGTAAAAATAATGTCAAACAAAGCTAATTGAATCAAATGAAATTCAAATGAAGTCAAACATAGCAAATAGAATCAAACAAAACTCAAATGAAATTCAAATGAAGTCAAATAAGGCTAAGTGAATCAAATGAAACTCAAATGCATGCAACAAAGCTAATTGAATTAACTAAAACTCAAATACATTCAACAAAGCTAATTAAATCAAGTTAACGGTAAATGAAGTCAAACAAATATAATTGAATCAAATGAAAGTCAAATGAAGTCAAACATAGCTAATTGAATCAAATGGAACTCAAATGCATTCAACAAAGCTAATTAAATCAAATAAAACTCAAATGCATTCAACAAAGCTAATTGAATCAAATTCAAGTCAAATGAAGTCAAACAAAAAATATTGAATCAAATGAAATTCAAATGCATTCAACAAAGCTAATTGAATCAAATAAAACTCAAAAGCATTCAATAAAGCGAATTGAATCAAATAAATTCAAATGCATTCCTCAAAGCCAATTGAATCTAATGAAACTCAAATGCATTCAACAAAGCTAATTGAATCAAATTCAAGTCAAATGAAGTCAAACAAAGCTAATTGAATTAAATGAAAGTCAAATCGAGCTAATTGAATCAAATGAAACTCAAATCCATTCAACAAAGCTAATTGAATCAAATGAAACTCAAAAGCATTCAACAAAGCTAATTGAATGAAACTCAAATGCATTCAACAAAGCTAATTAAATCAAATGAAACTCAAATGCATTCAACAAAGCTAATTAAATCAAATTCAAGTCAAATGAAGTCAAACAAAGCTTATTGAATTAAATGAAAGTCAAATGAAGTCAAATAAATCTAATTAAATCAAATGAAACTCAAATGCATTAATCAAAGCTAATTGTATCAAATGAAAGTCAAGTGATGTCAAATAAAGCTAATTGAATCAAATGAAACTCAAATGCATTCAGTAAAGCTAATTGAATCAAATAAACGTAAAATAAAGTCAAACAAAGCTAATTGAATCAAATGAAAGTCAAATGAAGTCAAACATAGCTAATAGAATCAAATAAAACTCAAATGAAATTCAAATGAAGTCAAATAAGGCTAAGTGAATCAAATGAATCTCAAATGCATGCAACAAAGCTAATTGAATCAACTGAAACTCAAATACATTCAACAAAGCTAATTAAATCAAGTTAACGTCAAATGAAGTCAAACAAAGCTAATTGAATCAAATGAAAGTCAAATGAAGTCGAAACAAAACTAATTGAGTCAAATGAAACTCAAATGCATTCTACAAAGCTAATTGAATTAAATTCAAGATAAATGAAGTCAAACAAAGCTAATTGAATCAAATGAAAATCAAATGAAGTCAAACCAAAATAATTGAATCAAATGAAAGTCAAATGAAGTCAAACACAGCTAATAGAATTAAATTAAACTCAAATGCATTCAACAAAGTTAATTGAATCAAATGAAACTCAAATACATTAAACAAAGCTAGTTGAATCAAATGAAACTCAAATGCATTCAACAAAGCTAATTGAATCAAATGAAACTCAAAAGCATTCAACAAGGCTAATTGAATCAAATGAAACTCAAATGCATTCAACAAAGCTAATTAAATTAAATTCAAGTCAAATAAAGTTAAACAAAGCTTATTGAATTAAATGAAAGTCAAATGAAGTCAAATAAAGCTAATTAAATCAAATGAAACACAAATGAATTCAACAAAGCTAATTGTATCAAATGAAAGTCAAATGAAGTCAAATAAAGCTAATTGAATCAAATGAAACTCAAATGCATTCAAAAAAGCTAATTGAATCAAATTAAAGTAAAATAAAGTCAAACAAAGCTAATTGAATCAAATGAAATTCAAATGAAGTCAAACATAGCAAATAGAATCAAACAAAACTCAAATGAAATTCAAATGAAGTCAAATAAGGCTAAGTGAATCAAATGAAACTCAAATGCATGCAACAAAGCTAATTGAATTAACTGAAACTCAAATACATTCAACAAAGCTAATTAAATCAAGTTAACGTTAAATGAAGTCAAACAAATATAATTGAATCAAATGAAAGTCAAATGAAGTCAAACATAGCTAATTGAATCAAATGGAACTCAAATGCATTCAACAAAGCTAATTAAATCAAATAAAACTCAAATGCATTCAACAAAGCTAATTGAATCAAATTCAAGTCAAATGAAGTCAAACAAAAAATATTGAATCAAATGAAATTCAAATGCATTCAACAAAGCTAATTGAATCAAATAAAACTCAAAAGCATTCAATAAAGCGAATTGAATCAAATAAATTCAAATGCATTCCTCATAGCCAATTGAATCAAATGAAACTCAAATGCATTCAACAAAGCTAATTGAATCAAATTCAAGTCAAATGAAGTCAAACAAAGCTAATTGAATTAAATGAAAGTCAAATCGAGCTAATTGAATCAAATGAAACTCAAATCCATTCAACAAAGCTAATTGAATCAAATGAAACTCAAAAGCATTCAACAAAGCTAATTGAATAAAATGAAACTCAAATGCATTCAACAAAGCTAATTAAATCAAATGAAACTCAAATGCATTCAACAAAGCTAATTAAATCAAATTCAAGTCAAATGAAGTCAAACAAAGCTTATTGAATTAAATGAAAGTCAAATGAAGTCAAATAAATCTAATTAAATCAAATGAAACTCAAATGCATTAATCAAAGCTAATTGTATCAAATGAAAGTCAAATGATGTCAAATAAAGCTAATTGAATCAAATGAAACTCAAATGCATTCAGTAAAGCTAATTGAATCAAATAAACATAAAATAAAGTCAAACAAAGCTAATTGAATCAAATGAAAGTCAAATGAAGTCAAACATAGCTAATAGAATCAAATAAAACTCAAATGAAATTCAAATGAAGTCAAATAAGGCTAAGTGAATCAAATGAATCTCAAATGCATGCAACAAAGCTAATTGAATCAACTGAAACTCAAATACATTCAACAAAGCTAATTAAATCAAGTTAACGTCAAATGAAGTCAAACAAAGCTAATTGAATCAAATGAAAGTCAAATGAAGTAAAACAAAACTAATTGAGTCAAATGAAACTCAAATGCATTCTACAAAGCTAATTGAATGAAATTCAAGATAAATGAAGTCAAACAAAGCTAATTGAATCAAATGAAAGTCAAATGAAGTCAAACCAAATTAATTGAATCAAATGAAAGTCAAATGAAGTCAAACACAGCTAATAGAATTAAATTAAAGTCAAATGCATTCAACAAAGCTAATTAAATCAAGTTAACGTCAAATGAAGTCAAACAAAGCTAATTGAATCAAATGAAAGTCAAATGAAGTCAAACATAGCTAATTGAATCAAATGGAACTCAAATGCATTCATCAAAGCTAATTAAATCATATAAAACTCAAATGCATTCAACAAAGCTAATTGAATCAAATGAAAGTCAAATGCATTCAACAAAGCTAATTAAATCAAATGAAACTCAAATGCATTCAACAAAGCTAATTGAATCCAATGAAAGTCAAACGTAGCTAATTGAATCAAATGGAATTCAAATGCATTCATCAAAGCTAATTGAAAAAAATTAAACTCAAATGCATTCAACAAAGGTAATTGAATCAAATTCACGTCAAATAAAGTCAAACAAAGCTAATTGAATTAAATAAAAGTCAAATAATGCTAATTGAATGATATGATTGCACGTCCAAAGAGTCGAATGAGCAACCAAGTTCCGAGCAAAGGTTCGAACTTGAATAATGAATGAAGTCCGAAAATTTATGTCTTAAGTCACCGGATATGATAATTAAAATAAACACTCCTGATTATTTTAATTAACTCTTAATCTCACTTTAAACCACTCCTGGAATTAAGTAGATTAAACACTAAGTAAATAATCACTCCCGAAAATAGACTTAATGGCCGAAAGTAATTGATCACACAATTAAATTCAATAACAAAGTTTTTAGGTAAATCTCACATGCCTTGAATGATAGCATGGAACTATTATTTATAATAGAATAAACTTGTCCTCCAAGGACCAAGCAAGGGCCGAAAATCAGCCATAAGAATTAAGGAAACATTCCTTAATTCCTTACATCTTAATCCCTTGATTCAAGGAGAGAATAAAGGAGTAAATAAGGAAACAACCAAATCAGCCCCCAATCCCCCCTTCACACGCCTAAATACATAAGGAAACCAAGAAATAAGGAAAGTATTACAACTCAATGACAACTTGCAACCTTGGAGCACAAGGAGCCTACTCCACACGCCTAAGACACGCTTAAAATGGCCGAAATATCACAAGATATTTTCGGACCTTTATTTGCTTAATTAAAATAACTAAGACTCTAGAAATGGTGTCACCTTCAAGCTTCATCAATGGAATCATCGTCCCATTTAAGAAATGACACAAATGAGGAGTTTGAATTTAACTTGAACCCGAACACTTCAAGGACTAAACAAATCGGATCATTTGGAGCTTGACCTTGACCTTGACTTGTATCATTCTCCCCCTCTTCAAAAGAATTTGTCCTCAAATTTTCATCATCTAAATAAGGACTAAGATCACCAACATTGAAGGTTGCACTCACACCTCCATAATCACTTGGAAGCTCGATCTTATAAGCACTTTCATTAATAACATCAATGACTTTGAATGGACCATCGCCCTAGGCATAAGCTTGTTCTTCCTCTTTCTTGGAAAACGTTCTTTCCTCAAATGAATCCAAACCAAGTCGCCAATCCGAAATTTCGGTTGCCTTCTATGCTTGTTGGCTCGTTCCTTGTATTGAGCATTCATCTTCTCAATTCGTGCTTTCACTTGCTCACAAGTCTTCTTAAAGGCTTCCAACCTCTTCTTAGAGTCAACATGAATTTCGAATTTAGTTAGTGACACAAAATCAATAGGAAGGAAAGGATTGATACCATAGACCACCTCAAATGGAGACTTAGAAGTAGTAGAAGAATGAGCTCGATTATAAGCAAACTCGGCGTGAGCTAGCTTTATATCCCAATCCTTTTGTGTCTTACTCACCAAGCCACGCAACAAAGCTCCAAGAGTTCTATTAGTTACCTCGGTTTGACCATCCGTTTGAGGATGATGACTTGTGCTAAAGAGTAACTTAGTTCCCACCATCTTCCATAAGCTCCTCCAAAAATGACTAAGGAACTTTGTATCACGATCACTAACAATACTTCTAGGAATACCATGCAATCGAATAATCTCTTTGGAAGTACAAATCCGCCACATGCAAAGCATCATCGCTTTATGCATAGGAACAAAATGAGCCATTTTCGAAAATCGATCCACCACCACCATAATTGCGTCCTTCCCCCCTTTGAGTTCTTGGTAATCCTACAATGAAATCCATACTCACACTATCCCAAGGTGTATCGGTACGGGTAATGGAGTATAAAGGCCTTTATGGAAGGTACTCTTCGACCTTTGACAAGTAGCACACTTACTAACCACCATATGAACATCCCTCATCATGTTAGGCCAATAAAAACTCTCATTCAAAGTATCTAAGGTCTTTTGCACGCCAAAATGACCAGCCACCCCACCACTATGGACTTCTCTCACAAGCAACTCCTCACGCCACTCTTGGGAATGCATAGTTTGTTCCCTTTGAACAAAAAACCTTCTTGTAACACAAACAAGCCACTAGGAATCTTAAAGGACTCACGAAAATCATCATCATCAACATATAAATCCTTTAAGTGTTCAAATCCCAACACCCTTGCATCAACCATGGCCAAAAGATAGAACGCCTAGAAAGAGCGTCCGCAACAATGTTACTCTTACCTTCCTTGTACTTAGACGAGAATGTGAAGGCTTGCAGGAATTCAACCCACTTGGCATGTCTATGGTTGAGCTTTTGTTGTCCATGGATGTATTTGAGTGCTTCATGATCCGAATGAAGAATGAAAGGCTTGGGCCTCAAGTAATGAGACCAATGATCCAAGGCTCTCACAATTGCATAGAATTCACGATCATAGTTGGAGTAGTTGAGTTTGGCGCCACTTAACTTCTCACTAAAGTAGGCAATGGGCCTCCTTTCTTGAAGCAAAACTGACCCCAACACCAAGTCCACTAGCATCACATTCAACCTCGAACAACTTGTTGAAATTCGGCAAGGCAAGGATAGGAGCGTTGCAAAGTAGCTCCTTGACTTCATCAAATGCCTTTTGAGCATGAGAGTTCCATGAAAACTCCCCTTTCTTCATCAAATCCGTGATTGGTGCCATGATGGTTGAGAAATTTCGGATGAATCTTCTATAAAAGGAAGCTAGACCATGAAAGCTTCGGCATTCATGAGCACTTGTAGCGCCAACCATGATGACATGGCCTTGACTTTTTCCGGATCCACATGAACTCCATCCCTAGACACAATGTAACCAAGAAAAGCAATACTAGGAACAAGAAAATCACACTTTTCCATTTTTCCATACAACTTTTGCTCTCTTAATTTTTCAAATAAAGCTCTCAAGTGAAGTAAATGAGACTCAACACTAGTACTATATACAAGAATATCATCTAGATAGACAACAATAAACTTGTTAAGAAAGGGACGTAGTACCTCGTTCATAAGCCTCATAAAAGAACTAGGAGCATTGCAAAGACCAAAGGGCATCACCATCCACTCATATAGACCTTGTTTGGTCTTGAAAGCGGTTTTCCATTCATCTCCTTCACGAATTCTCATTTGATGATAACCACTCCTCAAGTCAATCTTCGAAAAAATCGAAGCTCCATGTAGCTCATCAAGCATGTCCTCCAATCTAGGCATAGGAAAACGATACTTGATTGTAATGTTGTTGGACGGCTCTACTATCAATGCACATCCTCCAAGTACCATCTTTCTTTGGAACAAGCAAAGCGGGAACGACACATGGACTCATGCTTTCTCTTACATAGCCTCGGTCAATCAACTCTTCAATTTGTTTTGTAGCTCCTTAGAAGCTACTGGATCACATCTATATGCCGGCTTATTTGGCAAAGGTGCGCCGGGTACAAGATCAATGGCATGCTCAATGCCTCTCAATGGTGGTAATCCTTGAGGCAATTCCTCCGGAAAAACATCACAAAATTCGTCCAATAGAGCTGCAAGTTTCGGATTACTAGAAGAAACATCATTAGTCAAAGCAAGTTTAACACATAAAGCATAACAATGTCCTTCCAATTCTACCTCTTTCTCGAATTCTTTGGCGAAAGAAACAAGTTTTGTTTCGTTTCAACCACCTTCTTGGGTGCCATGGAACTAGGAGACAAAGGAACCAACCGAATCTTTTTCGAACCCATCAAAACCGTGTACACATTGGTTTCACCTTCATGAACAACTTTTCGATCATATTGCCAAGGTCTACCAAGAAGAAGATGACAAGCACTCATGGGTAGAACATCACCCCACAACTCATCTTTGTAACCCCCAATAGAAAACGACACAAGAGCTTGCTTTTTCACCAACAAACCCGTTTTTGTCATCCAACCAACTCAACTTATAAGGATGTGGATGGTCTCTAACAATCAAATTCAACTTAGAAACCACATTGGAAGCAACCACATTCGTACATGAACCACTTATCAATAATCACATTACATGTAAACTCACCAATTCGACATCTAGTATGAAACAAGTTTTCTCTTTGATCATGGTTAGGAGAATGATCAACATGCAAAGTTCTCCCTAATAACCCCAAGCATCCTAGACTCATCTTCGGCATATGCAATCTCATTATCAACACTTTCACATTCCTCCTCTTCATACACATAGTCATAAGTTCTCTCCTCCTCTTCTATGGTCATGTATTGTCTCAAAGTTAGGGTTTTTCTAGATGGACAACTACTAGCAATATGACCCCCTTCCTTGACACTTAAAACACTTTCGGGTTTCTTCCCACTTTTCCTTAGAAATCACCAACTTAGGTCGTTCTCCCTTTGGTTCCCCTTTAGAAGGATTATCTTTCTTTTCAAAGGGTTTAGAAGAATTAGAAGAAGAAGGGACGAAAGAAGAAGAAGAGTTGGGTTTATTATGGCCGAATTTCCCCCATATGATTTCTTTTCATCCAATTCATGCCTCTCAAATTTTAAAGCCAATCGACACACATCATCAAAAGTGCTATAATTCGACACATCAACCTTTCTAGCAATAGATTTATTAAGTCCATTAACAAACCTAGCAATTTTTTCTTGTTCGACTTCATCAACATCACAAATCAAACATAACTTGTCAAATTCAACCATATAATCATGCACGCTTGACACATCTTGAGTCAAAGAATTCTTTCTCATATATTGCCTTTGAATAAAATCACTTGGAACAAACTTCTCATGTAATTTCCTTTTAAGCTTAGTCCAACTTTTAAGCTTAGGTTTCCCAAGTCTCGCCCTTTTTGCCTTTAGACTCTCTAACCAAATTCCAAAGATACTTAGTTAGTCTAATGGTGGCAATTTTAAAACGTTTCTCATCATCAAATCCCTTATAATCACAAATTTTCTCAAGTTGACGAATCCATTCAAGTAAATCCTCGGGACTAGAATCACCAGTAAAATCATCTAGTTTAATCCCCCTATCATTATCATAAGTCGGTTTAACAATTTTAACCTCCTCAACGTCAGATTCATAGTCAATGTGATTAGGGTCGTTTTTATTGTTCACTTTACCCGCAAGAATGTTATGAGCTACTGTTAATCTTGCCGTTTTCTCCTTTTCCTCTAATTGAGTGTTATGAATTTTCTCAATAAGAGCTTTTATTTCCGCAAATTCAGACATTATAACTCAAATAGCAAGCCACAACCACACAAAACCCCAACAAAGGATCGAACAAAGTAGAAGCACTTACCAATGAAAGGAGAATCCCTTCTATCCTCACCCTCCCCGGAAAAATCGATACCAACCGATATGATTGCACGTCCAAAGAGTCGAATGAGCAACCAAGTTCCGAGCAAAGGTTCGAACTTGAATAATGAATGAAGTCCGAAAATTTATGTCTTAAGTCACCGGATATGATAATTAAAATAAACACTCCTGATTATTTTAATTAACTCTTAATCTCACTTTAAACCACTCCTGGAATTAAGTAGATTAAACACTAAGTAAATAATCACTCCTGAAAATAGACTTAATGGCCGAAAGTAATTGATCACACAATTAAATTCAATAACAAAGTTTTTAGGTAAATCTCACATGCCTTGAATGATAGCATGGAACTATTATTTATAATAGAATAAACTTGTCCTCCAAGGACCAAGCAAGGGCCGAAAATCAGCCATAAGAATTAAGGAAACATTCCTTAATTCCTTACATCTTAATCCCTTGATTCTAGGAGAGAATAAAGGAGTAAATAAGGAAACAACCAAATCAGCCCCCAATCCCCCTTCACACGCCTAAATACATAAGGAAACCAAGAAATAAGGAAAGTATTACAACTCAATGACAACTTGCAACCTTGGAGCACAAGGAGCCTACTCCACACGCCTAAGACACGCCTAAAATGGCCGAAATATCACAAGATATTTTCGGATCTTTATTTACTTAATTAAAATAACTAAGACTCTAGAAATGGTGTCACCTTCAAGCTTCATCAATGGAATCATCGTCCCATTTAAGAAATGACACAAATGAGGAGTTTGAATTTAACTTGAACCCGAACACTTCAAGGACTAAACAAATCGGATCATTTGGAGCTTGACCTTGACCTTGACTTGTATCATTGAATCAAATGAAACTCAAATGCATTCAACAAAGCTAATTGTATCAAATGAAACTCAAATGCATTCAACAAAGCTAATTGAGTCAAATGAAACTCAAATGCATTCTACAAAGCTAATTGAATCAAATTCAAGTTAAATGAATTCAAACAAAGCTACTTGAATCAAATTAAAGTCAAATGAAGTCAAACCAAGTTAATTGAATCAAATGAAAGTCAAATGAAGTCAAACACAGCTAATATAATTAAATTAAACTCAAATGCATTCAACAAAGCTAATTGAATCAAATGAAACTCAAAAGCATTCAACAAGGCTAATTGAATCAAATGAAACTCAAATGCATTCAACAAAGCTAATTAAATCAAATTCAAGTCAAATAAAGATAAACAAAGCTTATTGAATTAAATGAAAGTCAAATGAAGTCAAATAAAGCTAATTAAATCAAATGAAACTCAAATGAATTCCACAAAGCTAATTGTATCAAATGAAAGTCAAATGAAGTAAAATAAAGCTAATTAAATCAAATGAAACTCAAATGCATTCAAAAAAGCTAATTGAATCAAATTAAAGTAAAATAAAGTTAAACAAAGCTAATTGATTCAAATGAAAGTCAAATAAAGTCAAACATAGCAAATAGAATCAAACAAAACTCAAATGAAATTCAAATGAAGTCAAATAAGGCTAAGTGAATCAAATGAAACTCAAATGCATGCAACAAAGCTAATTGAATTAACTGAAACTCAAATACATTCAACAAAGCTAATTAAATCAAGTTAACGTTAAATGAAGTCAAATAAATATAATTGAATCAAATGAAAGTCAAATGAAGTCAAACATAGCTAATTGAATCAAATTGAACTCAAATGCATTCAACAAAGCTAATTAAATCAAATTAAACTCAAATGCATTCAACAAAGCTAATTGAATCAAATTCAAGTCAAATGAAGTCAAACAAAAAATATTGAATCAAATGAAATTCAAATGCATTCAACAAAGCTAATTGAATCAAATAAAACTCAAAAGCATTCAATAAAGCGAATTGAATCAAATAAATTCAAATGCATTCCTCAAAGCCAATTGAATAAAATGAAACTCAAATGCATTCAACAAAGCAAATTGAATCAAATTCAAGTCAAACGAAGTCAAACAAAGCTAATTGAATTAAATGAAAGTCAAGTCGAGCTAATTGAGTCAAATGAAACTCAAATCCATTCAACAAGGCTAATTGAATCAAATGAAACTCAAAAGCATTCAACAAAGCTAATTGAATAAAATGAAACTCAAATGCATTCATCAAAGCTAATTAAATCAAATGAAACTCAAATGCATTCAACAAAGCTAATTAAATCAAATTCAAGTCAAATGAAGTCAAACAAAGCTTATTGAATTAAATGAAAGTCAAATGAAGTCAAATAAATCTAATTAAATCAAATGAAACTCAAATGCATTAATCAAAGCTAATTGTATCAAATGAAAGTCAAATGATGTCAAATAAAGCTAATTGAATCAAATGAAACTCAAATGCATTCAACAAAGCTAATTGAATCAAATAAACGTAAAATAAAGTCAAACAAAGCTAATTGAATCAAATGAAAGTCAAATGAAGTCAAACATCGCTAATAGAATCAAATAAAACTCAAATGAAAGTCAAATGTAGTCAAATAAGGCTAAGTGAATCAAATGAATCTCAAATGCATGCAACAAAGCTAATTGAATCAACTGAAACTCAAATACATTCAACAAAGCTAATTAAATCAAGTTAACGTCAAATGAAGTCAAACAAAGCTAATTGAATCAAATGAAAGTCAAATGAAGTCAAACAAAGCTAATTGAGTCAAATGAAATTCAAATGCATTCTACAAAGCTAATTGAATTAAATTCAAGATAAATGAAGTCAAACAAAGCTAATTGAATCAAATGAAAGTCAAATGAAGTCAAACCAAATTAATTGAATCAAATGAAAGTCAAATGAAGTCAAACACAGCTAATAGAATTAAATTAAACTCAAATGCATTCAACAAAGCTAATTGAATCAAATGAAACTCAAATACATTAAACAAAGCTAGTTGAATCAAATGAAATGAAACTCAAATGCATTCAACAAAGCTAATTGAATCAAATGAAACTCAAAAGCATTCAACAAGGCTAATTGAATCAAATGAAACTCAAATGCATTCAACAAAGCTAATTAAATCAAATTCAAGTCAAATAAAGTTAAACAAAGCTTATTGAATTAAATGAAAGTCAAATGAAGTCAAATAAAGCTAATTAAATCAAATGAAACTCAAATGAATTCAACAAAGCTAATTATATCAAATGAAAGTCAAATGAAGTCAAATAAAGCTAAGTGAATCAAATGAAACTCAAATGCATTCAAAAAAGCTAATTGAATCAAATTAAAGTAAAATAAAAGTCAAACAAAGCTAATTGAATCAAATGAAAGTCAAATGAAGTCAAACATAACAAGTAGAATCAAATAAAACTCAAATGAAATTCAAATGAAATCAAATAAGGCTAAGTGAATCAAATGAAACTCAAATGCATGCAACAAAACTAATTGAATTAACTGAAACTCAAATACATTCAACAAAGCAAATTAAATCAAGTTAACGTTAAATAAAGTCAAACAAATATAATTGAATCAAATGAAAGTCAAATGAAGTCAAACATAGCTAATTGAATCAAATGGAACTCAAATGCATTCAACAAAGCTAATTAAATCAAATAAAACTCAAATGCATTCAACAAAGCTAATTGAATCAAATGAAACTCAAATGCATTCAACAAAGCTAATTAAATCAAATTCAAGTTAAATGAAATCAAACAAAGCTTATTGAATAAAATGAAAGTCAAATGAAGTCAAATAAAGCTAATTAAATCAAATGAACCTCAAATGCATTAATCAAAGCTAATTGTATCAAATGAAAGTCAAATGATGTCAAACAAAGCTAATTGAATCAAATGAAACTCAAATGCATTCAAAGAAAGCTAATTGAACCAAATAAACGTAAAATAAAAGTCAAACAAAGCTAATTGAATCAACTGAAAGTCAAATGAAGTCAAACATAGCTAATAGAATCAAATAAAACTCAAATGAAATTCAAATGAAGTCAAATAAGGCTAAGGGAATCAAATGAATCTCAAATGCATGCAACAAAGCTAATTGAATCAACTGAAACTCAAATACATTCAACAAAGCTAATTAAATCAAGTTAATGTCAAATAAAGTCAAACAAAGCTAATTGAATCAAATGAAAGTGAAATGAAGTCAAACAAAGCTAATTGAGTCAAATGAAACTCAAATGCATTCTACAAAGCTAATTGAATCAAATTCAAGATAAATGAAGTCAAACAAAACTAATTGAATCAAATTAAAGTCAAATGAAGTAAAACCAAGTTAATTGAATCAAATGAAAGTCAAATGAAGTCAAACACAGCTAATAAAATTAAATTAAACTCAAATACATTCAACAAAGCTAATTGAATCAAATCAAACTCGAATACATTAAACAAAGCTAGTTGAATCAAATGAAACTCAAATGCATTCAACAAAGCTAATTGAATCAAATGAAACTCAAAAGCATTCCACAAGGCTAATTGAATCAAATGAAACTCAAATGCATTCAACAAAGCTAATTAAATCAAATTCAAGTCAAATAAAGTTAAACAAAGCTTATTGAATTAAATGAAAGTGAAATGAAGTCAAATAAAGCTAATTAAATCAAATGAAACTCAAATGAATTCAACAAAGCTAATTGTATCAAATGAAAGTCAAATGAAGTCAAATAAAGCTAAGTGAATCAAATGAAACTCAAATGCATTCAAAAAAGCTAATTGAATCAAATTAAAGTAAAATAAAGTCAAACAAAGCTAATTGAATCAAATGAAAGTCAAATGAAGTCAAACATAACAAGTAGAATCAAATAAAACTCAAATGAAATTCAAATGAAATCAAATAAGGCTAAGTGAATCAAATGAAACTCAAATGCATGCAACAAAACTAATTGAATTAACTGAAACTCAAATACATTCAACAAAGCAAATTAAATCAAGTTAACGTTAAATAAAGTCAAACAAATATAATTGAATCAAATGAAAGTCAAATGAAGTCAAACATAGCTAATTGAATCAAATGGAACTCAAATGCATTCAACAAAGCTAATTAAATCAAATAAAACTCAAATGCATTCAACAAAGCTAATTGAATCAAATGAAACTCAAATGCATTCAACAAAGCTAATTAAATCAAATTCAAGTTAAATGAAGTCAAACAAAGCTTATTGAATAAAATGAAAGTCAAATGAAGTCAAATAAAGCTAATTAAATCAAATGAACCTCAAATGCATTAATCAAAGCTAATTGTATCAAATGAAAGTCAAATGATGTCAAACAAAGCTAATTGAATCAAATGAAACTCAAATGCATTCAACAAAGCTAATTGAATCAAATAAACGTAAAATAAAGTCAAACAAAGCTAATTGAATCAAATGAAAGTCAAATGAAGTCAAACATAGCTAATAGAATCAAATAAAACTCAAATGAAATTCAAATGAAGTCAAATAAGGCTAAGTGAATCAAATGAATCTCAAATGCATGCAACAAAGCTAATTGAATCAACCTGAAACTCAAATACATTCAACAAAGCTAATTAAATCAAGTTAACGTCAAATGAAGTCAAACAAAGCTAATTGAATCAAATGAAAGTCAAATGAAAGTCAAACAAAACTAATTGAGTCAAATGAAACTCAAATGCATTCTACAAAGCTAATTGAATTAAATTCAAGATAAATGAAGTCAAACAAAGCTAATTGAATCAAATGAAAGTCAAATGAAGTCAAACCAAATTAATTGAATCAAATGAAAGTCAAATGAAGTCAAACACAGCTAATAGAATTAAATTAAACTCAAATGCATTCAACAAAGCTAATTGAATCAAATGAAACTCAAATACATTAAACAAAGCTAGTTGAATCAAATGAAACTCAAATGCATTCAACAAAGCTAATTGAATCGAATGAAACTCAAAAGCATTCAACAAGGCTAATTGAATCAAATGAAACTCAAATGCATTCAACAAAGCTAATTAAATCAAATTCAAGTCAAATAAAGTTAAACAAAGCTTATTGAATTAAATGAAAGTCAAATGAAGTCAAATAAAGCTAATTAAATCAAATGAAACTCAAATGAATTCAACAAAGCTAATTGTATCAAATGAAAGTCAAATGAAGTCAAATAAAGCTAATTGAATCAAATGAAACTCAAATGCATTCAAAAAAGCTAATTGAATCAAATTAAAGTAAAATAAAGTCTAACAAAGCTAATTGAATCAAATGAAATTCAAATGAAGTCAAACATAGCAAATAGAATCAAACAAAACTCAAATGAAATTCAAATGAAATCAAATAATGCTAAGTGAATCAAATGAAACTCAAATGCATGCAACAAAGCTAATTGAATTAACTGAAACTCAAATACATTCAACAAAGCTAATTAAATCAAGTTAACGTTAAATGAAGTCAAACAAATATAATTGAATCAAATGAAAGTCAAATGAAGTCAAACATAGCTAATTGAATCAAATGGAACTCAAATGCATTCAACAAAGCTAATTAAATCAAATAAAACTCAAATGCATTCAACAAAGCTAAGTGAATCAAATTCAAGTCAAATGAAGTCAAACAAAAAATATTGAATCAAATGAAATTCAAATGCATTCAACAAAGCTAATTGAATCAAATAAAACTCAAAAGCATTCAATAAAGCGAATTGAATCAAATAAATTCAAATGCATTCCTCAAAGCCAATTGAATCAAATGAAACTCAAATGCATTCAACAAAGCTAATTGAATCAAATTCAAGTCAAATGAAGTCAAACAAAGCTAATTGAATTAAATGAAAGTCAAATCGAGCTAATTGAATCAAATGAAACTCAAATCCATTCAACAAAGCTAATTGAATCAAATGAAACTCAAAAGCATTCAACAAAGCTAATTGAATAAAATGAAACTCAAATGCATTGAACAAAGCTAATTAAATCAAATAAAACTCAAATGCATTCAACAAAGCTAATTAAATCAAATTCAAGTCAAATGAAGTCAAACAAAGCTTATTGAATTAAATGAAAGTCAAATGAAGTCAAATAAATCTAATTAAATCAAATGAAACTTCAAATGCATTAATCAAAGCTAATTGTATCAAATGAAAGTCAAATGATGTCAAATAAAGCTAATTGAATCAAATGAACCTCAAATGCATTCAGTAAAGCTAATTGAATCAAATAAACGTAAAATAAAGTCAAACAAAGCTAATTGAATCAAATGAAAGTCAAATGAAGTCAAACATAGCTAATTGAATCAAATAAAACTCAAATGAAATTCAAATGAAGTCAAATAAGGCTAAGTGAATCAAATGAATCTCAAATGCATGCAACAAAGCTAATTGAATCAACTGAAACTCAAATACATTCAACAAAGCTAATTAAATCAAGTTAACGTCAAATGAAGTCAAACAAAGCTAATTAATCAAATGAAAGTCAAATGAAGTCAAACAAAACTAATTGAGTCAAATGAAACTCAAATGCATTCTACAAAGCTAATTGAATGAAATTCAAGATAAATGAAGTCAAACAAAGCTAATTGAATCAAATGAAAGTCAAATGAAGTCAAACCAAATTAATTGAATCAAATGAAAGTCAAATGAAGTCAAACAAAACTAATAGAATTAAATTAAAGTCAAATGCATTCAACAAAGCTAATTGAATCAAATGAAACTCAAATACATTAAACAAAGCTAGTTGAATCAAATGAAACTCAAATGCATTCAACAAAGCTAATTGAATCAAATGAAACTCAAAAGCATTCAACAAGGCTAATTGAATCAAATGAAACTCAAATGCATTCAACAAAGCTAATTAAATCAAATTCAAGTCAAATAAAGTTAAACAAAGCTTATTGAATTAAATGAAAGTCAAATGAAGTCAAATAAAGCTAATTAAATCAAATGAAACTCAAATGAATTCAACAAAGCTAATTGTATCAAATGAAAGTCAAATGAAGTCAAATAAAGCTAAGTGAATCAAATGAAACTCAAATGCATTCAAAAAAGCTAATTGTATCAAATTAAAGTAAAATAAAGTCAAACAAAGCTAATTGAATCAAATGAAAGTCAAATGAAGTCAAACATAACAAGTAGAATCAAATAAAACTCAAATGAAATTCAAATGAAATCAAATAAGGCTAAGTGAATCAAATGAAACTCAAATGCATGCAACAAAGCTAATTGAATTAACTGAAACTCAAATACATTCAACAAAGCAAATTAAATCAAGTTAACGTTAAATAAAGTCAAACAAATATAATTGAATCAAATGAAAGTTAAATGAAGTCAAACATAGCTAATTGAATCAAATGGAACTCAAATGCATTCAACAAAGCTAATTAAATCAAATAAAACTCAAATGCATTCAACAAAGCTAATTGAATCAAATTCAAGTCAAATGAAGTCAAACAAAAAATATTGAATCAAATGAAATTCAAATGCATTCAACAAAGCTAATTGAATTAAATAAAACTCAAAAGCATTCAATAAAGCGAATTGAATCAAATAAATTCAAATGCATTCCTCAAAGCCAATTGAATCAAAGGAAACTCAAATGCATTCAACAAAGCTAATTGAATCAAATGAAAGTCAAAAGAAGTCAAACAAAGCTAATTGAATTAAATGAAAGTCAAATCGAGCTAATTGAATCAAATGAAACTCAAATGCATTCAACAAAGCTAATTGAATCAAATGAAACTCAAAAGCATTCAACAAAGCTAATTGAATCAAATGAAACTCAAATGCATTCAACAAAGCTAATTGAATCAAATGAAACTCAAATGCATTCAACAAAGCTAATTAAATCAAATTCAAGTCAAATAAAGTCAAACAAAGCTTATTGAATAAAATGAAAGTCAAATGAAGTCAAATAAAGCTAATTAAATTAAATGAAACTCAAATGCATTAATCAAAGCTAATTGTATCAAATGAAAGTCAAATGATGTCAAACAAAGCTAATTGAATCAAATGAAACTCAAATGTATTCAGCAAAGCTAATTGAATCAAATAAACGTAAAATAAAGTCAAACAAAGCTAATTGAATCAAATGAAAGTCAAATGAAGTCAAACATAGCTAATAGAATCAAATAAAACTCATATGAAATTCAAATGAAGTCAAATAAGGCTAAGTGAATCAAATGAATCTCAAATGCATGCAACAAAGCTAATTGAATCAACTGAAACTCAAATACATTCAACAAAGCTAATTAAATCAAGTTAATGTCAAATAAAGTCAAACAAAGCTAATTGAATCAAATGAAAGTCAAATGAAATCAAACAAAGCTAATTGAGTCAAATAAAACTCAAATGTATTCTACAAAGCTAATTGAATTAAATTCAAGATAAATGAAGTCAAACAAAGCTAATTGAATCAAATTAAAGTCAAATGAAGTCAAACCAAGTTAATTGAATCAAATGAAAGTCAAATGAAGTCAAACACAGCTAATAGAATTAAATTAAACTCAAATGCATTCAACAAAGCTAATTGAATCAAATGAAACTCGAATACATTAAACAAAGCTAGTTGAATCAAATGAAACTCAAATGCATTCAACAAAGCTAATTAAATCAAATTCAAATCAAATAAAGTTAAACAAAGCTTATTGAATTAAATGAAAGTCAAATGAAGTCAAATAAAGCTAATTAAATCAAATGAAACTCAAATGAATTCAACAAAGCTAATTGTATCAAATGAAAGTCAAATGAAGTCAAATAAAAGCTAATTGAATCAAATGAAACTCAAATGCATTCAAAAAAGCTAATTGAATCAAATTAAAGTAAAATAAAGTCAAACAAAGCTAATTGAATCAAATGAAAGTCAAATGAAGTCAAACATAGCAAATAGAATCAAACAAAACTCAAATGAAATTCAAATGAAGTCAAATAAGGCTAAGTGAATCAAATGAAACTCAAATGCATGCAACAAAGCTAATTGAATTAACTGAAACTCAAATACATTCAACAAAACTAATTAAATCAAGTTAACGTTAAATAAAGTCAAACAAATATAATTTAATCAAATGAAAGTCAAATGAAGTCAAACATAGCTAATTGAATCAAATGGAACTCAAATGCATTCAACAAAGCTAATTAAATCAAATAAAACTCAAATGCATTCAACAAAGCTAATTGAATCAAATTCAAGTCAAATGAAGTCAAACAAAAATATATGAATCAAATGAAATTCAAATGCATTCAACAAAGCTAATTGAATCAAATAAAACTCAAAAGCATTCAATAAAGCGAATTGAATCAAATAAATTCAAATGCATTCCTCAAAGCCAATTGAATCAAATGAAACTCAAATGCATTCAACAAAGCTAATTCAATCAAATTCAAGTCAAATGAAGTCAAACAAAGCTAATTGAATTAAATGAAAGTCAAATCGAGCTAATTGAATCAAATGAAACTCAAATCCATTCAACAAAGCTAATTGAATCAAATGAAACTCAAAAGCATTCAACAAAGCTAATTGAATAAAATGAATCTCAAATGCATTGAACAAAGCTAATTAAATCAAATGAAACTCAAATGCATTCAACAAAGCTAATTAAATCAAATTCAAGTCAAATGAAGTCAAACAAAGCTTATTGAATTAAATGAAAGTCAATTGAAGTCAAATAAATCTAATTAAATCAAATGAAACTCAAATGCATTAATCAAAGCTAATTGTATCAAATGAAAGTCAAATGATGTCAAATAGAGCTAATTGAATCAAATGAAACTCAAATGCATTCAAAAAAGCTAATTGAATCAAATAAACGTAAAATAAAGTCAAACAAAGCTAATTGAATCAAATGAAAGTCAAATGAAGTCAAACATAGCTAATAGAATCAAATAAAACTCAAATGAAATTCAAATGAAGTCAAATAAGGCTAAGTGAATCAAATGAATCTCAAATGCATGCAACAAAGCTAATTGAATCAACTGAAACTCAAATACATTCAACAAAGCTAATTAAATCAAGTTAACGTCAAATGAAGTCAAACAAAGCTAATTGAATCAAATGAAAGTCGAAATGAAGTCAAACAAAACTAATTGAGTCAAATGAAACTCAAATGCATTCTACAAAGCTAATTGAATTAAATTCAAGATAAATGAAGTCAAACAAAGCTAATTGAATCAAATGAAAGTCAAATGAAGTCAAACCAAATTAATTGAATCAAATGAAAGTCAAATGAAGTCAAACACAGCTAATAGAATTAAATTAAACTCAAATGCATTCAACAAAGCTAATTGAATCAAATGAAACTCAAATACATTAAACAAAGCTAGTTGAATCAAATGAAACTCAAATGCATTCAACAAAGCTAATTGAATCAAATGAAACCCAAAAGCATTCAACAAGGCTAATTGAATCAAATGAAACTCAAATGCATTCAACAAAGCTAATTAAATCAAATTCAAGTCAAATAAAGTTAAACAAAGCTTATTGAATTAAATGAAAGTCAAATGAAGTCAAATAAAGCTAATTAAATCAAATGAAACTCAAATGAATTCAACAAAGCTAATTGTATCAAATGAAACTCAAATGAAGTCGAAATAAAGCTAAGTGAATCAAATGAAACTCAAATGCATTCAAAAAAGCTAATTGAATCAAATTAAAGTAAAATAAAGTCAAACAAAGCTAATTGAATCAAATGAAAGTCAAATGAAGTCAAACATAACAAGTAGAATCAAATAAAACTCAAATGAAATTCAAATGAAATCAAATAAGGCTAAGTGAATCAAATGAAACTCAAATGCATGCAACAAAGCTAATTGAATTAACCGAAACTCAAATACATTCAACAAAGCAAATTAAATCAAGTTAACGTTAAATAAAGTCAAACAAATATAATTGAATCAAATGAAAGTTAAATGAAGTCGAAACATAGCTAATTGAATCAAATGGAACTCAAATGCCTTCAACAAAGCTAATTAAATCAAATAAAACTCAAATGCATTCAACAAAGCTAATTGAATCAAATTCAAGTCAAATGAAGTCAAACAAAAAATATTGAATCAAATGAAATTCAAATGCATTCAACAAAGCTAATTGAATCAAATAAAACTCAAAAGCATTGAATAAAGCGAATTGAATCAAATAAATTCAAATGCATTCCTCAAAGCCAATTGAATCAAATGAAACTCAAATGCATTCAACAAAGCTAATTGAATCAAATTCAAGTCAAATGAAGTCGAAACAAAGCTAATTGAATTAAATGAAAGTCAAATCGAAGCTAATTGAATCAAATGAAACTCAAATGCATTCAACAAAGCTAATTGAATCAAATGAAACTCAAAAGCATTCAACAAAGCTAATTGAATCAAATGAAACTCGAATGCATTCAACAAAGCTAATTGAATCAAATGAAACTCGAATGCAGTCAACAAAGCTAATTAAATCAAATTCAAGTCAAATAAAGTTAAACAAAGCTTATTGAATTAAATAAAAGTCAAATGAAGTCAAATAAAGCTAATTAAATCAAATGAAACTCAAATGAATTCAACAAAGCTAATTGTATCAAATGAAACTCAAATGAAGTCAAATAAAGCTAAGTGAATCAAATGAAACTCAAATGCATTCAAAAAAGCTAATTGAATCAAATTAAAGTAAAATAAAGTCAAACAAAGCTAATTGAATCAAATGAAAGTCAAATGAAGTCAAACATAACAAGTAGAATCAAATAAAACTCAAATGAAATTCAAATGAAATCAAATAAGGCTAAGTGAATCAAATGAAACTCAAATGCATGCAACAAAGCTAATTGAATTAACTGAAACTCAAATACATTCAACAAAGCAAATTAAATCAAGTTAACGTTAAATAAAGTCAAACAAATATAATTGAATCAAATGAAAGTTAAATGAAGTCAAACATAGCTAATTGAATCAAATGGAATTCAAATGCATTCAACAAAGCTAATTAAATCAAATAAAACTCAAATGCATTCAACAAAGCTAATTGAATAAAATTCAAGTCAAATGAAGTCAAACAAAAAATATTGAATCAAAGGAAATTCAAATGCATTCAACAAAGCTAATTGAATTAAATAAAACTCAAAAGCATTCAATAAAGCGAATTGAATCAAATAAATTCAAATGCATTCCTCAAAGCCAATTGAATCAAAGGAAACTCAAATGCATTCAACAAAGCTAATTGAATCAAATTCAAGTCAAATGAAATCAAACAAAGCTAATTGAATTAAATGAAAGTCAAAAATCGAGCTAATTGAATCAAATGAAACTCAAATGCATTCAACAAAGCTAATTGAATCAAATGAAACTCAAAAAGCATTCAACAAAGCTAATTGAATCAAATGAAACTCAAATGCATTCAACAAAGCTAATTGAATCAAATGAAACTCAAATGCATTCAACAAAGCTAATTAAATCAAATTCAAGTCAAATGAAGTCAAACAAAGCTTATTGAATAAAATGAAAGTCAAATGAAGTCTAATAAAGCTAATTAAATCAAATGAAACTCAAATGCATTAATCAAAGCTAATTGTATCAAATGAAAGTCAAATGATGTCAAACAAAGCTAATTGAATCAAATGAAACTCAAATGCATTCAGCAAAGCTAATTGAATCAAATAAACGTAAAATAAAAGTCAAACAAAGCTAATTGAATCAAATGAAAGTCAAATGAAGTCAAACATAGCTAATAGAATCAAATAAAACTCAAATGAAATTCAAATGAAGTCGAAATAAGGCTAAGTGAATCAAATGAATCTCAAATGCATGCAACAAAGCTAATTGAATCAACCGAAACTCAAATACATTCAACAAAGCTAATTAAATCAAGTTAATGTCTAATAAAGTCAAACAAAGCTAATTGAATCAAATGAAAGTCAAATGAAGTCGAAACAAAGCTAATTGGAGTCAAATAAAACTCAAATGCATTCTACAAAGCTAATTGAATTAAATTCAAGATAAATGAAGTCAAACAAAGCTAATTGAATCAAATTAAAGTCAAATGAAGTCAAACCAAGTTAATTGAATCAAATGAAAGTCAAATGAAGTCAAAACAAAGCTAATAGAATTAAATTAAACTCAAATACATTCAACAAAGCTAATTGAATCAAATGAAACTCGAATACATTAAACAAAGCTAGTTGAATCAAATGAAACTCAAATGCTTTCAACAAAGCTAATTGAATCAAATAAAACTCAAAAGCATTCAACAAGGCTAATTAAATCAAATGAAACTCAAATGCATTCAACAAAGCTAATTAAATCAAATTCAAGTCAAATAAAGTTAAACAAAGCTTATTGAATTAAATGAAAGTCAAATGAAGTCAAATAAAGCTAATTAAATCAAATGAAACTCAAATGAATTCAACAAAGCTAATTGTATCAAATGAAAGTCAAATGAAGTCAAATAAAGCTAATTGAATCAAATGAAACTCAAATGCATTCAAAAAAGCTAATTGAATCAAATTAAAGTAAAATAAAGTCTAACAAAGCTAATTGAATCAAATGAAAGTCAAATGAAGTCGAAACATAGCAAATAGAATCAAACTAAACTCAAATGAAATTCAAATGAAGTCAAATAAGGCTAAATGAATCAAATGAAACTCAAATGCATGCAACAAAGCTAATTGAATTAACTGAAACTCAAATACATTCAACAAAGCTAATTAAATCAAGTTAACGTTAAATGAAGTCAAACAAATATAATTTAATCAAATGAAAGTCAAATGAAGTCAAACATAGCTAATTGAATCAAATGGAACTCAAATGCATTCAACAAAGCTAATTAAATCAAATAAAACTCAAATGCATTCAACAAAGCTAATTGAATCAAATTCAAGTCAAATGAAGTCAAACAAAAAATTTTGAATCAAATGAAATTCAAATGCATTCAACAAAGCTAATTGAATCAAATAAAACTCAAAAGCATTCAATAAAGCGAATTGAATCAAATAAATTCAAATGCATTCAACAAAGCTAATTGAATCAAATGAAACTCAAATGCATTCAACAAAGCTAATTGAATCAAATTCAAGTCAAATGAAGTCAAACAAAGCTAATTGACTTAAATGAAAGTCAAATCGAGCTAATTGAATCAAATGAAACTCAAATCCATTCAACAAAGCTAATTGAATCAAATGAAACTCAAAAGCATTCAACAAGGCTAATTGAATCAAATGAAACTCAAATGCATTCAACAAAGCTAATTAAATCAAATTCAAGTCAAATAAAGTTAAACAAAGCTTATTGAATTAAATGAAAGTCAAATGAAGTCAAATAAAGCTAATTAAATCAAATGAAACTCAAATGAATTCAACAAAGCTAATTGTATCAAATGAAAGTCAAATGAAGTCAAATAAAGCTAAGTGAATCAAATGAAACTCAAATGCATTCAAAAAAGCTAATTAAATCAAATTAAAGTAAAATAAAGTCAAACAAAGCTAATTGAATCAAATGAAAGTCAAATGAAGTCAAACATAACAAGTAGAATCAAATAAAACTCAAATGAAATTCAAATGAAATCAAATAAGGCTAAGTGAATCAAATGAAACTCAAATGCATGCAACAAAGCTAATTGAATTAATCGAAACTCAAATACATTAAACAAAGCTAATTAAATCAAGTTAACGTTAAATAAAGTCAAACAAATATAATTGAATCAAATGAAAGTTAAATGAAGTCGAAACATAGCTAATTGAATCAAATGGAACTCAAATGCATTCAACAAAGCTAATTAAATCAAATAAAACTCAAATGCATTCAACAAAGCTAATTGAATCAAATTCAAGTCAAATGAAGTCAAACAAAAAATATTGAATCAAATGAAATTCAAATGCATTCAACAAAGCTAATTGAATCAAATAAAACTCAAAAGCATTGAATAAAGCGAATTGAATCAAATAAATTCAAATGCATTCCTCAAAGCCAATTGAATCAAATGAAACTCAAATGCATTCAACAAAGCTAATTGAATCAAATTCAAGTTAAATGAAGTCAAATAAAGCTAATTGAATTAAATGAAAGTCAAATCGAGCTAATTGAATCAAATGAAACTCAAATGCATTCAACAAAGCTAATTGAATCAAATGAAACTCAAAAGCATTCAACAAAGCTAATTGAATCAAATGAAACTCGAATGCATTCAACAAAGCTAATTGAATCAAATGAAACTCAAATGCATTCAACAAAGCTAATTAAATCAAATTCAAGTCAAATGAAGTCAAACAAAGCTTATTGAATAAAATGAAAGTCAAATGAAGTCAAATAAAGCTAATTAAATCAAATGAAACTCAAATGCATTAATCAAAGCTAATTGTATCAAATGAAAGTCAAATGATGTCAAACAAAGCTAATTGAATCAAATGAAACTCAAATGCATTCAACAAAGCTAATTGAATCAAATAAACGTAAAATAAAAGTCGAAACAAAGCTAATTGAATCAAATGAAAGTCAAATGAAGTCAAACATAGCTAATAGAATCAAATAAAACTCAAATGAAGTCAAATAAGGCTAAGTGAATCAAATGAATCTCAAATGCATGCAACAAAGCTAATTGAATCAACTGAAACTCAAATACATTCAACAAAGCTAATTAAATCAAGTTTACGTCAAATGAAGTCAAACAAAGCTAATTGAATCAAATGAAAGTGAAATGAAGTCAAACAAAGCTAATTGAGTCAAATGAAACTCAAATGCAATCTACAAAGCCAATTGAATCAAATTAAAGTAAAATAAAGTCAAACAAAGCTAATTGAATCAAATGAAAGTCAAATGAAGTCAAACATAGCAAATAGAATCAAATAAAACTCAAATGAAATTCAAATGAAGTCAACTAAGGCTAAGTGAATCAAATGAAACTCAAATGCATGCGACAAAGCTAATTGAATTAACTGAAACTCAGATACATTCAGCAAAGCTAATTAAATCAAGTTAACGTTAAATGAAGTCAAACAAAGATAATTGAATCAAATGAAAGTCAAATAAAGTCAAACATAGCTAATTGAATCAAATGGAACTCAAATGCATTCAACAAAGCTAAGTAAATCAAATAAAACTCAAATGCATTCAACAAAGCTAATTGAATCAAATGAAAGTCAAATGCATTCAACAAAGCTAATTGAATCAAATGAAAGTCAAATGCATTCAACAAAGCTATTTGAATCAAATGAAACTCAAATGCATTCAACAAAGCAAATTGAATCAAATGAAAGTCAAACGTAGCTAATTGAATCAAATGGAACTCAAATGCATTCAACAAAGCTAATTGAATAAAATGAAACTCAAATGCATTCAATAAAGCTAATTGAATCAATTTCACGTCAAATAAAGTCAAACAAAGCTAATTGAATTAAATGAAAGTCAAATGAAGTCAAATAAAGCTAATTTAATCAAATGAAACTCAAATGCATTCAACAAAGCTAATTGTATCAAATGAAAGTCAAATAAGGTCAAATAAAGCTAATTGAATCAAATGAAACTCAAATGCATTCAACAAAGCTAATTGAATCAAATAAAACTCAAATGCATTCAATAAAGCTAATTGAATCAAATAAACTCAAATGCATTCCTCAAAGCTAATAGAATCAAATGAAACTCAAATGCATTAATCAAAGCTAATTGTATCAAATGAAAGTCAAATGATGTCAAATAAAGCTAATTGAATCAAATGAAACTCAAATGCATTCAGCAAAGCTAATTAAATCAAATAAACGTAAAATAAAGTCAAACAAAGCTAATTGAATCAAATGAAAGTCAAATGAAGTCAAACATAGCTAATAGAATCAAATAAAACTCAAATGAAATTCAAATGAAGTCAAATAAGAATAAGTGCATCAAATGAAACTCAAATGCATGCAACAAAGCTAATTGAATCAACTGAAACTCAAATACATTCAACAATGCTAATTAAATCAAGTTAACGTCAAATGAAGTCAAATAAAGTTAATTGAATCAAATGAAAGTCAAATGAAGTCAAACATAGCTAATTGAATCAAATGGAATTCAAATGCATTCAACAAAGCTAATTAAATCATATAAAACTCAAATGCATTCAACAAAGCTAATTGAATCAAATGAAAGTCAAATGCATTCAACAAAGCTAATTCAATCAAATGAAACTCAAATGCATTCAACAAAGCTAATTGAATCAAATCAAAGTCAAATGTAGCTAATTGAATCAAATGGAACTCAAATGCATTCAACAAAGCTAATTGAATAAAATGAAACTCAAATGCATTCAACAAAGCTAATTGAATCAAATTCACGTCAAATAAAGTCAAACAAAGCTAATTGAATTAAATAAAAGTCAAATAATGCAAATTGAATTAAATGAAACTCAAATGCATTCAACAAAGCTAATTGTATCAAATGAAACTCAAATGCATTCAACAAAGCTAATTGAGTCAAATGAAACTCAAATGCATTCTACAAAGCTAATTGAATCAAATTCAAGTTAAATGAAGTCAAACAAAGCTAATTGAATCAAATTAAAGTCAAATGAAGTCAAACCTAGTTAATTGAATCAAATGAAAGTCAAATGAAGTCAAACACAACTAATATAATTAAATTAAACTCAAATGCATTCAACAAAGCTAATTGACTCAAATGAAACTCAAATACATTAAACAAAGCTAGTTGAATCAAATGAAACTCAAATGCATTCAACAAAGCTAATTGAATCAAATGAAACTCAAAAGCTTCCAACAAGGCTAATTGAATCAAATGAAACTCAAATGCATTCAACAAAGCTAATTAAATCAAATTCAACTCAAATAAAGATAAACAAAGCTTATTGAATTAAATGAAAGTCAAATGAAGTCAAATAAAGCTAATTAAATCAAATGAAACTCAAATGAATTCAACAAAGTTAATTGTATCAAATGAAAGTCAAATGAAGTCAAATAAAGCTAATTGAATCAAATGAAACTCCAATGCATTCAACAAAGCTAATTGAATCAAATTACAGGAAAATAAAGTCAAACAAAGCTAATTGAATCAAATGAAAGTCAAATGATGTCAAACATAGCAAATAGAATCAAATAAAACTCAAATGAAATTCAAATGAAGTCAAATAAGGCTAAGTGAATCAAATGAAACTCAAATGCATGCAACAAAGCTAATTGAATTAACCGAAACTCAAATACATTCAACAAAGCTAATTAAATCAAGTTAACATTAAATGAAGTCAAACAAAGATAATTCAATCAAATGAAAGTCAAATGAAGTTAAACATAGCTAATTGAATCAAATGGAACTTAAATGCATTCAACAAAGCTAATTAAATCAAATAAAACTCAAATGCATTCAATAAAGCTAATTGAATCAAATTCAAATCAAATGAAGTCAAACAAAACTTATTGAATCAAATGAAATTGAAATGCATTCAACAAAGCTAATTGAATCAAATAAAACTCAAATGCATTCAATAAAGCGAATTGAATCAAATAAATTCAAATGCATTCCTCAAAGCCAATTGAATCAAATGAAACTCAAATGCATTCAACAAAGCTGATTGAATCAAATTCAAGTCAAATGAAGTCAAACAAAGCTAATTGAATTAAATGAAAGTCAAATCAAGCTAATTGAATCAAATGAAACTCAAATGCATTCAACAAAGCTAATTGAATCAAATGAAACTCAAAAGCATTCAACAAAGCTAATTGAATCAAATGAAACTCAAATGCATTCAACAAAGCTAATTAAATCAAATTCAAGTCAAATGAAGTCAAAAAAAGCTTATTGAATTAAATGAAAGTCAAATGAAGTCAAATAAAGCTAATTAAATCAAATGAAACTCAAATGCATTAATCAAAGCTAATTGTATCAAATGAAAGTTAAATGATGTCAAATAAAGCTAATTGAATCAAATGAAACTCAAATGCATTCAACAAAGCTAATTGAATCAAATAAACGTAAAATAAATTCAAACAAAGCTAATTGAATCAAATGAAAGTCAAATAAAGTCAAACATAGCTAATAGAATGAAATAAAACTCAAATGAAGTCAAATAAGACTAAGTGAATCAAATGAAACTCAAATGCATGCAACAAAGCTAATTGAATCAACTGAAACTCAAATACATTCAACAAAGCTTATTAAATCAAGTTAACGTCAAATGAAGTCAAACAAAGCTAATTGAATCAAATGAAAGTCAAATGAAGTCAAACATTGCTAATTGAATCAAATGGAACTCAAATGCATTCAACAAAGCTAATTAAATCATATAAAACTCAATTGCATTCAACAAGGCTAATTGAATCAAATGAAAGTCAAATGCATTCAACAAAGCTAATTAAATCAAATGAAACTCAAATGCATTCAACAAAGGTAATTGAATCAAATGAAAGTCACACGTAGCTAATTGAATCAAATGGAACTCAAATGAATTCAACAATGATAATTGAAAAAAATGAAACTCAAATGCATTCAACAAAGCTAATTGAATCAAATTCACATCAAATAAAGTCAAACAAAGCTAAATAAAAGTCAAATAAAGCTAATTGATTCAAATGAAACTCAAATGCATTCAACAAAGCTAATTGTATCAAATGAAACTCAAATGCATTCAACAAAGCTAATTGAGTCAAATGAAACTCAAATGCATTCTACAAAGCTAATTGAATCAAATTCAAGTTAAATGAAGTCAAACAAAGCTAATTGAATCAAATTAAAGTCAAACCAAGTTAATTGAATCAAATAAAAGTCAAATGAAGTCAAACACAGCTAATAGAATTAAATTAAACTCAAAATGCATTCAACAAAGCTAATTGAATCAAATGAAACACAAATACATTAAACAAAGCTAGTTGAATCAAATGAAACTCAAATGCATTCAACAAAGCTAATTGAATCAAATGAAACTCAAAAGCATTCAACAAGGCTAATTGAATCAAATGTAACTCAAATGCATTCAACAAGGCTAATTGAATCAAATGAAACTAAAATGCATTCAACAAAGCTAATTAAATCAAATTCAAGTCAAATAAAGATAAACAAAGCTTATTGAATTAAATGAAAGTCAAATGAAGTCAAATAAAGCTAATTAAATCAAATGAAATTCAAATGAATTCAAAGAAAGTTAATTGTATCAAATGAAAGTCAAATGAAGTCAAATAAAGCTAATTGAATCAAATGAAACTCAAATGCATTCAACAAAGCTAATTGAATCAAATTAAAGGAAAATAAAGTCAAAAAAACTAATTGAATCAAATGAAAGTCAAATGAAGTCAAACATAGCAAATAGAATCAAATAAAAGTCAAATCAAATTCAAATGAAGTCAAATAAGGCTAAGTGAATCAAATGAAACTCAAATGCATGCAACAAAGCTAATTGAATTAACCGAAACTCAAATACATTCAACAAAACTAATTAAATCAAGTTAACATTTAATGAAGTCAAACAAAGATAATTGAATCAAATGAAAGTCAAATGAAGTTAAACATAGCTAATTGAATCAAATGGAACTCAAATGCATTCAACAAAGCTAATTAAATCAAATAAAACTCAAATGCATTCAACAAAGCTAATTGAATCAAATTTAAATCAAATGAAGTCAAACAAAACTTATTGAATCAAATGAAATTCAAATGCATTCAACAAAGCTAATTGAATCAAATAAAACTCAAATGCATTCAATAAAGCAAATTGAATCAAATAAATTCAAATGCATTCCTCAAAGCCAAGTGAATCAAATGAAACTCAAATGCATTCAACAAAGCTAATTGAATCAAATAAACGTAAAATAAAGTCAAACAAAGCTAATTGAATCAAATGAAAGTCAAATGCATTAATAAAAGCTAATTGTATCAAATGAAAGTCAAATGATGTCAAATAAAGCTAATTGAATCAAATGAAACTCAAATGCATTCAGCAAAGCTAATTGAATCAAATAAACGTAAAATAAAGTCAAACAAAGCTAATTGAATCAAATGAAAGTCATATAAAGTCAAACATAGCTAATAGAATCAAATAAAACTCAAATGAAGTCAAATAAGGCTAAGTGAATCAAATGAAACTCAAATGCATGCAACAAAGCTAATTGAATCAACTGAAACGCAAATACATTCAACAAAGCTAATTAAATCAAGTTAATGTCAAATGAAGTCAAACAAAGCTAATTGAATCAAATGAAAGTCAAATGAA
Source organism: Beta corolliflora (assembly GCA_947648045.1). Taxonomy (NCBI): domain Eukaryota; kingdom Viridiplantae; phylum Streptophyta; class Magnoliopsida; order Caryophyllales; family Amaranthaceae; genus Beta; species Beta corolliflora. The sequence continues at coordinate 70,304 of CANSZD010002673.1, read as the reverse complement.
GTCAAACATTGCTAATTGAATCAAATGGAACTCAAATGCATTCAACAAAGCTAATTGAATCAAATTCAAATCAAATGAAGTCAAACAAAACTTATTGAATCAAATGAAATTGAAATGCATTCAACAAAGCTAATTGAATCAAATAAAACTCAAATGCATTCAATAAAGCGAATTGAATCAAATAAATTCAAATGCATTCCTCAAAGCCAATTGAATCAAATGAAACTCAAATGCATTCAACAAAGCCGATTGAATCAAATTCAAGTCAAATGAAGTCAAACAAAGCTAATTGAATTAAATGAAAGTCAAATCAAGCTAATTGAATCAAATGTAACTCAAATGCATTCAACAAAGCTAATTGAATCAAATGAAACTCAAAAGCATTCAACAAAGCTAATTGAATCAAATGAAACTCAAATGCATTCAACAAAGCTAATTAAATCAAATTCAAGTCAAATGAAGTCAAAAAAAGCTTATTGAATTAAATGAAAGTCAAATGAAGTCAAATAAAGCTAATTAAATCAAATGAAACTCAAATGCATTAATCAAAGCTAATTGTATCAAATGAAAGTTAAATGATGTCAAATAAAGCTAATTGAATCAAATGAAACTCAAATGCATTCAAGAAAGCTAATTGAATCAAATAAACGTAAAATAAATTCAAACAAAGCTAATTGAATCAAATGAAAGTCAAATAAAGTCAAACATAGCTAATAGAATCAAATAAAACTCAAATGAAGTCAAATAAGACTAAGTGAATCAAATGAAACTCAAATGCATGCAACAAAGCTAATTGAATCAATCGAAACTCAAATACATTCAACAAAGCTTATTAAATCAAGTTAACGTCAAATGAAGTCAAACAAAGCTAATTGAATCAAATGAAAGTCAAATGAAGTCAAACATTGCTAATTGAATCAAATGGAACTCAAATGCATTCAACAAAGCTAATTAAATCAATTAAAACTCAATTGCATTCAACAAGGCTAATTGAATCAAATGAAAGTCAAATGCATTCAACAAAGCTAATTAAATCAAATGAAACTCAAATGCATTCAACAAAGGTAATTGAATCAAATGAAAGTCACACGTAGCTAATTGAATCAAATGGAACTCAAATGAATTCAACAATGATAATTGAAAAAAATGAAACTCAAATGCATTCAACAAAGCTAATTGAATCAAATTCACATCAAATAAAGTCAAACAAAGCTAAATAAAAGTCAAATAAAGCTAATTGATTCAAATGAAACTCAAATGCATTCAACAAAGCTAATTGTATAAAATGAAACTCAAATGCATTCAACAAAGCTAATTGAGTCAAATGAAACTCAAATGCATTCTACAAAGCTAATTGAATCAAATTCAAGTTAAATGAAGTCAAACAAAGCTAATTGAATCAAATTAAAGTCAAACCAAGTTAATTGAATCAAATGAAAGTCAAATGAAGTCAAACATAGCTAATAGAATTAAATTAAACTCAAAATGCATTCAACAAAGCTAATTGAATCAAATGAAACACAAATACATTAAACAAAGCTAGTTGAATCAAATGAAACTCAAATGCATTCAACAAAGCTAATTGAATCAAATGAAACTCAAAAGCATTCAACAAGGCTAATTGAATCAAATGAAACTCAAATGCATTCAACAAGGCTAATTGAATCAAATGAAACTAAAATGCATTCAACAAAGCTAATTAAATCAAATTCAAGTCAAATAATGATAAACAAAGCTTATTGAATTAAATGAAAGTCAAATGAAGTCAAATAAAGCTAATTAAATCAAATGAAATTCAAATGAATTCAGCAAAGTTAATTGTATCAAATGAAAGTCAAATGAAGTCAAATAAAGCTAATTGAATCAAATGAAACTCAAATGCATTCAACAAAGCTAATTGAATCAAATTAAAGGAAAATAAATTCAAAAAAACTAATTGAATCAAATGAAAGTCAAATGAAGTCAAACATAGCAAATAGAATCAAATAAAAGTCAAATCAAATTCAAATGAAGTCAAATAAGGCTAAGTGAATCAAATGAAACTCAAATGCATGCAACAAAGCTAATTGAATTAACTGAAACTCAAATACATTCAACAAAACTAATTAAATCAAGTTAACATTTAATGAAGTCAAACAAAGATAATTGAATCAAATGAAAGTCAAATGAAGTTAAACATAGCTAATTGAATCAAATGGAACTCAAATGCATTCAACAAAGCTAATTAAATCAAATAAAACTCAAATGCATTCAACAAAGCTAATTGAATCAAATTTAAATCAAATGAAGTCAAACAAAACTTATCGAATCAAATGAAATTCAAATGCATTCAACAAAGCTAATTGAATCAAATAAAACTCAAATGCATTCAATAAAGCAAATTGAATCAAATAAATTCAAATGCATTCCTCAAAGCCAAGTGAATCAAATGAAACTCAAATGCATTCAACAAAGCTAATTGAATCAAATAAACGTAAAATAAAGTCAAACAAAGCTAATTGAATCAAATGAAAGTCAAATGCATTAATAAAAGCTAATTGTATCAAATGAAAGTCAAATGATGTCAAATAAAGCTAATTGAATCAAATGAAACTCAAATGCATTCAGTAAAGCTAATTGAATCAAATAAACGTAAAATAAAGTCAAACAAAGCTAATTGAATCAAATGAAAGTCATATAAAGTCAAACATAGCTAATAGAATCAAATAAAACTCAAATGAAGTCAAATAAGGCTAAGTGAATCAAATGAAACTCAAATGCATGCAACAAAGCTAATTGAATCAACTGAAACGCAAATACATTTAACAAAGCTAATTAAATCAAGTTAATGTCAAATGAAGTCAAACAAAGCTAATTGAATCAAATGAAAGTCAAATGAAGTCAAACATTGCTAATTGAATCAAATGGAACTCAAATGCATTCAACAAAGCTAATTAAATCATATAAAACTCAAATGCATTCAACAAGGCTAATTGAATCAAATGAAAGTCAAATGCATTCAACAAAGCTAATTGAATCAAATGAAAGTCACACGTAGCTAATTGAATCAAATGGAACTCAAATGCATTCAACAATGATAATTGAATAAAATGAAACTCAAATGCATTCAACAAAGCTAATTGAATCAAATTCACATCAAATAAAGTCAAACAAAGCTAATTGAATTAAATAAAAGTCAAATAAAGCTAATTGAATCAAATGAAACTCAAAAGCATTCAACAAAGCTAATTGAGTCTAATGAAACTCAAATGCATTCAACAAAGCTAATTGAATCAAATGAAACTCAAATGCATTCAACAAAGCTAATTAAATCAAATTCAAGACAAATGAAGTCAAACAAAGCTTATTGAATAAAATGAAAGTCAAATGAAGTCAAATAAAGCTAATTAAATCAAATGAAACTCAAATGCATTAATCAAAGCTAATTGTATCAATTGAAAGTCAAATGATATCAAACAAAGCTAATTGAATCAAATGAAACTCAAATGCATTCAACAAAGCTAATTGTATCAAATGAAACTCAAATGCATTCAACAAAGCTAATTGAGTCAAATGAAACTCAAATGCATTCTACAAAGCTAATTGAATCAAATTCAAGTTAAATGAAGTCACAAAGCTAATTGAATCAAATTAAAGTCAAATTAAAGTCAAATAAAGTCAAACCAAGTTAATTGAATCAAATGAAAGTCAAATGAAGTCAAACACAGCTAATAGAATTAAATTAAACTCAAAATGCATTCAACAAAGCTAATTGAATCAAATGAAACTCAAATACATTAAACAAAGCTAGTTGACTCAAATGAAACTCAAATGCATTCAACAAAGCTAATTGAATCAAATGAAACTCAAAAGCATTTAACAAGGCTAATTGAATCAAATGAAACTCAAATGCATTCAACAAGGCTAATTGAATCAAATGAAACTAAAATGCATTCAACAAAGCTAATTAAATCAAATTCAAGTCAAATAAAGATAAACAAAGCTTATTGAATTAAATGAAAGTCAAATGAAGTCAAATAAAGCTAATTAAATCAAATGAAACTCAAATGAATTCAGCAAAGTTAATTGTATCAAATGAAAGTCAAATGAAGTCAAATAAAGCTAATTGAATCAAATGAAACTCAAATGCATTCAACAAAGCTAATTGAATCAAATTAAAGGAAAATAAAGTCAAAAAAACTAATTGAATCAAATGAAAGTCAAATGAAGTCAAACATAGCAAATAGAATCAAATAAAACTCAAATGAAATTCAAATGAAGTCAAATAAGGCTAAGTGAATCAAATGAAACTCAAATGCATGCAACAGAGCTAATTGAATTAACTGAAACTCAAATACATTCAACAAAGCTAATTAAATCAAGTTAACATTAAATGAAGTCAAACAAAGATAATTGAATCAAATGAAAGTCAAATGAAGTTAAACATAGCTAATTGAATCAAATGGAACTCAAATGCATTCAACAAAGCTAATTAAATCAAATAAAACTCAAATGCATTCAACAAAGCTAATTGAATCAAATTCAAATCAAATGAAGTTAAACAAAACTTATTGAATCAAATGAAATTCAAATGCATTCAACAAAGCTAATTGAATCAAATAAAACTCAAATGCATTCAATAAAGCGAATTGAATCAAATAAATTCAAATGCATTCCTCAAAGCCAATTGAATCAAATGAAACTCAAATGCATTCAACAAAGCTAATTGAACCAAATGAAAGTCAAATGAAGTCAAACAAAGCTAATTGAATCAAATGAAACTCAAATGCATTCAACAAAGCTAATTGAATCAAATGAAACTCAAAAGCATTCAACATAGCTAATTGAATCAAATGAAACTCAAATGCATTCAACAAAGCTAATTAAATCAAATTCAAGTCAAATGAAGTCAAACAAAGCTTATTGAATAAAATGAAAGTCAAATGAAGTCAAATAAAGCTAATTAAATCAAATGAAACTCAAATGCATTAATAAAAGCTAATTGTATCAAATAAACGTAAAATAAAGTCAAACAAAGCTAATTGAATCAAATGAAAGTCAACTAAAGTCAAACATAGCTAATAGATGATACAAGTCAAGGTCAAGGTCAAGCTCCAAATGATCCGATTTGTTTAGTCCTTGAAGTGTTCGGGTTCAAGTTAAATTCAAACTCCTCATTTGTGTCATTTCTTAAGTGGGACGATGATTCCATTGATGAAGCTTGAAGGTGACACCATTTCTAGAGTCTTAGCTATTTTAATTAAGTCTTTAATTTTCAGCAAATAAGGTCCGAAAATATCTTGTGATATTTCGACCAAGGTAGGCGTGTCATTAGGCGTGTGATTTGGACCTTGTGCTCCAAGTTTGCAAGTTGTCATTGAGTTGTAATACTTTCCTTATTTCTTGGTTTCCTTATGTATTTAGGCGTGTGAAGGGGGATTGGGGGCTGATTTGGTTGTTTCCTTATTTACTCCTTTATTCTCTCCTAGAATCAAGGGATTAAGATGTAAGGAATTAAGGAATGTTTCCTTAATTCTTATGGCCGATTTTCGGCCCTTGCTTGGTCCTTGGAGGACAAGTTTATTTTATTATAAATACTTGTTCCATGCTATCATTCAAGGCATGTGAGATTTACCTAAAAACTTTGTTATTGAATTTAATTGTGTGATCAATTACTTTCGGCCATTGAGTAATTTTCAGGAGTGATTATTTACTTAGTGTTTAATCTACTTTATTCCAGGAGTGGTGTAAGTGAGATTAAGAGTTAATTAAAATATTCAGGAGTGTTTATTTTAATTATCATATCCGGTGACTTATTCATAATTTTCGGACTTCATTATTCATTCAAGTTCGAACCTTTGCTCGGAATTCTTGGTTGCTCTTTCAACTTGGACGTGCAATCATATCGCTTGGTATCGATTTTTCCAGAGGGTGAGGATAGAAGGGATTCTCCTTTCATTGGTAAGTGCTTCTACTTTGTTCGATCCTTTGTTGGGGTTTTGTGTGGTTGTGGCTTGCTATTTGAGTTATAATGTCCGAATTTGCGGAAATAAAAGCTCTTATTGAGAAAATTCATAACACTCAATTAGAGGAAAAGGAGAAAACGGCAAGATTAACAAGAGCTCATAACATTCTTGCGGGTAAAGTGAACAATAAAAACGACCCTAATCACATTGACTATGAATCGATGTTGAGGAGGTTAAAATTGTTAAACCGACTTATGATAATGATAGGGGGATTAAACTAGATGATTTTACTCGGTGATTCTAGTCCCGAGGATTTACTTGAATGGATTCGTCAACTTGAGAAAATTTGTGATTATAAGAGATTTGATGATGAGAAACGCTTTTAAAATTGCCAACATTAGACTAACTAAGTATGCTTGGAATTTGGTTAGAGAGTCTAAAGGCAAAAAGGGCGAGACTTGGGAAACCTAAGCTTAAAAGTTGGACTAAGCTTAAAAGGAAATTGCATGAGAAGTTTGTTCCAAGTGATTTTATTCAAAGGCAATATATGAGAAAGAATTCTTTGACTCAAGATGTGTCAAGCGTGCATGATTATATGGTTGAATTTGACAAGTTATGTTTGATTTGTGATGTTGATGAAGTCGAACAAGAAAAAATTGCTAGGTTTGTTAATGGACTTAATAAATCTATTGCTAGAAAGGTTGATGTGTCGAATTATAGCACTTTTGATGATGTGTGTCGATTGGCTTTAAAATTTGAAAGGCATGAATTGGATGAAAAGAAATCATATGGGGGGAAATTCGGCCATAATAAACCCAATTCTTCTTTCGTCCCTTCTTCTTCTAATTCTTCTAAACCCTTTGAAAAGAAAGATAACTCTTCTAAGGGGGAACCAAAGGGAGAACGACCTAAGTTGGTGATTTCTAAGGAAAAGTGGGAAGAAACCCGAAAGTGTTTTAAGTGTCAAGGAAGGGGTTATATTGCTAGTAGTTGTCCATCTAGAAAACCCTAACTTTGAGACAATACATGACCATAGAAGAGGAGGAGAGAACTTATGACTATGTGTATGAAGAGGAGGAATGTGAAAGTGTTGATAATGAGATTGCATATGCCGAAGATGAGTCTAGGATGCTTGGGGTTATTAGGAGAACTTTGCATGTTGATCATTCTCCTAACCATGATCAAAGAGAAAACTTGTTTCATACTAGATGTCGAATTGGTGAGTTTACATGTAATGTGATTATTGACAAAGGGTTCATGTACGAATGTGGTTGCTTCCAATGTGGTTTCTAAGTTGAATTTGATTGTTAGAGACCATCCACATCCTTATAAGTTGAGTTGGTTGGATGACAAAACGGGTTTGTTGGTGAAAAAGCAAGCTCTTGTGTCGTTTTCTATTGGGGGTTACAAAGATGAGTTGTGGGGTGATGTTCTACCCATGAGTGCTTGTCATCTTCTTCTTGGTAGACCTTGGCAATATGATCGAAAAGTTATTCATGAAGGTGAAACCAATGTGTACACGGTTTTGATGGGTTCTAAAAAGATTCGGTTGGTTCGTTTGTCTCCTAGTTCCATGGCACCCAAGAAGGTGGTTGAAACGAAACAAAACTTGTTTCTTTCGGCCAAAGAATTCGAGAAAGAGGTAGAATTGGAAGGACATTGTTATGCTTTATGTGTTAAACTTGCTTTGACTAATGATGTTTCTTCTAGTAATCCGAAACTTGCAGCTCTATTGGACGAATTTTGTGATGTTTTTCCAGAAGAATTACCTCAAGGATTACCACCATTGAGAGGCATTGAGCATGCCATTGATCTTGTACCAGGCGCACCTTTGCCAAATAAGCCGGCATATAGATGTGATCCCGTAGCTTCTAAGGAGCTACAAAAGCAAATTGAAGAGTTGATTGACCGAGTCTATGTAAGAGAAAGCATGAGTCCATGTGCCGTTCCCGCTTTGCTTGTTCCTAAGAAAGATGGTACTTGGAGGATGTGTATTGATAGTAGAGCCGTCAACAACATAACAATCAAGTATCGTTTTCCTATGCCTAGATTAGAGGACATGCTTGATGAGCTACATGGAGCTTCGATTTTTTCGAAGATTGATTTGAGGAGTGGTTATCATCAAATGAGAATTCGGGAAGGAGATGAATGGAAAACCGCTTTCAAGACCAAACAAGGTCTATATGAGTGGATGGTGATGCCCTTTGGTCTTTGCAATGCTCCTAGTTCTTTTATGAGGCTTATGAACGAGGTACTACGTCCCTTTCTTAACAAGTTTATTGTTGTCTATCTAGATGATATTCTTGTATATAGTACTAGTGTTGAGTCTCATTTACTTCACTTGAGAGCTTTATTTGAAAAATTAAGAGAGCAAAAGTTGTATGGAAAAATGGAAAAGTGTGATTTTCTTGTTCCTAGTATTGCTTTTCTTGGTTACATTGTGTCTAGGGATGGAGTTCATGTGGATCCGGAAAAAGTCAAGGCCATGTCATCATGGTTGGCGCCTACAAGTGCTCATGAATGCCGAAGCTTTCATGGTCTAGCTTCCTTTTATAGAAGATTCATCCGAAATTTCTCAACCATCATGACACCAATCACGGATTTGATGAAGAAAGGGGAGTTTTCATGGAACTCTCATGCTCAAAAGGCATTTGATGAAGTCAAGGAGCTACTTTGCAACGCTCCTATCCTTGCCTTGCCGGATTTCAACAAGTTGTTCGAGGTTGAATGTGATGCTAGTGGACTTGGTGTTGGGGCTGTTTTGCTTCAAGAAAGGAGGCCCATTGCCTACTTTAGTGAGAAGTTAAGTGGCGCCAAACTCAATTACTCCAACTATGATCGTGAATTCTATGCAATTGTGAGAGCTTTGGATCATTGGTCTCATTACTTGAGACCCAAGCCTTTCATTCTTCATTCGGATCATGAAGCACTCAAATACATCCATGGACAAGCAAAAGCTCAACCATAGACATGCCAAGTGGGTTGAATTCCTACAAGCCTTCACATTTTCATCCAAGTACAAGGAAGGTAAGAGTAACATTGTCACGGATGCCCTTTCTAGGCGTTCCTATCTTTTGGCCATGGTTGATGCAAGAGTGTTGGGATTTGAACACTTAAAGGATTTATATGTTGATGATGATGATTTTCGTGAGTCCTTTAAGAGTCCTAATGGCTTGTTTGTGTTACAAGAAGGTTTTTTGTTCAAGGGGAACAAGCTATGCATCCCTAAGAGTGGCGTGAGGGAGTTGCTTGTGAGAGAAGTCCATAGTGGTGGGGTGGCTGGTCATTTTGGCGTTCAAAAGACATTAGACACTTTGAATGAAAGTTTTTATTGGCCCAACATGATGAAGGATGTTCATATGGTGGTTAGTAAGTGTGCTACTTGTCAAAGGTCTAAGAGTACCTTCCATAAAGGCCTTTATACTCCATTACCCGTACCTGATGCGCCTTGGGATAGTGTGAGCATGGATTTCATTGTTGGATTACCAAGAACTCAAAGGGGAAAAGACGCAATTATGGTGGTGGTGGATCGTTTTTCGAAAATGGCTCACTTTGTTCCTATGCATAAAACTGATGATGCTTTGCATGTGGCGGATTTGTACTTCAAGGAGATCATTCGTTTGCATGGTATTCCTAGAAGTATTGTTAGTGATCGTGATACAAAGTTCCTTAGTCATTTTTGGAGGAGCTTATGGAAGATGGTGGGAACTAAGTTACTCTTTAGCACAAGTCATCATCCTTAAACGGATGGTCAAACTGAAGTAACTAATAGAACTCTTGGAGCTTTGCTACGTGGCTTGGTGAGTAAGACACAAAAGGATTGGGATATAAAGCTAGCTCACGCCGAGTTTGCTTATAATCGAGCTCATTCTTCTACTACTTCTAAGTCTCCATTTGAGGTGGTCTATGGTATCAATCCTTTCCTTCCTATTGATTTTGTGTCACTAACTAAATCTGAAATTCATGTTGATTCAAAGAAGAGGTTGGAAGCTTTTAAGAAGACTTGTGAGCAAGTGAAAGCACGAATTGAGAAGATGAATACTCAATACAAAGAACGAGCCAACAAGCATAGAAGACAACCGAAATTTCAGATTGGCGATTTGGTTTGGCTTCATTTGAGGAAGGAACGGTTTCCAAGTAGAAGGAAGAACAAGCTTATGCCTAGAGCTGATGGTCCATTCAAAGTTATTGATGTGATTAATGAAAGTGCTTATAAGATCGAGCTTCCAAGTGATTATGGAGGTGTGAGTGCAACCTTCAATGTTGGTGATCTTAGTCCTTATTTAGATGATGAAAATTTGAGGACAAATTCTTTTGAAGAGGGGGAGAATGATACAAGTCAAAGTCAAGGTCAAGGTCAAGCTCCAAATGATCCGATTTGTTTAGTCCTTGAAGTGTTCGGGTTCAAGTTAAATTCAAACTCCCCATTTGTGTCATTTCTTAAGTGGGACGATGATTCCATTGATGAAGCTTGAAGGTGACACCATTTCTAGAGTCTTAGCTATTTTAATTAAGTCTTTAATTTTCAGCAAATAAGGTCCGAAAATATCTTGTGATATTTCGACCAAGGTAGGCGTGTCATTAGGCGTGTGATTTGGACCTTGTGCTCCAAGTTTGCAAGTTGTCATTGAGTTGTAATACTTTCCTTATTTCTTGGTTTCCTTATGTATTTAGGCGTGTGAAGGGGGATTGGGGACTGATTTGGTTGTTTCCTTATTTACTCCTTTATTCTCTCCTAGAATCAAGGGATTAAGATGTAAGGAATTAAGGAATGTTTCCTTAATTCTTATGGCTGATTTTCGGCCCTTGCTTGGTCCTTGGAGGACAAGTTTATTTTATTATAAATAATTGTTCCATGCTATCATTCAAGGCATGTGAGATTTACCTAAAAACTTTGTTATTGAATTTAATTGTGTGATCAATTACTTTCGGCCATTGAGTAATTTTCAGGAGTGATTATTTACTTAGTGTTTAATCTACTTTATTCCAGGAGTGGTGTAAGTGAGATTAAGAGTTAATTAAAATATTCAGGAGTGTTTATTTTAATTATCATATCCGGTGACTTAATCATAATTTTCGGACTTCATTATTCATTCAAGTTCGAACCTTTGCTCGGAATTCTTGGTTGCTCTTTCAACTTGGACGTGCAATCATATCAATAGAATCAAATAAAACTCAAATGAAGTCAAATAAGGCTAAGTGAATCAAATGAAACTCAAATGCATGCAACAAAGCTAATTGAATCAACTGAAACTCAAATACATTCAACAAAGCTAATTAAATCAAGTTAACGTCAAATGAAGTCAAACAAAGCTAATTGAATCAAATGAAAGTCAAATGAAGTCAAACATAGCTAATTGAATCAAATGGAACTCAAATGCATTCAACAAAGCTAATTAAATCATATAAAACTCAAATGCATTCAACAAGGCTAATTGAATCAAATGAAAGTCAAATGCATTCAACAAAGCTAATTAAATCAAATGAAACTCAAATGCATTCAACAAAGCTAATTGAATCAAATGAAAGTCACACGTAGCTAATTGAATCAAATGGAACTCAAATGCATTCAACAATGATAATTGAATAAAATGAAACTCAAATGCATTCAACAAAGCTAATTGAATCAAATTCACATCAAATAAAGTCAAACAAAGCTAATTGAATTAAATAAAAGTCAAATAAAGCTAATTGAATCAAATGAAACTCAAATGCATTCAACAAAGCTAATTGTATCAAATGAAACTCAAATGCATTCAACAAAGCTAATTGAGTCAAATGAAACTCAAATGCATTCTACAAAGCTAATTGAATCAAATTCAAGTTAAATGAAGTCAAACAAAGCTAATTGAATCAAATTAAAGCCAAATGAAGTCAAACCAAGTTAATTGAATCAAATGAAAGTCAAATGAAGTCAAACACAGCTAATAGAATTAAATTAAACTCAAATGCATTCAACAAAGCTAATTGAATCAAATGAAACTCAAATACATTAAACAAAGCTAGTTGAATCAAATGAAACTCAAATGCATTCAACAAAGCTAGTTGAATCAAATGAAACTCAAAAGCATTCAACAAGGCTAATTGAATCAAATGAAACTCAAATGCATTCAACAAGGCTAATTGAATCGAATGAAACTAAAATGCATTCAACAAAGGTAATTAAATCAAATTCAAGTCAAATAAAGATAAACAAAGCTTATTGAATTAAATGAAAGTCAAATGAAGTCAAATAAAGCTAATTAAATCAAATGAAACTCAAATGAATTCAGCAAAGTTAATTGTATCAAATGAAAGTCAAATGAAGTCAAATAAAGTTAATTGAATCAAATGAAACTCAAATGCATTCAACAAAGCTAATTGAATCAAATTAAAGGAAAATAAAGTCAAAAAAACTAATTGAATCAAATGAAAGTCAAATGAAGTCAAACATAGCAAATAGAATCAAATAAAACTCAAATGAAATTCAAATGAAGTCAAATAAGGCTAAGTGAGTCAAATGAAACTCAAATGCATGCAACAAAGCTAATTGAATTAACTGAAACTCAAATACATTCAACAAAGCTAATTAAATCAAGCTAACATTAAATGAAGTCAAACAAAGATAATTGAATCAAATGAAAGTCAAATGAAGTTAAACATAGCTAATTGAATCAAATGGAACTCAAATGCATTCAACAAAGCTAATTAAATCAAATAAAACTCAAATGCATTCAACAAAGCTAATTGAATCAAATTCAAATCAAATGAAGTCAAACAAAACTTATTGAATCAAATGAAATTCAAATGCATTCAACAAAGCTAATTGAATCAAATGAAACTCAAATGCATTCAATAAAGTGAATTGAATCAAATAAATTCAAATGCATTCCTCAAAGCCAATTGAATCAAATGATACTCAAATGCATTCAACAAAGCTAATTGAATCAAATTCAAGTCAAATGAAGTCAAACAAAGCTAATTGAATCAAAGGAAACTCAAATGCATTCAACAAAGCTAATTAAATCAAATGAAACTCAAAAGCATTCAACAAAGCTAATTGAATCAAATGAAACTCAAATGCATTCAACAAAGCTAATTAAATCAAATTCAAGTCAAATGAAGTCAAACAAAGCTTATTGAATTAAATGAAAGTCAAATGAAGTCAAATAAAGCTAATTAAATCAAATGAAACTCAAATGCATTAATAAAAGCTAATTGTATCAAATGAAAGTCAAATGATGTCAAATAAAGCTAATTGAATCAAATGAAACTCAAATGCATTCAGCAAAGCTAATTGAATCAAATAAACGTAAAATAAAGTCAAACAAAGCTAATTGAATCAAATGAAAGTCATATAAAGTCAAACATAGCTAATAGAATCAAATAAAACTCAAATGAAGTCAAATAAGGCTAAGTGAATCAAATGAAACTCAAATGCATGCAACAAAGCTAATTGAATCAACTGAAACGCAAATACATTCAACAAAGCTAATTAAATCAAGTTAATGTCAAATGAAGTCAAACAAAGCTAATTGAATCAAATGAAACTCAAAAGCATTCAACAATGCTAATTGAATCAAATGAAACTCAAATGCATTCAACAAAGCTAATTGAATCAAATGAAACTCAAATGCATTCAACAAAGCTAATTAAATCAAATTCAAGTCAAATGAAGTCAAACAAAGCTTATTGAATAAAATGAAAGTCAAATGAAGTCAAATAAAGCTAATTAAATCAAATGAAACTCAAATGCATTAATCAAAGCTGATTGTATCAAATGAAAGTCAAATGATATCAAACAAAGCTAATTGAATCAAATAAAACTCAAATGCATTCAACAAAGCTAATTGAATCAAATTAAAGTAAAATAAAGTCAAACAAAGCTAATTGAATCAAATGAAAGTCAAATGGAGTCAAACATAGCAAGTAGAATCAAATAAAACCCAAATGAAATTAAAATGAAGTCAAATAAGGCTAAGTGAATCAAATGAAACTCAAATGCATGCAACAAAGCTAATTGAATTAACTGAAACTCATATTCATTCAACAAAGCTAATTAAATCAAGTTAACGTTAAATGAAGTCAAACAAAGATAATTGAATCAAATGAAAGTCAAATGAAGTCAAACATAGCTAATTGAATCAAATGGAACTCAAATGCATTCAACAAAGCTAATTAAATCAAATAAAAAACAAATGTATTCAACAAAGCTAATTGAATCAAATTCAAGTCAAATGAAGTCAAACAAAACTTATTGAATCAAATCAAATTCAAATGCATTCAACAAAGCTAATTGAATCAAATAAAACTCAAATGCATTCAATAAAGCGAATTGAATCAAATAAATTCAAATGCATTCCTCAAAGCCAATTGAATCAAATGAAACTCAAATGCGTTCAACAAAGCTAATTGAATCAAATTCAAGTCAAATGAAGTCCAACAAAGCTAATTGAATTAAATGAAAGTCAAATCAAGCTAATTGAATCAAATGAAACTCAAATGCATTCAACAAAGCTAATTGAATCAAATGAAACTCAAAAGCATTCAACAAAGCTAATTGAATCAAATGAAAATCAAATGCATTCAACAAAGCTAATTGAATCAAATGAAACTAAAATGCATTCAACAAAGCTAATTAAATCAAATTCAAGTCAAATGAAGTCAAACAAAGCTTATTGAATTAAATGAAAGTCAAATAAAGTTAATTAAATCAAATGAAACTCAAATGCATTAATCAAAGCTAATTGTATCAAATGAAAGTCAAATGATGTTAAATAAAGCTAATTGAATCAAATGAAACTCAAATGCATTCAGCAAAGCTAATTGAATCAAATAAACGTAAAATAAAAGTCAAACAAAGCTAATTGAATCAAATGAAAGTCAAATGAAGTCAAACATAGCTAATCGAATCAAATAAAACTCAAATGAAATTCAAATGAAGTCAAATAAGGCTAAGTGAATCAAATGAAACTCAAATGCATGCAACAAAGCTAATTGAATCAACTGAAACTCAAATACATTCAACAAAGCTAATTAAATCAAGTTAACGTCAAATAAAGTCAAACAAAGCTAATTGAATCAAATGAAAGTCAAATGAAGTCAAACAAAGCTAATTGAGTCAAATGAAACTCAAATGCATTCTACAAAGCTAATTGAATCAAATTCAAGTTAAATGAAGTCAAACCAAGTTAATTGAATCAAATGAAAGTCAAATGAAGTCAAACAAAGCTAATAGAATTAAATTAAACTCAAATGCATTCAACAAAGCTAATTGAATCAAATGAAACTCAAATACATTCAACAAAGCTAGTTGAATCAAATGAAACTCAAATGCATTCAACAAAGCTAATTGAATCAAATGAAACTCAAATGCATTCAACAAGGCTAATTGAATCAAATGAAACTGATGCAAGTTGGACTATCTTTAATCGCTTTCTTAGGATGTTACATGGTTTTACTTTACTCCTAAAGTAGAGGTTTTACATGTAACTAAAAATATGTCTTTTGATTGTTAGTTAAGTTAGTTATTTCAAGTATTGGTTGTAATAATGTCCGAAATCTTAGAGTATTTCGGTTCATTGGAGTCTAGTTGTCAAAAGTTGTATTTTAGGAAAGTTACCTTAAGTTGGGAAGAGCTAGAGTGGCGTGCAAGGTGAGCATTGTAGTCGTTTGTTTTGGTGTAATTAAGGAAGGTATTGCATATCTTTCCTTAAGTTTTTGTTTCCTTAAAAATTTCCTAGATTCTAGGCTAGAATTAAGGAAGGATACTTTCCTAATTTCCTTAGTGTGGGACGTGTGGTGTAAGAGTCTTGGAGAGCAAGGTTTTCTTGCCTCTTCTACTATAAATAAAGGTGCCTATCCTCCTAAAAAGAGGTAGACTGATTTTGAGAATTGTGAGCGTTGCTTATTTCGTTTGTTAACCAAAACAATACTTGTTGCGACTTGTATTCATCTTCTAATTGCGATTAGGAAGAGACCCTCTAATTCTTGCGAGAATCAAGAGTACTATCCTTGTTTTTATTTCTTATTTTCAGCATTCATTCATAATAAAAACATAAAAAGACGTCACTTAAAACTAGGTTAAAGTTTGTGAATTTTCGGATTCGAAATTCATATCAGTTGGTATCAGAGCAGTAAGGGTGTAGAGGCTCGTGAGGGCGCGTGCTAGCTTAGATTGAGCTGAAATTTTGTGTGGAGACAGTAAACAACTTGAAGTTTGTTGTGTCCAAATTTCATTTAATTACGAGTTATAACGAATCCACAGTCATCAAGACAATCCGACGTATTGCGTAACAACAATGGGAGACTTCGAGAAACAAGTGTTAGCTAGTTTTGAAAAACTTAATCAGAGATTACCAATCTCCAAGGCAAGGTTAACTCCATGGAAGCTAAGACCACTGGAGGTTCTCCAACCTCCTTTGGAAGCAACTTTAATGGTGCTAGAAGAGAAGATGATCTTAAACTTGGAGATTTACCCGAGTTTGATGGTACCCAAGATGCGGATGCTTTTCTTGATTGGGAGCGACGTATGAACCGACTCTTTGATCACAAGGGCTTGGGAGAAAGTAAGAGTTTTTCTTATGCTACTTTGAAATCGACCAAATATGCTTCTCTTTGGTTAGAGAGTCTTCAAGCTCAACGTGAAAGAGAGAGCAAAGTAGCCCTTGAAACTTGGGCGGAGTTGAAGGCCAAGATGAGAAAGAGGTTTGTTCCCCGTTCTTATAAACAAGATTTGTTCTATAAACTTAATACATTGCAACAAAATCATCTAAGTGTAGAACAATATGCTAAGGAATTTGAACGACTAACTTTGGCATGTGAATGCAATGATGTTGATGAACAAAAATCGGCCAAATTTCGGTTGGTTTGAACAAACCTATTGCTAATCAAGTAGAGTTGCAGCAATATTACACCTTTGATGAGCTTTGCACATTAGCTATTAAGGTTGAAAGGCAGCAACAAGAGACAAAAGGCAAAGGTTTTCGTCCAAAGCAAGAGGAGAGCAAATATGTTGGTGTTTCGGATGGCCAAACAAAGGGTACAATTTCTTCTTCTACATCCGATTTTGTTAAGAAAATTCCAACTTTTAACAATGGACAGCTTGCTATGAAAGAAAAGATATGTTTTAAGTGCAAAGGAAGTGGTCATATTCAATCACAATGCCCTAGCAAGGTGTTGGTTTCCTTAGCCGAACAACATGCTCTTTTAGCTTCGCTTCTAGCCGAAGAAGAGGCGAGTGATGGTGATGAACTTGATAAACAAGCTACGGATTATAGTGGTCCTTTGCTTGCAGCCATCCCGGATCATAACACATTGGTACTTAGGCGCATGCTACATGTGGCGCCAACCATGGAGGATAAACATATAGAACAAAGAGAAAACCTTTTCCACTCTCGATGTTTAGTGAAGGGACGACCTTGTTCCTTGATAATAGATGGTGGTTCTTGTACAAGTGTGGCTTCAAAGAAGATGGTGGAGACCTTGGAGTTAGAACAACGAGATCATCCAAGACCATACAAGCTGAGTTGGGTGAGTAATGATGGAGGACTTACTGTTAAGAAGCAAGCCTTGGTTCCTTTTGAGATTGGCGAATTCAAGGATGAACTATGGTGTGACCTACTTCCTATGGATGCTTGTTCCTTGTCGTTAGGACGTCCATGGCAATGGGATCGAGATGTTGTTCATCATTGCAAGCAAAATGTGTACACCGTGGCTTTTGGAGACAAACGAATTGGTTTGCAACCCTTACCTCCAAAGTACTCGAATGTAAGTGAAACCAAGAGTAAAGAGGTAGATTCTTCACAAAATGCATGCTATGTTTCATCTTTTGTTTCTAGGGAGATGACCAAGAAAGGGAGGAAAGCTTGGAAACAAGATCAACTACTTCAAATTCGGCAAACTTCTCCTATTCATGTTGGTGATTATGTATGGCTTTCACTTGCTTGCTCAAAAGCTTTACCATAATTCCAAGAGTGACCAAGCTTCGGTGGAGGAAGGACCATTCAGAGTGGTTCATCATGACAATTGGAATACTTATCAAGTGCTTCTTGGCAAAGGAGTGTGCGTGTCGTTCAATGCTTGTGATCTAGTTCCATGTTTTGAAGAAACTTGAGGTCAAGTTTTTTTTTCAAGAGGGGGAGAATGATGCAAGTTGGACTATCTATAATCGCTTACTTAGGATGTTACATGGTTTTACTTTACTCCTAAAGTAGAGGTTTTACATGTAACTAAAAATATGTCTTTTGATTGTTAGTTAAGTTAGTTATTTCAAGTATTGGTTGTAATAATGTCCGAAATCTTAGAGTATTTCGGTTCATTGGAGTCTAGTTGTCAAAAGTTGTATTTTAGGAAAGTTACCTTAAGTTGGGAAGAGCTAGAGTGGCGTGCAAGGTGAGCATTGTAGCCGTGTGTTTTGGTGTAATTAAGGAAGGTATTGCATATCTTTCCTTAAGTTTTTGTTTCCTTAAAAATTTCCTAGATTCTAGGCTAGAATTAAGGAAGGATACTTTCCTAATTTCCTTAGTGTGGGACGTGTGGTGTAAGAGTCTTGGAGAGCAAGGTTTTCTTGCCTCTTCTACTATAAATAAAGGTGCCTATCCTCCTAAAAAGAGGTAGACTGATTTTGAGAATTGTGAGCGTTGCTTATTTCGGTTGTTAACCAAAACAATACTTGTTGCGACTTGTATTCATCTTCTAATTGCGATTAGGAAGAGACCCTCTAATTCTTGCGAGAATCAAGAGTACTATCCTTGTTTTTATTTCTTATTTTCAGCATTCATTCATAATAAAAACATAAAAAGACGTCACTTAAAACTAGGTTAAAGTTTGTGAATTTTCGGTTAAAGCTAATTGAATCAAATGAAAGTCAAATGGAGTCAAACATAGCAAATAGAATCAAATAAAACCCAAATGAAATTAAAATGAAGTCAAATAAGGCTAAGTGAATCAAATGAAACTCAAATGCATGCAACAAAGCTAATTGAATTAACTGAAACTCATATTCATTCAACAAAGCTAATTAAATCAAGTTAACGTTAAATGAAGTCAAACAAAGATAATTGAATCAAATGAAAGTCAAATGAAGTCAAACATAGCTAATTGAAGCAAATGGAACTCAAATGCATTCAACAAAGCTAATTAAATCAGATAAAACTCAAATGTATTCAACAAAGCTAATTGAATCAAATTCAAGTCAAATGAAGTCAAACAAAACTTATTGAATCAAATGAAATTCAAATGGATTCAACAAAGCTAATTGAATCAAATAAAACTCAAATGCATTCAATAAAGCGAATTGAATCAAATAAATTCAAATGCATTCCTCAAAGCCAATTGAATCAAATGAAACTCAAATGCATTCAACAAAGCTAATTGAATCAAATTCAAGTCAAATGAAGTCCAACAAAGCTAATTGAATTAAATGAAAGTCAAATCAAGCTAATTGAATCAAATGAAACTCAAATGCATTCAACAAAGCAAATTGAATCAAATGAAACTCAAAAGCATTCAACAAAGCTAATTGAATCAAATGAAACTCAAATGCATTCAACAAAGCTAATTGAATCAAATGAAACTAAAATGCATTCAACAAAGCTAATTAAATCAAATTCAAAGTCAAATGAAGTCAAACAAAGCTTATTGAATTAAATGAAAGTCAAATAAAGTTAATTAAATCAAATGAAACTCAAATGCATTAATCAAAGCTAATTGTATCAAATGAAAGTCAAATGATGTTAAATAAAGCTAATTGAATCAAATGAAACTCAAATGCATTCAGCAAAGCTAATTGAATCAAATAAACGTAAAATAAAGTCAAACAAAGCTAATTGAATCAAATGAAAGTCAAATGAAGTCAAACATAGCTAATCGAATCAAATAAAACTCAAATGAAATTCAAATGAAGTCAAATAAGGCTAAGTGAATCAAATGAAACTCAAATGCATGCAACAAAGCTAATTGAATCAAATGAAACTCAAATACATTCAACAAAGCTAATTAAATCAAAGTTAAAGTCAAATAAAGTCAAACAAAGCTAATTGAATCAAATGAAAGTCAAATGAAGTCAAACAAAGCTAATTGAGTCAAATGAAACTCAAATGCATTCTACAAAGCTAATTGAATCAAATGCAAGTTAAATGAAGTCAAACCAAGTTAATTGAATCAAATGAAAGTCAAATGAAGTCAAACACAGCTAATAGAATTAAATTAAACTTAAATGCATTCAACAAAGCTAATTGAATCAAATGAAACTCAAATACATTAAACAAAGCTAGTTGAATCAAATGAAACTCAAATGCATTCAACAAAGCTAATTGAACCAAATGAAACTCTAAAGCATTCAACAAGGCTAATTGAATCAAATGAAACTCAAATGCATTCAACAAAGCTAATTAAATCAAATTCAAGTCAAATAAAGTCAAACAAAGCTTATTGAATTAAATGAAAGTCAAATGAAGTCAAATAAAGCTAATTATATCAAATGAAACTCAAATGCATTCAACAAAGCTAATTTAATCAAATGAAAGTCAAATGAAGTCAAATAAAGCTAATTGAATCAAATGAAACTCAAATGCATTCAACAAAACTAATTGAATCAAATTAAAGTAAAATAAAGTCAAACAAAGCTAATTGAATCAAATGAAAGTCAAATGAAGTCAAACATAGCAAATAGAATCAAATAAAACTCAAATGAAATTCAAATGAAGTCAAATAAGGCTAAGTGAATCAAATGAAACTCAAATGCATGCAACAAAGCTTATTGAATTAACTGAAACTCAAATACATTCAAGAAAGCTAATTAAATCAAGTTAACGTTAAATGAAGTCAAACAAAGATAATTGAATCAAATGAAAGTCAAATGAAGTCAAACATAGCTAATTGAATCAAATGGAACTCAAATGCATTCAACAAAGCTAATTGAATAAAATGAAACTCAAATGCATTCAATAAAGCTAAATGAATCAATTTCACGTCAAATAAAGTCAAACAAAGCTAATTGAATTAAATGAAAGTCAAATGAAGTCAAATAAAGCTAATTGAATCAAATGAAACTCAAATGCATTCAACAAAACTAATTGAATCAAATTAAAGTAAAATAAAGTCAAACAAAGCTAATTGAATCAAATGAAAGTCAAATGAAGTCAAACATAGCTAATAGAATTAAATAAAACTCAAATGAAATTCAAATGAAGTCAAATAAGAATAAGTGGATCAAATGAAACTCAAATGCATGCAACAAAGCTAATTGAATCAACTGAAACTCAAATACAATCAACAATGCTAATTAAATCAAGTTAAGGTCAAATGAAGTCAAACAAAGTTAATTGAATCAAATGAAAGTCAAATGAAGTCAAACATAGCTAATTGAATAAAATGGAACTCAAATGCATTCAACAAAGCTAATTAAATCATATAGAAACTCAAATGCATTCAACAAAGCTAATTGAATCAAATGAAAGTCAAATGCATTCAACAAAGCTAATTAAATCAAATGAAACTCAAATGCATTCAACAAAGCTAATTGAATCAAATGAAAGTCAAACGTAGCTAATTGAATCAAATGGAACTCAAATGCATTCAACAAAGCTAATTGAATAAAATGAAACTCAAATGCATTCAATAAAGCTAAATGAATCAATTTCACGTCAAATAAAGTCAAACAAAGCTAATTGAATTAAATGAAAGTCAAATGAAGTCAAATAAAGCTAATTGAATCAAATGAAACTCAAATGCATTCAACAAAGCTAATTGTATCAAATGAAAGTCAAATGAGGTCAAATAAAGCTAATTGGATCAAATGAAACTCAAATGCATTCAACAAAGCTAATTGAATCAAATAAAACTCAAATGCATTCAATAAAGCTAATTGAATCAAATAAACTCAAATGCATTCCTCAAAGCTAATAGAATCAAATGAAACTCAAATGCATTAATCAAAGCTAATTGTATCAAATGAAAGTCAAATGATGTCAAATAAAGCTAATTGAATCAAATGAAACTCAAATGCATTCAAAGATAGCTAATTGAATCAAATAAACGTAAAATAAAGTCAAACAAAGCTAATTGAATCAAATGAAAGTCAAATGAAGTCAAACATAGCAAATAGAATCAAATAAAACTCAAATGAAATTCAAATGAAGTCAAATAAGAATAAGTGGATCAAATGAAACTCAAATGCATGCAACAAAGCTAATTGAATCAACTGAAACTCAAATACAATCAACAATGCTAATTAAATCAAGTTAACGTCAAATGAAGTCAAACAAAGTTAATTGAATCAAATGAAAGTCAAATGAAGTCAAACATAGCTAATTGAATCAAATGGAACTCAAATGCATTCAACAAAGCTAATTAAATCATATAAAACTCAAATGCATTCAACAAAGCTAATTGAATCAAATGAAAGTCAAATGCATTCAACAAAGCTAATTAAATCAAATGAAACTCAAATGCATTCAACAAAGCTAATTGAATCAAATGAAAGTCAAACGTAGCTAATTGAATCAAATGGAACTCAAATGCATTCAACAAAGCTAATTGAATAAAATGAAACTCAAATGCATTCAATAAAGCTAAATGAATCAATTTCACGTCAAATAAAGTCAAACAAAGCTAATTGAATTAAATGAATGTCAAATGAAGTCAAATAAAGCTAATTGAATCAAATGAAACTCAAATGCATTCAACAAAGCTAATTGTATCAAATGAAAGTCAAATGAGGTCAAATAAAGCTAATTGGATCAAATGAAACTCAAATGCATTCAACAAAGCTAATTGAATCAAATAAAACTCAAATGTATTCAATAAAGCTAATTGAATCAAATAAACTCAAATGCATTCCTCAAAGCTAATAGAATCAAATGAAACTCAAATGCATTAATCAAAGCTAATTGTATCAAATGAAAGTCAAATGATGTCAAATAAAGCTAATTGAATCAAATGAAACTCAAATGCATTGAGCAAAGCTAATTGAATCAAATAAACGTAAAATAAAGTCAAACAAAGCTAATTGAATCAAATGAAAGTCAAATGAAGTCAAACATAGCTAATAGAATCAAATAAAACTCAAATGAAATTCAAATGAAGTCAAATAAGAATAAGTGGATCAAATGAAACTCAAATGCATGCAACAAAGCTAATTGAATCAACTGAAACTCAAATACAATCAACAATGCTAATTAAATCAAGTTAACGTCAAATGAAGTCAAACAAAGTTAATTGAATCAAATGAAAGTCAAATGAAGTCAAACATAGCTAATTGAATCAAATGGAACTCAAATGCATTCAACAAAGCTAATTAAATCATATAAAACTCAAATGCATTCAACAAAGCAAATTGAATCAAATGAAAGTCAAATGCATTCAACAAAGATAATTAAATCAAATGAAACTCAAATGCATTCAACAAAGCTAATTGAATCAAATGAAAGTCAAACGTAGCTAATTGAATCAAATGGAACTCAAATGCATTCAACAAAGCTAATTGAATAAAATGAAACTCAAATGCATTCAACAAAGCTAATTGAATCAAATTCACGTCAAATAAAGTCAAACAAAGCTAATTGAATTAAATAAAAAGTCGAAATAATGCAAATTGAATTAAATGAAACTCAAATGCATTCAACAAAGCTAATTGTATCAAATGAAACTCAAATGCATTCAACAAAGCTAATTGAGTCAAATGAAACTCAAATGCATTCTACAAAGCTAATTGAATGAAATTCAAGTTAAATGAAGTCAAACAAAGCTAATTGAATCAAATTAAAGTCAAATGAAGTCAAACCTAGTTAATTGAATCAAATGAAAGTCAAATGAAGTCAAACACAACTAATAGAATTAAATTAAACTCAAATGCATTCAACAAAGCTAATTGACTCAAATGAAACTCAAATACATTAAACAAAGCTAGTTGAATCAAATGAAACTCAAATGCATTCAACAAAGCTAATTAAATCAAATGAAACTCAAAAGCTTCCAACAAGGCTAATTGAATCAAATGAAACTCAAATGCATTCAACAAAGCTAATTAAATCAAATTCAAGTCAAATAAAGATAAACAAAGCTTATTGAATTAAATGAAAGTCAAATGAAGTCAAATGAAGTCAAATAAAGCTAATTAAATCAAATTAAACTCAAATGAATTCAACAAAGTTAATTGTATCAAATGAAAGTCAAATGAAGTCAAATAAAGCTAATTGAATCAAATGAAACTCTAATGCATTCAACAAAGCTAATTGAATCAAATTACAGGAAAATAAAGTCAAACAAAGCTAATTGAATCAAATGAAAGTCAAATGAAGTCAAACATAGCAAATAGAATCAAATAAAACTCAAATGAAATTCAAATGAAGTCAAATAAGGCTAAGTGAATCAAATGAAACTGAAATACATGCAACAAAGCTAATTGAATTAACTGAAACTCAAATACATTCAACAAAGCTAATTAAATCAAGTTAACATTAAATGAAGTCAAACAAAGATAATTGAATCAAATGAAAGTCAAATGAAGTTAAACATAGCTAATTGAATCAAATGGAACCCAAATGCATTCAACAAAGCTAATTAAACCAAATAAAACTCAAATGCATTCAACAAAGCTAATTGAATCAAATTCAAATCAAATGAAGTCAAATAAAACTTATTGAATCAAATGAAATTCAAATGCATTCAAAAAAGCTAATTGAATCAAATAAAACTCAAATGCATTCAATAAAGCGAATTGAATCAAATAAATTCAAATGCATTCCTCAAAGCCAATTGAATCAAATGAAACTCAAATGCATTCAACAAAGCTAATTGAATCAAATTCAAGTCAAATGAAGTCAAACAAAGCTAATTGAATTAAATGAAAGTCAAATCAGGCTAATTGAATCAAATGAAACTCAAATGCATTCAACAAAGCTAATTGAATTAAATGAAACTCAAAAGCATTCAACAAAGCTAATTGAATCAAATGAAACTCAAATGCATTCAACAAAGCTAATTAAATCAAATTCAAGTCAAATGAAGTCAAAAAAAGCTTATTAAATTAAATGAAAGTCAAATGAAGTCAAATAAAGCTAATTAAATCAAATGAAACTCAAATGCATTAATCAAAGCTAATTGTATCAAATGAAAGTCAAATGATGTCAAATAAAGCTAATTGAATCAAATGAAACTCAAATGCATTCAGCAAAGCTAAGTGAATCAAATAAACGAAAAATAAAGTCAAACAAAGCTAATTGAATCAAATGAAAGTCAAATAAAGTCAAACATAGCTAATAGAATCAAATAAAACTCAAATGAAGTCAAATAAGGCTAAGTGAATCAAATGAAACTCAAATGCATGCAACAAAGCTAATTGAATCAACTGAAACTCAAATACATTCAACAAAGCTAATTAAATCAAGTTAACGTCAAATGAAGTCAAACAAAGCTAATTGAATCAAATGAAAGTCAAATGAAGTCAAACATTGCTAATTGAATCAAATGGAACTCAAATGCATTCAACAAAGCTAATTAAATCATATAAAAGTCAAATGCATTCAACAAGGCTAATTGAATCAAATGAAAGTCAAATGCATTCAACAAAGCTAATTAAATCAAATGAAACTCAAATGCATTCAACAAAGCTAATTGAATCAAATGAAAGTCACACGTAGCTAATTGAATCAAATGGAACTCAAATGCATTCAACAATGATAATTGAATAAAATGAAACTCAAATGCATTCAACAAAGCTAATTGAATCAAATTCACATCAAATAAAGTCAAACAAAGCTAATTGAATTAAATAAAAGTCAAATAAAGCTAATTGAATCAAATGAAACTCAAATGCATTCAACAAAGCTAATTGTATCAAATGAAACTCAAATGCATTCAACAAAGCTAATTGAGTCAAATGAAACTCAAATGCATTCTACAAAGCTAATTGAATCAAATTCAAGTTAAATGAAGTCAAACAAAGCTAATTGAATCAAATTAAAGTCAAATGAAGTCAAACCAAGTTAATTGAATCAAATGAAAGTCAAATGAAGTCAAACACAGCTAATAGAATTAAATTAAACTCAAAATGCATTCAACAAAGCTAATTGAATCAAATGAAACTCAAATACATTAAACAAAGCTAGTTGAATCAAATGAAACTCAAATGCATTCAACAAAGCTAATTGAATCAAATGAAACTCAAAAGCATCCAACAAGGCTAATTGAATAAAATGAAACTCAAATGCATTTAACAAGGCTAATTGAATCAAATGAAACTAAAATGCATTCAACAAAGCTAATTAAATCAAATTCAAGTCAAATAAAGATAAACAAAGCTTATTGAATTAAATGAAAGTCAAATGAAGTCAAATAAAGCTAATTAAATCAAATGAAACTCAAATGAATTCAGCAAAGTTAATTGTATCAAATGAAAGTCAAATGAAGTCAAATAAAGCTAATTGAATCAAATGAAACTCAAATGCATTCAACAAAGCTATTTGAATCAAATTAAAGGAAAATAAAGTCAAAAAAACTAATTGAATCAAATGAAAGTCAAATGAAGTCAAACAAAGCAAATAGAATCAAATAAAACTCAAATGAAATTCAAATGAAGTCAAATAAGGCTAAGTGAATCAAATGAAACTCAAATGCATGCAACAAAGCTAATTGAATTAACTGAAACTCAAATACATTCAACAAAGCTAATTAAATCAAGTTAACATTAAATGAAGTCAAACAAAGATAATTGAATCAAATGAAAGTCAAATGAAGTTAAACATAGCTAATTGAATCAAATGGAACTCAAATGCATTCAACAAAGCTAATTAAACCAAATAAAACTCAAATGCATTCAACAAAGCTAATTGAATCAAATTCAAATCAAATGAAGTCAAACAAAACTTATTGAATCAAATGAAATTCAAATGCATTCAAAAAAGCTAATTGAATCAAATAAAACTCAAATGCATTCAATAAAGCGAATTGAATCAAATGAATTCAAATGCATTCCTCAAAGCCGATTGAATCAAAGCTAATTGAATCAAATGCTAATTGAATCAAATGCAAGTCAAATGAAGTCAAACAAAGTGATATGAATTTAAAGTCCGAAAAATTCACAATGTATACCCTAGAATCTAAGTGACGTTTTTATGGTGTTTTATGATTGAAGATTAAGAAATAAGAAGTAAAATAAACAAAGATAGGCTCTTGTTCCCACGAGAACTAGAGGATCTCTCACCAACCTCGATTAGGAGATGCACACAAACCACGATTTGTATGTTCTTGGTACGACGACCAAATATTCAATGCAACAAGCACTCGAATAACTCAATAACAATTGAAAACACAAAACTGATTTTCTTTATTATGTTAGGCGCCTATTTATAAGGCTTAGGAACAACAAGTAATCCTTGCTCCCCAAGGCTCTACACCACACGCCTAACTAGGATATATTTTAGGAAAGTCTCCTCCCTTAATTCTTGCCTAGATTCTAGCTAAATTTAAGGAAACAAAAACTTAAGGAAAGATATGCAATACTTTCCTTAATTACATCAAGAATCACACGGCCACAATCTTCCCCTTGCACGCCACTCCTAATCTTCCAACTTAAGGGAACTTTCCTAAAATACAACCATGAAAATCACGACTCTAAAGCACCGAAATAATCTAACATTTTCGGACCTTATTACAACTGATCTTTAATTAAAAACAACTCAACTAACAAAATAAAATGACATATTTTTGGTCACATGTAAAACCTCTACTTTAAGAGTAAAGTAAAACCATGTAACATTTCTACGAAAGCAAATAAACATAGTCGATGAAGTAATCTTTGCACGAGCCATGCATCATACTCCCCTTCTTCAAAGAAACTTGACCTCAAGTTTTGTCAAGGCAAGGAACAAGGTCATTTGCACCCAATGTAGCACAAATTCCATTTCCTAGCAACACCTTATACGTTTCATGCCCAAGTTTGTTAACAACTTCAAATGGCCCCTCATCCATTGGTTCATCATGCTTATGATTAATGTGGAGCTTTTGTGCAGCCAACGAAAGCCAAACATAGTCTCCAACATCCAAGCTAGTAGCATGGCGCATATGCAGCAAGTTGTTGCGCCTCTCCTTCTTTGTTGTCGGCACTTCTAGCACTTCATTCCTACATGAACTTAAACAAGTATGAGCACCCTTAGGAGCAGCATCCAAGGATGTAGACAACACATCCCCAACACTCTCCTCACTGATCATAGGAACATGCTTAGGCGGTAGTGGTTTCAAGCCAATTCTTTCCCCATTCACAAGAACCGAACATATGTTGTCCCTTCCATGGTGAATCACACTCCTATCCCACTGCCATGGACGCCCAAGAAGTAAAGAACAAGCCGTCATTGGTACCACATCACACCACAATCTGTCCATGTATCCTCCAATTCGAAAAGAGACAAGGGCTTGTTTGTTAACCCACACACCACTAGCAGCATCCAACCAACTCAACTTGTATGGTTTAGGATGTGGTTGAGTAGGCAATCGTGCATCATTCACCATAGAAAGAGCACATACGTTAGTACATGAACCACTATCAACAATAACCGAAAAGGTCTTACCATTGACGAGGCAACGTGTTTGGAACGATTTTCTCTTTGCTCTTGCTCAAGTGAAACTTGTGGAGTAGCCATTAAAGTTTTGCATAGGATCAAGTTGTGATGCTCTTGCTCCGGTTCAAACATGGGGGTGGAATCCCAAAAAGAAGTAGCAGCCACGTTGTCCAAGGAGGCACGCTCCTTGTCCTGCTCAAGTGAAGCAAGCAAGACTTGGTGATCCTCGTAGGAAACCAAGAGTTTATTTGGGCACTCTCGTTGAAGGTGACCAAAACCCTTGCACTTGAAACACATACGGTCCTTCATGCTTTGCTGCCCCGGAGTTAAAGCTCCTTGCTTTGCCTTAAAATCTGTCACCATCGACGTTTCCACAGCCTTCCCTTTCTCTCGAAGTGTCAATCTTTGAAGAGAATGTAGTTTCGATTCTAGGGGTAGAAGAAGATCGAAAGTTCCCCGCCTTTAGCTTCTTTTTGTTGCCTTTCCACTTTACTTGCTAATTGACACAACTCATCAAACGTGTTATAAGATTGCAATTCAACAAGATTAGCAATAGGCTTGTTCATACCAAACGAAAATTTGGCCATCTTTTGCTCCTCCTCTTCCTTACATCCACATGCCAAATATAATTTCTCAAACTCAATCACATATTCAAGAATGGAAAGATGATCTTGTTGAAAAGAACTCAACCTAAGGTACAACTCTTGCTTATAGGACTTAGGAACAAATCGTTTTCTCAATTTCAGTTTTAATGAACTCCAAGTTTTAATCTTTTCCTTCCCATCTCTCACTCTTTGGACTTGGAAAGAATCATACCAATCGATGCATAATCATTAAATTTAAGTATAGCATGATTAAAACGTTGAGTATCATCCATACCTTTATGATCAAACATTCTCTCAACCCTTCTCTCCCAATTCAAGTAAGTTTGAGGGTCCTTCAATCCATTGAATTCCGGAAGATCTCCAAGTTTCAATTCGGATTCCTTAGTGTTCTTTGCTCCTATCCGTTCGACCGTGAGTTTAGCTAGGGCTCGCGGAATTATCATTAGTCCGCTTCTCATACTCCTCGAGTCGTGCATCAAGAAGTTCAGCCACTTGTGCAGTCATCTTGTCCATCATAGTTGTCATCCAAGCCTTAAGTGCCTCGGATTCTCCCATGTTGATTGAAACTGCCAGAATTTTCGTCAAAAGTTTCCGCTTGCTGTGACTTCTTTACTGATCGGAATAAGCTGAAATTTTGACACAACAAACTTTAAGATGTCTAGTTTGTCCACCCAAAATTTCACAACAATCTGCCTGTCCACGCGCCCTCACGCTCTTCTACAACCTTGCTGCTCTGATACCAAACTGATATGAATTTAAAGTCCGAAAAATTCACAATGTATACCCTAGAATCTGATGCGTATGAGGAGCATCAAAATTGTGACAATCCTAGTTCTGTTAGGATTCTTATGTAGTGTCCTAATTCTGTTAGGAAACTAAGTGTTTTATTTGCTTTATAACTCTTTTAAAGTAGGTGTTTGAGTGATAAAGGGATCCTATTATGCTTAGGAGTCTAATTACCTTTGTCATAGAGTCTTGTTAGGAGTCTTCGTAGTTTCCTCGTAGTTTCCTAATTCTAGTATGAATAGGAAACTTGAAATCCTAGTACTAGTAGGATTAGGATATCCTAGTCCTAGTAGGAGTCTAATCACATAGCCGTGTGATTAGATAGGCGTGTTATTGTTAGTGTTTTTGTTTATCTTTTATGCTTTACTAGTTCTAATAGGTTTAGGTTATTATGTTTTAATAGTTCTACTAGGTTTAGGATAATTTGTTCATTATAAATAGGCTATTTCGGCCATCAATAAAGGGGAGCCGATTTTGAGTTTATGATTTTCGAGTGCATGAGCATTGAAAGGTTTTGTTTGAACCAAACGCATAAATCGAGGTTTGTGTGCATCTCCTAGTTGCGGTTAGTGAGAGATCCTCTAGTTCTCGAGGGAACATATAGAGCCTATCCTTCTAAAGATCCAATCTTTATAGTCTATTTGTTACAAAGTTCGAACCTTTCATTCATTAAACGTGAGATTAGAGTGTTCTTCATATTATTCGTGTTTTAAGCTTCCGAAACACATCAAGTGGTATCGAGCTACTCCGGTAAAACGGAGCGTGAGGGCGCGTTTGAAGTTGGAATTTGGATTTGTTTGTTGTGTTGGAAAGCTAACAAGTAGATATCTTGTGTCAAAATTTCAGCTCATTCCGATCGATAACTGAAGTCACGGTGAACGCAAACATTTGAAGCGCATTTGTTCTTCCGAGCAGATTACATACTGTTAGTAAAATAAAAACTGCATTCGATTGGCTTGTTATTTTTTGATGAAATTTTGGTCGAGTGTTTTAAACACATAGGGCTACCTGGGTAAAAAATTTCATAAATTTTCGAGGTGTTTTGATTGCGTTTTGGGGTACATATTTCAGATGTATTTTCGGGCGTTTTTTCATGTTCTTTTTTTGGGTTGTTCAACGCATATGGATGATTCCATGGCTTCAAAACTTGAGACAAGTTTTTTCTAAGGAGGAGAGTATGATGCGTATGAGGAGCATCAAAATTGTGACAGATCCTAGTTCCGTTAGGATTCTTATGTAGTGTCCTAATTACGTTAGGAAACTAAGTGTTTTATTTGCTTTATAACTCTTTTAAAGTAGGTGTTTGAGTGATAAAGGGATCCTATTATGCTTAGGAGTCTAATTACCTTTGTCATAGAGTCTTGTTAGGAGTCTTCGTAGTTTCCTCGTAGTTTCCTAATTCTAGTATGAATAGGAAACTTGAAATCCTAGTACTAGTAGGATTAGGATATCCTAGTCCTAGTAGGAGTCTAATCACATAGCCGTGTGATTAGATAGGCGTGTTATTGTTAGTGTTTTTGTTTATCTTTTATGCTTTACTAGTTCTAATAGGTTTAGGTTATTATGTTTTAATAGTTCTACTAGGTTTAGGATAATTTGTTCATTATAAATAGGCTATTTCGGCCATCAATAAAGGGGAGCTGATTTTGAGTTTATGATTTTCGAGTGCATGAGCATTGAAAGGTTTTGTTTGAACCAAACGCATAAATCGAGGTTTGTGTGCATCTCCTAGTTGCGGTTAGTGAGAGATCCTCTAGTTCTCGAGGGAACATATAGAGCCTATCCTTCTAAAGATCCAATCTTTATAGTCTATTTGTTACAAAGTTCGAACCTTTCATTCATTAAACGTGAGATTAGAGTGTTCTTCATATTATTCGTGTTTTAAGCTTCCGCAAACACATCAAGTGGTATCAGAGCTACTCCGGTAAAACGGAGCGTGAGGGCGCGTTTGAAGTTGGAATTTGGATTTGTTGGTTGCGTTGGAAAGCTAACAAGTAGATATCTTGTGTCAAAATTTCAGCTCATTCCGATCAGTAACGAAGTCACAGTGAACGCAAACATTTGAAGCTGATTTCTGTTCTTCCGAGCAGATTACATACTGTTAGTAAAATAAAAACTGCATTCGATTGGCTTGTTATTTTTTGATGAAATTTTGGTCGAGTGTTTTAAACACATAGGGCTACCTGGGTAAAAAATTTCATAAATTTTCGAGGTGTTTTGATTGCGTTTTGGGGTACATATTTCAGATGTATTTTCTGGGCAGTTTTTTCATGTTCTTTTGCTGGGTTGTTCAACGCATATGGATGATTCCATGGCTTCAAAACTTGAGACAAGTTTTTTCTAAGGAGGAGAGTATGATGCGTATGAGGAGCATCAAAATTGTGACAGTCCTAGTTCTGTTAGGATTCTTATGTAGTGTCCTAATTCTGTTAGGAAACTAAGTGTTTTATTTGCTTTATAACTCTTTTAAAGTAGGTGTTTGAGTGATAAAGGGATCCTATTATGCTTAGGAGTCTAATTACCTTTGTCATAGAGTCTTGTTAGGAGTCTTCGTAGTTTCCTAATTCTAGTATGAATAGGAAACTTGAAATCCTAGTACTAGTAGGATTAGGATATCCTAGTCCTAGTAGGAGTCTAATCACATAGCCGTGTGATTAGATAGGCGTGTTATTGTTAGTGTTTTTGTTTATCTTTTATGCTTTACTAGTTCTAATAGGTTTAGGTTATTATGTTTTAATAGTTCTACTAGGTTTAGGATAATTTGTTCATTATAAATAGGCTATTTCGGCCATCAATAAAGGGGAGCTGATTTTGAGTTTATGATTTTCGAGTGCATGAGCATTGAAAGGTTTTGTTTGAACCAAACGCATAAATCGAGGTTTGTGTGCATCTCCTAGTTGCGGTTAGTGAGAGATCCTCTAGTTCTCGAGGGAACATATAGAGCCTATCCTTCTAAAGATCCAATCTTTATAGTCTATTTGTTACAAAGTTCGAACCTTTCATTCATTAAACGTGAGATTAGAGTGTTCTTCATATTATTCGTGTTTTAAGCTTCCGCAAACACATCAAGTGGTATCAAGAGCTACTCCGGTAAACGGAGCGTGAGGGCGCGTTTGAAGTTGGAATTTGGATTTGTTTGTTGCGTTGGAAAGCTAACAAGTAGATATCTTGTGTCAAAATTTCAGCTCATTCCGATCAGTAACGAAGTCACAGTGAACGCAAACATTTGAAGCAGATTTCTGTTCTTCCGAGCAGATTACATACTGTTAGTAAAATAAAAACTGCATTCGATTGGCTTGTTATTTTTTGATGAAATTTTGGTCGAGTGTTTTAAACACATAGGGCTACCCGGGTAAAAAATTTCATAAATTTTCGAGGTGTTTTGATTGCGTTTTGGGGTACATATTTCAGATGTATTTTCCGGGCGTTTTTTCATGTTCTTTTCTTTGGGTTGTTCAACGCATATGGATGATTCCATGGCTTCAAAACTTGAGACAAGTTTTTTCTAAGGAGGAGAGTATGATGCGTATGAGGAGCATCAAAATTGTGACAGTCCTAGTTCCGTTAGGATTCTTATGTAGTGTCCTAATTCATTAGGAAACTAAGTGTTTTATTTGCTTTATAAATCTTTTAAAGTAGGTGTTTGAGTGATAAAGGGATCCTATTATGCTTAGGAGTCTAATTACCTTTGTCATAGAGTCTTGTTAGGAGTCTTCGTAGTTTCCTAATTCTAGTATGAATAGGAAACTTGAAATCCTAGTACTAGTAGGATTAGGATATCCTAGTCCTAGTAGGAGTCTAATCACATAGCCGTGTGATTAGATAGGCGTGTTATTGTTAGTGTTTTTGTTTATCTTTTATGCTTTACTAGTTCTAATAGGTTTAGGTTATTATGTTTTAATAGTTCTACTAGGTTTAGGATAATTTGTTCATTATAAATAGGCTATTTCGGCCATCAATAAAGGGGAGCTGATTTTGAGTTTATGATTTTCGAGTGCATGAGCATTGAAAGGTTTTGTTTGAACCAAACGCATAAATCGAGGTTTGTGTGCATCTCCTAGTTGCGGTTAGTGAGAGATCCTCTAGTTCTCGAGGGAACATATAGAGCCTATCCTTCTAAAGATCCAATCTTTATAGTCTATTTGTTACAAAGTTCGAACCTTTCATTCATTAAACGTGAGATTAGAGTGTTCTTCATATTATTCGTGTTTTAAGCTTCCGCAAACACATCAAGTGGTATCAAGAGCTACTCCGGTAAAACGGAGCGTGAGGGCGCGTTTGAAGTTGGAATTTGGATTTGTTTGTTGCGTTGGAAAGCTAACAAGTAGATATCTTGTGTCAAAATTTCAGCTCATTCCGATCGCAACGAAGTCACAAGTGAACGCAAACATTTGAAGCAGATTTCTGTTCTTCCGAGCAGATTACATACTGTTAGTAAAATAAAAACTGCATTCGATTGGCTTGTTATTTTTTGATGAAATTTTGGTCGAGTGTTTTAAACACATAGGGCTACCTGGGTAAAAAATTTCATAAATTTTCGAGGTGTTTTGATTGCGTTTTGGGGTACATATTTCAGATGTATTTTCCGGGCGTTTTTTCATGTTCTTTTCTTTGGGTTGTTCAACGCATATGGATGATTCCATGGCTTCAAAACTTGAGACAAGTTTTTTCTAAGGAGGAGAGTATGATGCGTATGAGGAGCATCAAAATTGTGACAGTCCCTAGTTCCGTTAGGATTCTTATGTAGTGTCCTAATTACGTTAGGAAACTAAGTGTTTTATTTGCTTTATAACTCTTTTAAAGTAGGTGTTTGAGTGATAAAGGGATCCTATTATGCTTAGGAGTCTAATTACCTTTGTCATAGAGTCTTGTTAGGAGTCTTCGTAGTTTCCTCGTAGTTTCCTAATTCTAGTATGAATAGGAAACTTGAAATCCTAGTACTAGTAGGATTAGGATATCCTAGTCCTAGTAGGAGTCTAATCACATAGCCGTGTGATTAGATAGGCGTGTTATTGTTAGTGTTTTTGTTTATCTTTTATGCTTTACTAGTTCTAATAGGTTTAGGTTATTATGTTTTAATAGTTCTACTAGGTTTAGGATAATTTGTTCATTATAAATAGGCTATTTCGGCCATCAATAAAGGAGAGCCGATTTTGAGTTTATGATTTTCGAGTGCATGAGCATTGAAAGGTTTTGTTTGAACCAAACGCATAAATCGAGGTTTGTGTGCATCTCCTAGTTGCGGTTAGTGAGAGATCCTCTAGTTCTCGAGGGAACATATAGAGCCTATCCTTCTAAAGATCCAATCTTTATAGTCTATTTGTTACAAAGTTCGAACCTTTCATTCATTAAACGTGAGATTAGAGTGTTCTTCATATTATTCGTGTTTTAAGCTTCGCAAACACATCAAGTGGTATCGAGCTACTCCGGTAAAACGGAGCGTGAGGGCGCGTTTGAAGTTGGAATTTGGATTTGTTTGTTGCGTTGGAAAGCTAACAAGTAGATATCTTGTGTCAAAATTTCAGCTCATTCCGATCGGTAACGAAGTCACAAGTGAACGCAAACATTTGAAGCGGATTGCTGTTCTTCCGAGCAGATTACATACTGTTAGTAAAATAAAAACTGCATTCGATTGGCTTGTTATTTTTTGATGAAATTTTGGTCGAGTGTTTTAAACAGATAGGGCTACCTGGGTAAAAAATTTCATAAATTTTCGAGGTGTTTTGATTGCGTTTTGGGGTACATATTTCAGATGTATTTTCTGGGGCGTTTTTTCATGTTCTTTTCTTTGGGTTGTTCAACGCATATGGATGATTCCATGGCTTCAAAACTTGAGACAAGTTTTTTCTAAGGAGGAGAGTATGATGCGTATGAGGAGCATCAAAATTGTGACAATCCTAGTTACGTTAGGATTCTTATGTAGTGTCCTAATTACGTTAGGAAACTAAGTGTTTTATTTGCTTTATAACTCTTTTAAAGTAGGTGTTTGAGTGATAAAGGGATCCTATTATGCTTAGGAGTCTAATTACCTTTGTCATAGAGTCTTGTTAGGAGTCTTCGTAGTTTCCTCGTACTTTCCTAATTCTAGTATGAATAGGAAACTTGAAATCCTAGTACTAGTAGGATTAGGATATCCTAGTCCTAGTAGGAGTCTAATCACATAGCCGTGTGATTAGATAGGAGTGTTTTTGTTAGTGTTTTTGTTTATCTTTTATGCTTTACTAGTTCTAATAGGTTTAGGTTATTATGTTTTAATAGTTCTACTAGGTTTAGGATAATTTGTTCATTATAAATAGGCTATTTCGGCCATCAATAAAGGGGAGCCGATTTTGAGTTTATGATTTTCGAGTGCATGAGCATTGAAAGGTTTTGTCCGAACCAAACGCATAAATCGAGGTTTGTGTGCATCTCCTAGTTGCGGTTAGTGAGAGATCCTCTAGTTCTCGAGGGAACATATAGAGCCTATCCTTATAAAGATCCAATCTTTATAGTCTATTTGTTACAAAGATCGAACCTTTCATTCATTAAACGTGAGATTAGAGTGTTCTTCATATTATTCGTGTTTTAAGCTTCCGCAAACACATCAGAATCTAAGTGACGTTTTTATGGTGTTTTATGATTGAAGATTAAGAAATAAGAAGTAAAATAAACAAAGATAGGCTCTTGTTCCCACGAGAACTAGAGGATCTCTCACCAACCTCGATTAGGAGATGCGAGACAAACCACGATCCGTATGTTCTTGGTACGACGACCAAATATTCAATGCAACAAGCACTCGAATAACTCAATAACAATTGAAAACACAAAACTGATTTTCTTTATTATGTTAGGCACCTATTTATAAGGCTTAGGAACAACAAGTAATCCTTGCTCCCCAAGGCTCTACACCACACGCCTAACTAGGATATATTTTAGGAAAGTCTCCTCCCTTAATTCTTACCTAGATTCTAGCTAAATTTAAGGAAACAAAAACTTAAGGAAAGATATGCAATACTTTCCTTAATTACATCAAGAATCACACGGCCACAATCTTCCCCTTGCACGCCACTCCTAATCTTCCAACTTAAGGGAACTTTCCGAAAATAAAACCATGAAAATCACGACTCTAAAGCACCGAAATAATCAAACATTTTCGGACCTTATTACAACCGATCTTTAATTAAAAACAACTCAACTAACAAAATAAAATGACATATTTTTGGTCACATGTAAAACCTCTACTTTAAGAGTAAAGTAAAACCATGTAACATTTCTACGAAAGCAAATAAACATAGTCGATGAAGTAATCTTTGCACGAGCCATGCATCACAAAGCTAATTGAATCAAATGAAACTCAAATGCATTCAACAAAGCTAATTAAATCAAATGAAACTCAAAAGAATTCAACAAAGCTAATTGAATCAAATGAAACTCAAATGCATTCAACAAAGCTAATTAAATCAAATTCAAGTCAAATGAAGTCAAACAAAGCTTATTGAATTAAATGAAAGTCAAATGAAGTCAAATAAAGCTAATTAAATAAAATGAAACTCAAATGCATTAATAAAAGCTAATTGTATCAAATGAAAGTCAAATGATGTCAAATAAAGCTAATTGAATCAAATGAAACTCAAATGCATTCAACAAAGCTAATTGAATCAAATAAACGTAAAATAAAATCAAACAAAGCTAATTGAATCAAATGAAAGTCAAATAAAGTCAAACATAGCTAATAATATCAAATAAAACTCAAATGAAGTCAAATAAGGCTAAGTGAATCAAATGAAACTCAAATGCATGCAACAAAGCTAATTAAATCAAGTTAACGTCAAATGAAGTCAAACAAAGCTAATTGAATCAAATGAAAGTCAAATGAAGTCAAACATAGCTAATTGAATCAAATGGAACTCAAATGCATTCAACAAAGCTAATTAAATCATATAAAACTCAAATGCATTCAACAAGGCTAATTGAATCAAATGAAAGTCAAATGCATTCAACAAAGATAATTAAATCAAATGAAACTCAAATGCATTCAACAAATCTAACTGAATCAAATGAAAGTTACACGTAGCTAATTGAATCAAATGGAACTCAAATGCATTCAACAATGATAATTGAATAAAATGAAACTCAAATGCATTCAACAAAGCTAATTGAATCAAATTCACATCAAATAAAGTCAAACAAAGCTAATTGAATTAAATAAAAGTCAAATAAAGCTAATTGAATCAAATGAAACTAAAATGCATTCAACAAAGCTAATTGTATCAAATGAAACTCAAATGCATTCAACAAAGCTAATTGAGTCAAATGAAACTCAAATGCATTCTACAAAGCAAATTGAATCAAATTCAAGTTAAATGAAGTCAAACAAAGCTAATTGAATCAAATTAAAGTCAAATGAAGTCAAACCAAGTTAATTGAATCAAATGAAAGTCAAATGAAGTCAAACACAGCTAATAGAATTAAATTAAACTCAAATGCATTCAACAAAGCTAATTGAATCAAATGAAACTCAAATACATTAAACAAAGCTAGTTGAATCAAATGAAACTCAAATGCATTCAACAAAGCTAATTGAATCAAATGAAACTCAAAAGCATTCAACAAGGCTAATTGAATCAAATGAAACTCAAATGCATTCAACAAGGCTAATTGAATCAAATGAAACTAAAATGCATTCAACAAAGCTAATTAAATGAAAGTCAAATGAAGTCAAATGAAGCTAATTGAATCAACCGAAACTCAAATACATTCAACAAAGCTAATTAAATCAAGTTAACGTCAAATGAAGTCAAACAAAGCTAATTGAATCAAATGAAAGTCAAATGAAGTCAAACATAGCTAATTGAATCAAATGGAACTCAAATGTATTCAACAAAGCTAATTAAATCATATAAAACTCAAATGCATTCAAAAAGGCTAATTTAATCAAATGAAAGTCAAATGCATTCAACAAAGCTAATTAAATCAAATGAAACTCAAATGCATTCAACAAAGATAATTGAATCAAATGAAAGTCACACGTAGCTAATTGAATCAAATGGAAATCAAATGCATTCAACAATGATAATTGAATAAAATGAAACTCAAATGCATTCAACAAAGCTAATTGAATCAAATTCACATCAAATAAAGTCAAACAAAGCTAATTGAATTAAATAAAAGTCAAATAAAGCTAATTGAATCAAATGAAACTAAAATGCATTCAACAAAGCTAATTGTATCAAATGAAACTCAAATGCATTCAACAAAGCTAATTGAGTCAAATGAAACTCAAATGCATTCTACAAAGCAAATTGAATCAAATTCAAGTTAAATGAAGTCAAACAAAGCTAATTGAATCAAATTAAAGTCAAATGAAGTCAAACCAAGTTAATTGAATCAAATGAAAGTCAAATGAAGTCAAACACAGCTAATAGAATTAAATTAAACTCAAATGCATTCAACAAAGCTAATTGAATCAAATGAAACTCAAATACATTAAACAAAGCTAGTTGAATCAAATGAAACTCAAATGCATTCAACAAAGCTAATTGAATCAAATGAAACTCAAAAGCATTCAACAAGGCTAATTGAATCAAATGAAACTCAAATGCATTCAACAAGGCTAATTGAATCAAATGAAACTAAAATGCATTCAACAAAGCTAATTAAATGAAAGTCAAATGAAGTCAAATGAAGCTAATTGAATCAACTGAAACTCAAATACATTCAACAAAGCTAATTAAATCAAGTTAACGTCAAATGAAGTCAAACAAAGCTAATTGAATCAAATGAAAGTCAAATGAAGTCAAACATAGCTAATTGAATCAAATGGAACTCAAATGCATTCAACAAAGCTAATTAAATCATATAAAACTCAAATGCATTCAACAAGGCTAATTGAATCAAATGAAAGTCAAATGCATTCAACAAAGCTAATTAAATCAAATGAAACTCAAATGCATTCAACAAATCTAATTGAATCAAATGAAAGTTACACGTAGCTAATTGAATCAAATGGAACTCAAATGCATTCAACAATGATAATTGAATAAAATGAAACTCAAATGCATTCAACAAAGCTAATTGAATCAAATTCACATCAAATAAAGTCAAACAAAGCTAATTGAATTAAATAAAAGTCAAATAAAGCTAATTGAATCAAATGAAACTAAAATGCATTCAACAAAGCTAATTGTATCAAATGAAACTCAAATGCATTCAACAAAGCTAATTGAGTCAAATGAAACTCAAATGCATTCTACAAAGCAAATTGAATCAAATTCAAGTTAAATGAAGTCAAACAAAGCTAATTGAATCAAATTAAAGTCAAATGAAGTCAAACCAAGTTAATTGAATCAAATGAAAGTCAAATGAAGTCAAACACAGCTAATAGAATTAAATTAAACTCAAATGCATTCAACAAAGCTAATTGAATCAAATGAAACTCAAATACATTAAACAAAGCTAGTTGAATCAAATGAAACTCAAATGCATTCAACAAAGCTAATTGAATCAAATGAAACTCAAAAGCATTCAACAAGGCTAATTGAATCAAATGAAACTCAAATGCATTCAACAAGGCTAATTGAATCAAATGAAACTAAAATGCATTCAACAAAGCTAATTAAATGAAAGTCAAATGAAGTCAAATGAAGCTAATTGAATCAACTGAAACTCAAATACATTCAACAAAGCTAATTAAATCAAGTTAACGTCAAATGAAGTCAAACAAAGCTAATTGAATCAAATGAAAGTCAAATGAAGTCGAAACATAGCTAATTGAATCAAATGGAACTCAAATGTATTCAACAAAGCTAATTAAATCATATAAAACTCAAATGCATTCAAAAAGGCTAATTTAATCAAATGAAAGTCAAATGCATTCAACAAAGCTAATTAAATCAAATGAAACTCAAATGCATTCAACAAAGCTAATTGAATCAAATGAAAGTCACACGTAGCTAATTGAATCAAATGGAAATCAAATGCATTCAACAATGATAATTGAATAAAATGAAACTCAAATGCATTCAACAAAGCTAATTGAATCAAATTCACATCAAATAAAGTCAAACAAAGCTAATTGAATTAAATAAAAGTCAAATAAAGCTAATTGAATCAAATGAAACTCAAATGCATTCAACAAAGCTAATTGTATTAAATGAAACACAAATGCATTCAACAAAGCTAATTGAGTCAAATTAAACTCAAATGCATTCTACAAAGCTAATTGATTCAAATTCAAGTTAAATGAAGTCAAACAAAGATAATTGGATCAAATTAAAGTCAAATGAAGTCAAACCAAGTTAATTGAATCAAATGAAAGTCAAATGAAGTCAAACACAGCTAATAGAATTAAATTAAACTCAAATGCATTCAACAAAGCTAATTGAATCAAATGAAATTCAAATACATTAAACAAAGCTAGTTGAATCAAATGAAACTCAAATGCATTCAACAAAGCTAATTGAATCAAATGAAACTCAAAAGCATTCAACAAAGCTAATTGAATCAAATGAAAGTCACACGTAGCTAATTGAATCAAATGGAAATCAAATGCATTCAACAATGATAATTGAATAAAATGAAACTCAAATGCATTCAACAAAGCTAATTGAATCAAATTCACATCAAATAAAGTCAAACAAAGCTAATTGAATTAAATAAAAGGTCAAATAAAGCTAATTGAATCAAATGAAACTAAAATGCATTCAACAAAGCTAATTGTATCAAATGAAACTCAAATGCATTCAACAAAGCTAATTGAGTCAAATGAAACTCAAATGCATTCTACAAAGCAAATTGAATCAAATTCAAGTTAAATGAAGTCAAACAAAGCTAATTGAATCAAATTAAAGTCAAATGAAGTCAAACCAAGTTAATTGAATCAAATGAAAGTCAAATGAAGTCAAACACAGCTAATAGAATTAAATTAAACTCAAATGCATTCAACAAAGCTAATTGAATCAAATGAAACTCAAATACATTAAACAAAGCTAGTTGAATCAAATGAAACTCAAATGCATTCAACAAAGCTAATTGAATCAAATGAAACTCAAAAGCATTCAACAAGGCTAATTGAATCAAATGAAACTCAAATGCATTCAACAAGGCTAATTGAATCAAATGAAACTAAAATGCATTCAACAAAGCTAATTAAATGAAAGTCAAATGAAGTCAAATGAAGCTAATTGAATCAACTGAAACTCAAATACATTCAACAAAGCTAATTAAATCAAGTTAACGTCAAATGAAGTCAAACAAAGCTAATTGAATCAAATGAAAGTCAAATGAAGTCAAACATAGCTAATTGAATCAAATGGAACTCAAATGCATTCAACAAAGCTAATTAAATCATATAAAACTCAAATGCATTCAACAAGGCTAATTGAATCAAATGAAAGTCAAATGCATTCAACAAAGCTAATTAAATCAAATGAAACTCAAATGCATTCAACAAATCTAACTGAATCAAATGAAAGTTACACGTAGCTAATTGAATCAAATGGAACTCAAATGCATTCAACAATGATAATTGAATAAAATGAAACTCAAATGCATTCAACAAAGCTAATTGAATCAAATTCACATCAAATAAAGTCAAACAAAGCTAATTGAATTAAATAAAAGTCAAATAAAGCTAATTGAATCAAATGAAACTAAAATGCATTCAACAAAGCTAATTGTATCAAATGAAACTCAAATGCATTCAACAAAGCTAATTGAGTCAAATGAAACTCAAATGCATTCTACAAAGCAAATTGAATCAAATTCAAGTTAAATGAAGTCAAACAAAGCTAATTGAATCAAATTAAAGTCAAATGAAGTCAAACCAAGTTAATTGAATCAAATGAAAGTCAAATGAAGTCGAAACACAGCTAATAGAATTAAATTAAACTCAAATGCATTCAACAAAGCTAATTGAATCAAATGAAACTCAAATACATTAAACAAAGCTAGTTGAATCAAATGAAACTCAAATGCATTCAACAAAGCTAATTGAATCAAATGAAACTCAAAAGCATTCAACAAGGCTAATTGAATCAAATGAAACTCAAATGCATTCAACAAGGCTAATTGAATCAAATGAAACTAAAATGCATTCAACAAAGCTAATTAAATGAAAGTCAAATGAAGTCAAATGAAGCTAATTGAATCAACTGAAACTCAAATACATTCAACAAAGCTAATTAAATCAAGTTAACGTCAAATGAA
This sequence comes from Beta corolliflora, assembly GCA_947648045.1. Classification (NCBI taxonomy): domain Eukaryota; kingdom Viridiplantae; phylum Streptophyta; class Magnoliopsida; order Caryophyllales; family Amaranthaceae; genus Beta; species Beta corolliflora. The sequence continues at coordinate 27,245 of CANSZD010002673.1, read as the reverse complement.
GTCAAACAAAGCTAATTGAATCAAATGAAAGTCAAATGAAGTCAAACATAGCTAATTGAATCAAATGGAACTCAAATGTATTCAACAAAGCTAATTAAATCATATAAAACTCAAATGCATTCAAAAAGGCTAATTTAATCAAATGAAAGTCAAATGCATTCAACAAAGCTAATTAAATCAAATGAAACTCAAATGCATTCAACAAAGCTAATTGAATCAAATGAAAGTCACACGTAGCTAATTGAATCAAATGGAAATCAAATGCATTCAACAATGATAATTGAATAAAATGAAACTCAAATGCATTCAACAAAGCTAATTGAATCAAATTCACATCAAATAAAGTCAAACAAAGCTAATTGAATTAAATAAAAGTCAAATAAAGCTAATTGAATCAAATGAAACTCAAATGCATTCAACAAAGCTAATTGTATCAAATGAAACACAAATGCATTCAACAAAGCTAATTGAGTCAAATTAAACTCAAATGCATTCTACAAAGCTAATTGATTCAAATTCAAGTTAAATGAAGTCAAACAAAGATAATTGGATCAAATTAAAGTCAAATGAAGTCAAACCAAGTTAATTGAATCAAATGAAAGTCAAATGAAGTCGAAACACGACTAATAGAATTAAATTAAACTCAAATGCATTCAACAAAGCTAATTGAATCAAATGAAATTCAAATACATTAAACAAAGCTAGTTGAATCAAATGAAACTCAAATGCATTCAACAAAGCTAATTGAATCAAATGAAACTCAAAAGCATTCAACAAGGCTAATTGAATCAAATGAAACTCAAATGCATTCAACAAAACTAATTAAATCAAATTCAAGTCAAATAAAAGTCAAACAAAGCTTATTGAATTAAATGAAAGTCAAATGAAGTCAAATAAAGCTAATTAAATCAAATGAAACTCAAATGCATTCAACAAAGCTAATTGTATCAAATGAAAGTCAAATAAAGTCAAATAAAGCTAATTGAATCAAATGAAACTCAAATGCATTCAACAAAGCTAATTGAATCAAATTAAAGTAAAATAAAGTCAAACAAAGCTAATTGAATCAAATGAAAGTCAAATGAAGTCAAACATAGCACACTAGAGGAAAAAAACGAAAGGGCTGTGTTGCAAGGGCTGCGTTTTTTAAAAAACGCAGCCCTTAATAGTGAAGGGCTGCGGTTAGCCCAAAAACCGCAGCCCTTCGTTTACGAAGGGCTGCGGTCAATGCAAAAACCGCAGTCCTTTTAGTGAAGGGCTGCGGTTAGCCCAAAACCGCAGCCCTATAAGTAATAAAGGGCTGCGTTTTGGGCTAACTGCAGCCCTTTATGGGTTTGTTTTTATGTTCAAAAGAAATTAGCGTGCTCAAATCTCACGTAAAAATAAATCTCACCCTCCTCTCTCACCCTCCTCCCTCACCCTCCTCCCTTCTCTCTCACCCTCTCCCTCACCCTCCTCCCACTCACCCCTTCTCCCTCCTTCCCAGCAAAGACCACGACGCAACAACAAGAACATCGCGGTGCAGGGCGGCGTGCGGTGGTGGCAGCGCCACCCAACAGCAGCGTCGACAGCAGCAACACGAAGAGGAGGAGAGAGGAAGAAGGGGAGCGGCAACGAGCGGCGGTACTTTGTAACACCACCTAGCAGCAGCGCAAGCAACAACCACACCACAACAACAACAACGACACACGACGACGGGGTCGCGAATAGATGGAAGGGGAAACTCCGACGAGCTTGGGGTTTCCGGCGAGAAGCCACGCGAGCAGGGGAAGGGAGTTCGTCAATTCGCCAAGCAACGACAACAAGTGAGAATTTTTCGTTTTTCGAATCTATAATTTCTTGATCTTTGTTTTGATTGATCTTCATAAAATTTCGCATCTATAATATCTTCTCTCTTTTGTATTTTCGTTCATAAAATTGTATTTTCGTTCTTTTTTTTCGTTCATTTTTTTTGCGTGAGATTTCGTTCGTTTTTTTTTACTGTAATTTCGCATCTACAATTATTTCTCTTTTTTGTATTTTCGTTCGTAAATTGTATTTTCGTTCTTATTTTTTGACTGTGAATTGTAATTTGATGTTCTTGTTGATTGTTAATATATAATTGTAATAGATTCGTTTTTTTTATTTTCCCTGTTGTAAATTTTGTTGATATATTTAGGAGCAAAAAAATGCAAAATATTTTTTTTTTATTTTTTTGGGTCAAAAGGGCTGCGGTTTTGGTCAAAAACCGCAGCCCTTTGTACAAAGAAGGGCTGCGTTTAAGGCCCAAAACCGCAGCCCTTCCATATTGGAAGGGCTGCGTTTTGGGCTCAACCGCACCCTTCGTTGTGAAGGGTCAGCGGTTAAAAAACGCAGCCCTTCACTTTTAGTGAAGGGCTGCTACGAAAAGGGCTGCTGGCCAAAAACGCAGCCCTTTGGGCTGTTTTGACCGCAGCCCTTCCGTTTTTTCCACTAGTGGCAAATAGAATCAAATAAAACTCAAATGAAATTCAAATGAAGTCAAATAAGGCTAAGTGAATCAAATGAAACTCAAATGCATGCAACAAAGCTAATTGAATTAACAGAAGCTCAAATACATTCAACAAAGTTAATTAAATCAAGTTAACGTTAAATGAAGTCAAATAAAGATAATTGAATCAAATGAAAGTCAAATGAAGTCAAACATAGCTAATTGAATCAAATGGAACTCAAATGCATTCAACAAAGCTAATTAAATCAAATAAAACTCAAATGCATTCAACAAAGCTAATTGAATTAAATGAAAGTTAAATGCATTCAATAAAGCTAATTGAATCAAATTCACGTCAAATAAAGTCAAACAAAGCTAATTGAATTAAATGAAAGTCAAATAAAGCTAATTGAATCAAATGGAACTCAAATGCATTCAACAAAGCTAATTGTATCAAATGAAAGTCAAATGAAGTCAAATAAAGCTAATTGAATCAAATGAAACTCAAATGCATTCAACAAAGCTAATTAAATCAAATAAAACTCAAATGCATTCAATAAAGCTAATTGAATCAAATAAACTCAAATGCATTCCTCAAAGCTAATTAAATCAAATAAAACTCAAATGTATTCAACAAAGCTAATTGAATCAAATTCAAGTCAAATGAAGTCAAACAGAACTTATTTAATCAAATGAAATTCAAATGCATTCAACAAAGCTAATTGAATCAAATAAAACTCAAATGCATTCAATAAAGCGAATTGAATCAAATAAATTCAAATGCATTCCTCAAAGCCAATTGAATCAAATGAAACTCAAATGCATTCAACAAAGCTAATTGAATCAAATTCAAGTCAAATGAAGTCAAACAAAGCTAATTGAATTAAATGAAAGTCAAATCAAGCTAATTGAATCAAATGAAACTCAAATGCATTCAACAAAGCTAATTCAATCAAATGAAACTTAAAAGCATTCAACAAAGCTAATTGAATCAAATGAAACTCAAATGCATTCAACAAAGCTAATTGAATCAAATGAAACTCAAATGCATTCAACAAAGCTAATTAAATCAAATTCAAGTCAAATGAAGTCAAACAAAGCTTATTGAATAAAATGAAAGTCAAATGAAGTCAAATAAAGCTAATTAAATCAAATAAAACTCAAATGCATTAATCAAAGCTAATTGTATCAAATGAAAGTCAAATGATATCAAACAAAGCTTATTGAATCAAATGAAACTCAAATGCATTCAACAAAGCTAATTGAATTAAATTAAAGTAAAATAAATTCAAACAAAGCTAATTGAATCAAATGAAAGTCAAATGGAGTCAAACATAGCAAATAGAATCAAATAAAACTCAAATGAAATTCAAATGAAGTCAAATAAGGCTAAGTGAATCAAATGAAACTCAAATGCATGCAACAAAGCTAATTGAATTAACTGAAACTCAAATACATTCAACAAAGCTAATTAAATCAAGTTAACGTTAAATGAAGTCAAACAAAGATAATTGAATCAAATGAAAGTCAAATGAAGTCAAACATAGCTAATTGAATCAAATGGAACTCAAATGCATCCAACAAAGCTAATTAAATCAAATAAAACTCAAATGCATTCAACAAAGCTAATTGAATCAAATGAAAGTCAAATGCATTCAACAAAGCTAATTGAATCAAATGAAAGTCAAATGCATTTAACAAAGCTATTTGAATCAAATGAAACTCAAATGCATTTAACAAAGCAAATTGAATCAAATGAAAGTCAAACGTAGTTAATTGAATCAAATGGAACTCAAATGCATTCAACAAAGCTAATTGAATAAAATGAAACTCAAATGCATTCAATAAAGCTAATTGAATCAAATTCACGTCAAATAAAGTCAAACAAAGCTAATTGATGCGAAATGAGACTCCTGTCACGTGTGTTTAGGAGACCCACTAACAGCGGAAACAAACGAACTATTGTTATATACTTTTAGTCGAAAGAATCACTCTTAAAACTAAAAGAATTGTGTTTACTTAAGCTTGATAAGCTTCACTCACTTACTTCCACTTAAGGGTTCTAAATCTGATTAGAGGCTTCACTCACCTAGAAACTGATTTAGGAGGGTTTTGAGAGTAATTCAATTAGCTTCACTCACTAATTATCCTAACTCTCTCTTAGGTTAAGTTTAACTCACTTAACTCAAGGGTTTCGGATTAAGTTCACTTCTTAATCACAAGAAGAATTTTCGGATTTAGCTATCCAAATTTTCAATAAGCACAAAGCTCAATTTCAACATTCAAATCTCTCTTTTCCATTGATGAACCACATATATATATTACAAGCTATTCAATCCCAAAAGATCTAAGTACTTAAAAGATTAAACAAAGCAATAAACAACAAATATCTCTAAATTCCAACAAAGGTGTAAGAGGAATAGTGTTGTTGTGTGTTTTGTTGACTATAAGGGAAGGAGGGCCGGTTTTCCACACCCAAGTGGGGAGGCTTCCCTTAGCTTGCAACACAAGCTCCAAAATATCTTCAAGGACCTCCTTTCACACGTGCCAAGTGTAGATTGCATCCCTAAGCATGTTTCGTTGATATTACAACTTACGCTAAGCAAAATAATTCCGGTTTACAAAACCGTAAATTACAAAAACTGTAATTAAACTAAGTAGCTTAATTAACTTCCTTTCCTTCGTTGCTTAGCAAGATTATATTAGTACTAATCTTTAGTTAAGCTTACAACAAAACCGGGCCATCGTTCAAAATACATATAACAGTTTCTACTTAAAACAACTTCTAAACATAATTAGTGAAAATAAAGCATGTTTAGAACTCAACTAACACTAAACTTGCTAATTAAGCCTAATTAATTATTACAAAAACTAATTAAGATTAGTACTTAGCTAAACTTCTAACAAGTGATCCTAATCCACGATATGAGCCATATCCAACGGATCTTGTTAGGTAGAATAGGTGATACTAAATCAGGGTTAAGAATGATCATGTAAGCCATCCTTAATAATCTTGGTACCTTCCCATTTCGTACCACTAATTGAATAAAATGAAAGTCAAATGGAGTCAAACATAGCAAATAGAATCAAATAAAACTCAAATGAAATTCAAATGAAGTCAAATTAGGCTAAGTGAATCAAATGAAACTCAAATGCATGCAACAAAGCTAATTGAATTAACTGAAACTCAAATACATTCAACAAAGCTAATTAAATCAAGTTAACGTTAAATGAAGTCAAACAAAGATAATTGAATCAAATGAAAGTCAAATGAAGTCAATCATAGCTAATTGAATCAAATGGAACTCAAATGCATTCAACAAAGCTAATTAAATCAAATAAAACTCAAATGCATTCAACAAAGCTAATTGAATCAAATGAAAGTCAAATGCATTCAACAAAGCTAATTGAATCAAATGAAAGTCAAATGCATTCAACAAAGCTATTTGAATCAAATGAAACTCAAATGCATTTAACAAAGCAAATTGAATCAAATGAAAGTCAAACGTAGTAAATTAAATCAAATGGAACTCAAATGCATTCAACAAAGCTAATTGAATAAAATGAAACTCAAATGCATTCAATAAAGCTAATTGAATCAAATTCAAGTCAAATAAAGTCAAACAAAGCTCATTGAATTAAATGAAAGTCAAATGAAGTCAAATAAAGCTAATTGAATCAAATGAAACTCAAATGCATTCAACAAAGCTAATTGTATCAAATGAAAGTCAAATGAAGTCAAATAAAGCTAATTGAATCAAATGAAACTCAAATCCATTCAACAAAGTTAATTGAATTAAATTAAAGTAAAATAAAGTCAAACAAAGCTAATTGAATCAAATGAAAGTCAAATGGAGTCAAACATAGCAAATAGAAAGAAATAAAACTCAAATGAAATTCAAATGAAGTCAAATAAGGCTAAGTGAATCAAATGAAACTCAAATGCATGCAACAAAGCTAATTGAATTAACTGAAACTCAAATACATTCAACAAAGCTAATTAAATCAAGTTAACGTTAAATGAAGTCAAACAAAGATAATTAAATCAAATGAAAGTCAAATGATGTCAAACATAGCTAATTGAATCAAATGGAACTCAAATGCATTCAACAAAGCTAATTAAATTAAATAAAACTCAAATGCATTCAACAAAGCTAATTGAATCAAATGAAATTCAAATGCATTCAACAAAGCTAATTGAATCAAAAGTCAAATGCATTCAACAAAGCTATTTGAATCAAATGAAACTCAAATGCATTTAACAAAGCAAATTGAATCAAATGAAAGTCAAACGTAGTTAATTGAATCAAATGGAACTCAAATGCATTCAACAAAGCTAATTGAATAAAATGAAACTCAAATGCATTCAATAAAGCTAATTGAATCAAATTCACGTCAAATAAAGTCAAACAAAGCTAATTGAATTAAATGAAAGTCAAATGAAGTCAAATAAAGCTAATTGAATCGAATGAAACTCAAATGCATTCAACAAAGCTAATTGTATCAAAGGAAAGTCAAATAAAGTCAAATAAAGCTAATTGAATCAAATTAAAGTAAAATAAAGTCAAACAAAGCTAATTGAATCAAATGAAAGTCAAATGAAGTCAAACATAGCAAATAGAATCAAATAAAACTCAAATGAAATTCAAATGAAGTCAAATAAGGCTAAGTGAATCAAATGAAACTCAAATGCATGCAACAAAGCTAATTGAATTAACAGAAACTCAAATACATTCAACAAAGCTAATTAAATCAAGTTAACGTTAAATGAAGTAAAATAAAGATAATTGAATCAAATGAAAGTCAAATGAAGTCAAACATAGCTAATTGAATTAAATGGAACTCAAACGCATTCAACAAAGCTAATTAAATCAAATAAAACTCAAATGCATTCAACAAAGCTAATTGAATTAAATGAAAGTCAAATGCATTCAAAAAAGCTAATTGAATAAAATGAAAGTTAAATGCATTCAATAAAGCTAATTGAATCAAATTCACGTCAAATAAAGTCAAACAAAGCTAATTGAATTAAATGAAAGTCAAATGAAGTCAAATAAAGCTAATTGAATCAAATGAAACTCAAATGCATTCAACAAAGCTAATTAAATCAAATAAAACTCAAATGCATTCAATAAAGCTAATTGAATCAAATAAACTCAAATGCATTCCTCAAAGCTAATTAAATCAAATAAAACTCAAATGTATTCAACAAAGCTAATTGAATCAAATTCAAGTCAAACGAAGTCAAACAAAACTTATTTAATCAAATGAAATTCAAATGCATTCAACATAGCTAATTGAATCAAATAAAACTCAAATGCATTCAATAAAGCGAATTGAATCAAATAAATTCAAATGCATTCCTCAAAGCCAATTGAATCAAATGAAACTCAAATGCATTCAACAAAGCTAATTGAATCAAATTCAAGTCAAATGAAGTCAAACAAAGCTAATTGAATTAAATGAAAGTCAAATCAAGCTAATTGAATCAAATGAAACTCAAAAGCATTCAACAAAGCTAATTGAATCAAATGAAACTCAAATGAATTCAACAAAGCTAATTGAATCAAATGAAACTCAAATGCATTCAACAAAGCTAATTAAATCAAATTCAAGTCAAATGAAGTCAAACAAAGCTTATTGAATAAAATGAAAGTCAAATAAATTCAAATAAAGCTAATTAAATCAAATAAAACTCAAATGCATTAATCAAAGCTAATTGTATCAAATGAAAGTCAAATGATATCAAACAAAGCTAATTGAATCAAATGAAACTCAAATGCATTCAACAAAGCTAATTGAATTAAATTAAAGTAAAATAAAGTCAAACAAAGCTAATTGAATCAAATGAAAGTCAAATGGAGTCAAACATAGCAAATAGAATCAAATAAAACCCAAATGAAATTCAAATGAAGTCAAATAAGGCTAAGTGAATCAAATGAAACTCAAATGCATGCAACAAAGCTAATTGAATTAACTGAAACTCATATACATTCAACAAAGCTAATTAAATCAAGTTAACGTTAATTGAAGTCAAACAAAGATAATTGAATCAAATGAAAGTCAAATGAAGTCAAACATAGCTAATTGAATCAAATGGAACTCAAATGCATTCAACAAAGCTAATTAAATCAAATAAAACTCAAATGTATTCAACAAAGCTAATTGAATCAAATTCAAGTCAAATGAAGTCAAACAAAACTTATTGAATCAAATGAAATTCAAATGCATTCAACAAAGCTAATTGAATCAAATAAAACTCAAATGCATTCAATAAAGCGAATTGAATCAAATAAATTCAAATGCATTCCTCAAAGTCAATTGAATCAAATGAAACTCAAATGCGTTCAACAAAGCTAATTGAATCAAATTCAAGTCAAATGAAGTCCAACAAAGCTAATTGAATTAAATGAAAGTCAAATCAAGTTAATTGAATCAAATGAAACTCAAATGCATTCAACAAAGCTAATTGAATCAAATGAAACTCAAAAGCATTCAACAAAGCTAATTGAATCAAATGAAACTCAAATGCATTCAACAAAGCTAATTGAATCAAATGAAACTCAAATGCATTCAACAAAGCTAATTAAATCAAATTCAAGTCAAATGAAGTCAAACAAAGCTTATTGAATTAAATGAAAGTCAAATAAAGTTAATTAAATCAAATGAAACTCAAATGCATTAATCAAAGCTAATTGTATCAAATGAAAGTCAAATGATGTCAAATAAAGCTAATTGAATCAAATGAAACTCAAATGCATTCAGCAAAGCTAATTGAATCAAATAAACGTAAAATAAAGTCAAACAAAGCTAATTGAATCAAATGAAAGTCAAATGAAGTCAAACATAACTAATCGAATCAAATAAAACTCAAATGAAATTCAAATGAAGTCAAATAAGGCTAAGTGAATCAAATGAAACTCAAATGCATGCAACAAAGCTAATTGAATCAACTGAAACTCAAATACATTCAACAAAGCTAATTTAATCAAGTTAACGTCAAATAAAGTCAAACAAAGCTAATTGAATCAAATGAAAGTCAAATGAAGTCAAACAAAGCTAATTGAGTCAAATGAAACTCAAATGCTTTCTACAAAGCTAATTGAATCAAATTCAAGTTAAATGAAGTCAAACCAAGTTAATTGAATCAAATGAAAATCAAATGAAGTAAAACACAGCTAATAGAATTAAATTAAACTCAAATGCATTCAACAAAGCTAATTGAATCAAATGAAACTCAAATACATTAAACAAAGCTAGTTGAATCAAATGAAACTCAAATGCATTCAAAGCTAATTGAATCAAATGAAACTCAAAAGCATTCAACAAGGCTAATTGAATCAAATGAAACTCAAATGCATTCAACAAAGATAATTAAATCAAATTCAAGTCAAATAAAGTCAAACAAAGCTTATTGAATTAAATGAAAGTCAAATGAAGTCAAATAAAGCTAATTATATCAAATGAAACTCAAATGCATTCAACAAAGCTAATTGTATTAAATGAAAGTCAAATAAAGTCAAATAAAGCTAATTGAATCAAATGAAACTCAAATGCATTCAACAAAGCTAATTGAATCAAATTAAAGTAAAATAAAGTCAAACAAAGCTAATAGAATCAAATGAAAGTCAAATGAAGTCAAACATAGCAAATAGAATCAAATAAAACTCAAATGAAGTCAAATAAGGCTAAGTGAATCAAATTGATATGAATGCTCAACTAGGATAGTTAAACACTCAAAAGCACACGCCAACTAGAATAAGGACAATGAAGAAATCCGAAAATAAGAGCAAGTAACAAGGGATATTTCTTAATGAATGATCACTCTCGAAACACTCACAAGAATCTTAAACACACTCAAACCACTCCTGGAATTAAGTTGTTTAAACACTAATTAATAAACACTCCCGAATATCAATTAATGGAAGATTAAAGCTTATGAATTAACTCACAAACAATAACAATATTTAATCATAAAATCACTCTAACCCTTGAAGAGGTTAGGCGCCTATTATTTATAAGGAGTAAGCAAGAAAACCTTGCTCCTCAAGCATACCAAACCACACGGCATTCACCATCAATTTAGGAAAGTATCTCCTCCTTAATTCTAGCCTAGAATCAAGCTAAACTTAAGGAAACTCTAACTTAAGGAAAGACAACAAGTACTTTCCTTAATTACAACTCAAACACACGCCCAAGGCTGCTACCTTGCACGCCACTCCAATCTACCAAATTAAGGAAACTTTCCTAAAATACAACCATGACAACTAAACACCTAACCACCGAAATCTCTAAGGGATTTTCGGACTTTTATTGAACTAGAAACAACTCAACTAATTAACTAACATTTTAAACTAATAATGACACTAATTTAAAATGCTAATCAGTTTCTTCCACGAGCCATGTGACACACGACACAAATGCATGCTTGTTAGCCATCAAATTGAAACCCATGTGTTCCATCAAAAGTAAAACCGGCTCTTCTTGTCTTGATGCCTTTGGATCCGCATCAGAAAGAGCAACCAAGAATTCCGAGCAAAGGTTCGAACTTGAATGAATAATGAAGTCCGAAAATTATGATTAAGTCACCGGATATGATAATTAAAATAAACACTCCTGAATATTTTAATTAACTCTTAATCTCACTTACACCACTCCTGGAATAAAGTAGATTAAACACTAAGTAAATAATCACTCCTGAAAATTACTCAATGGCCGAAAGTAAATGCATTCAACAAAGCTAATTGACTCAAATGAAACTCAAATACATTAAACAAAGCTAGTTGAATCAAATGAAACTCAAATGCATTCAACAAAGCTAATTGAATCAAATGAAACTCAAAAGCATTCAACAAGGCTAATTGAATCAAATGAAACTCAAATGCATTCAACAAAGCTAATTAAATCAAATTCAAGTCAAATAAAGTCAAACAAAGCTTATTGAATTAAATGAAAGTCAAATGAAGTCAAATAAAGCTAATTATATCAAATGAAACTCAAATGCATTCAACAAAGCTAATTGTATCAAATGAAAGTCAAATAAAGTCAAATAAAGCTAATTGAATCAAATGAAACTCAAATGCATTCAACAAAGCTAATTGAATCAAATTAAAGTAAAATAAAGTCAAACAAAGCTAATAGAATCAAATGAAAGTCAAATGAAGTCAAACATAGCAAATAGAATCAAATAAAACTCAAATGAAGTCATATAAGGCTAAGTGAATCAAATGAAACTCAAATGCATGCAACAAAGCTAATTGAATTAATTGAAACTCAAATACATTCAACAAAGCTAATTAAATCAAGTTAACGTTAAATGAAGTCAAACAAAGATAATTGCATCAAATGAAAGTCAAATGAAGTCAAACATATCTAATTGAATCAAATGGAACTCAAATGCATTCAACAAAGCTAATTAAATCAAATAAAACTCAAATGCATTCAACAAAGCTAATTGAATCAAATGAAAATCAAAAGCATTCAACAAAGCTAATTGAATCAAATTAAAGTCAAATGCATTCAACAAAGCTATTTGAATCAAATGAAACTCAAATGCATTTAACAAAGCAAATTGAATGAAATGAAAGTCAAACGTAGCTAATTGAATCAAATGCATTCAACAAAGCTAATTGAATAAAATGAAACTCAAATTAATTCAATAAAGCTAATTGAATTAAATTCATGTTAAATAAAGTCAAACAAAGCTAATTGAATTAAATGAAAGTCAAATGAAGTCAAATAAAACTAATTGAATCAAATGAAACTCAAATGCATTCAACAAAGCTAATTGAATCAAATGAAACTCAAAAGCATTCAACAAAGCTAATTGAATCAAATGAAACTCAAATGCATTCAACAAAGCTAATTGAATCAAATGAAACTCAAATGCATTCAACAAAGCTAATTAAATCAAATTCAAGTCAAATGAAGTCAAACAAAGCTTATTGAATTAAATGAAAGTCAAATAAAGTTAATTAAATCAAATGAAACTCAAATGCATTAATCAAAGCTAATTGTATCAAATGAAAGTCAAATGATGTCAAATAAAGCTAATTGAATCAAATGAAACTCAAATGCATTCAAAGAAAGCTAATTGAATCAAATAAACGTAAAATAAAGTCAAACAAAGCTAATTGAATCAAATGAAAGTCAAATGAAGTCAAACATAGCTAATCGAATCAAATAAAACTCAAATGAAATTCAAATGAAGTCAAATAAGGCTAAGTGAATCAAATGAAACTCAAATGCATGCAACAAAGCTAATTGAATCATCCGAAACTCAAATACATTCAACAAAGCTAATTAAATCAAGTTAACGTCAAATAAAGTCAAACAAAGCTAATTGAATCAAATGAAAGTCAAATGAAGTCAAACAAAGCTAATTGAGTCAAATGAAACTCAAATGCTTTCTACAAAGCTAATTGAATCAAATTCAAGTTAAATGAAGTCAAACCAAGTTAATTGAATCAAATGAAAGTCAAATGAAGTAAAACACAACTAATAGAATTAAATTAAACTCAAATGCATTCAACAAAGCTAATTGAATCAAATGAAACTCAAATACATTAAACAAAGCTAGTTGAATCAAATGAAACTCAAATGCATTCAAAGCTAATTGAATCAAATGAAACTCAAAAGCATTCAACAAGGCTAATTGAATCAAATGAAACTCAAATGCATTCAACAAAGCTAATTAAATCAAATTCAAGTCAAATAAAGTCAAACAAAGCTTATTGAATTAAATGAAAGTCAAATGAAGTCAAATAAAGCTAATTATATCAAATGAAACTCAAATGCATTCAACAAAGCTAATTGTATCAAATGAAAGTCAAATAAAGTCAAATAAAGCTAATTGAATCAAATGAAACTCAAATGCATTCAACAAAGCTAATTGAATCAAATTAAAGTAAAATAAAGTCAAACAAAGCTAATAGAATCAAATGAAAGTCAAATGAAGTCAAACATAGCAAATAGAATCAAATAAAACTCAAATGAAGTCAAATAAGGCTAAGTGAATCAAATTGATATGAATGCTCAACTAGGATAGTTAAACACTCAAAAGCACACGCCAACTAGAATAAGGACAATGAAGAAATCCGAAAATAAGAGCAAGTAACAAGGGATATTTCTTAATGAATGATCACTCCTGAAACACTCACAAGAATCTTAAACACACTCAAACCACTCCTGGATTTAAGTTGTTTAAACACTAATTAATAAACACTCCTCGAATATCAATTAATGGAAGATTAAAGCTTATGAATTAACTCACAAACAATAACAATATTTAATCATAAAATCACTCTAACCCTTGAAGAGGTTAGGCGCCTATTATTTATAAGGAGTAAGCAAGAAAACCTTGCTCCTCAAGCATACCAAACCACACGGCATTCACCATCAATTTAGGAAAGTATCTCCTCCTTAATTCTAGCCTAGAATCAAGCTAAACTTAAGGAAACTCTAACTTAAGGAAAGACAACAAGTACTTTCCTTAATTACAACTCAAACACACGCCCAAGGCGGCTACCTTGCACGCCACTCCAATCTACCAAATTAAGGAAACTTTCCTAAAATACAACCATGACAACTAAACACCTAACCACCGAAATCTCTAAGGGATTTTCGGACTTTTATTGAACTAGAAACAACTCAACTAATTAACTAACATTTTAAACTAATAATGACACTAATTTAAAATGCTAATCGGTTTCTTCCACGAGCCATGTGACACACGACACAAATGCATGCTTGTTAGCCATCAAATTGAAACCCATGTGTTCCATCAAAAAAACCGGATCTTCTTGTCTTGATGCCTTTGGATCCGCATCGAAAGAGCAACCAAGAATTCGGAGCAAAGGTTCGAACTTGAATGAATAATGAAGTCCGAAAATTATGATTAAGTCACCGGATATGATAATTAAAATAAACACTCCTGAATATTTTAATTAACTCTTAATCTCACTTACACCACTCCTGGAATAAAGTAGATTAAACACTAAGTAAATAATCACTCCCGAAAATTACTCAATGGCCGAAAGTAAATGCATTCAACAAAGCTAATTGACTCAAATGAAACTCAAATACATTAAACAAAGCAATTGAATCAAATGAAACTCAAATGCATTCAACAAAGCTAATTGAATCAAATGAAACTCAAAAGCATTCAACAAGGCTAATTGAATCAAATGAAACTCAAATGCATTCAACAAAGCTAATTAAATCAAATTCAAGTCAATTAAAGTCAAACAAAGCTTATTGAATTAAATGAAAGTCAAATGAAGTCAAATAAAGCTAATTATATCAAATGAAACTCAAATGCAATCAACAAAGCTAATTGTATCAAATGAAAGTCAAATAAAGTCAAATAAAGCTAATTGAATCAAATGAAACTCAAATGCATTCAACAAAGCTAATTGAATCAAATTAAAGTAAAATAAAGTCAAACAAAGCTAATAGAATCAAATGAAAGTCAAATGAAGTCAAACATAGCAAATAGAATCAAATAAAACTCAAATGAAGTCAAATAAGGCTAAGTGAATCAAATGAAACTCAAATGCATGCAACAAAGCTAATTGAATTAATTGAAACTCAAATACATTCAACAATGCTAATTTAATCAAGTTAACGTTAAATGAAGTCAAACAAAGATAATTGCATCAAATGAAAGTCAAATGAAGTCAAACATAGCTAATTGAATCAAATGGAACTCAAATGCATTCAACAAAGCTAATTAAATCAAATAAAACTCAAATGCATTCAACAAAGCTAATTGAATCAAATGAAAGTCAAATGCATTCAACAAAGCTAATTGAATCAAATTAAAGTCAAATGCATTCAACAAAGCTATTTGAATCAAATGAAACTCAAATGGATTTAACAAAGCAAATTGAATCAAATGAAAGTCAAACGTAGCTAATTGAATCAAATGCATTCAACAAAGCTAATTGAATAAAATTCATGTTAAATAAAGTCAAACAAAGCTAATTAAATTAAATGAAAGTCAAATGAAGTCAAATAAAACTAATTGAATCAAATGAAACTCAAATGCATTCAACAAAGCTAATTGAATCAAATGAAACTCAAAAGCATTCAACAAAGCTAATTGAATCAAATGAAACTCAAATGCATTCAACAAAGCTAATTGAATCAAATGAAACTCAAATGCATTCAACAAAGCTAATTAAATCAAATTCAAGTCAAATGAAGTCAAACAAAGCTTATTGAATTAAATGAAAGTCAAATAAAGTTAATTAAATCAAATGAAACTCAAATGCATTAATCAAAGCTAATTGTATCAAATGAAAGTCAAATGATGTCAAATAAAGCTAATTGAATCAAATGAAACTCAAATGCATTCAGCAAAGCTAATTGAATCAAATAAACGTAAAATAAAGTCAAACAAAGCTAATTGAATCAAATGAAAGTCAAATGAAGTCAAACATAGCTAATCGAATCAAATAAAACTCAAATGAAATTCAAATGAAGTCAAATAAGGCTAAGTGAATCAAATGAAACTCAAATGCATGCAACAAAGCTAATTGAATCAACTGAAACTCAAATACATTCAACAAAGCTAATTAAATCAAGTTAACGTCAAATAAAGTCAAACAAAGCTAATTGAATCAAATGAAAGTCAAATGAAGTCAAACAAAGCTAATTGAGTCAAATGAAACTCAAATGCTTTCTACAAAGCTAATTGAATTAAATTCAAGTTAAATGAAGTCAAACCAAGTTAATTGAATCAAATGAAAGTCAAATGAAGTAAAACACAGCCTAATAGAATTAAATTAAACTCAAATGCATGCAACAAAGCTAATTGAATCAAATGAAACTCAAATACATTTAACAAAGCTAGTTGAATCAAATGAAACTCAAATGCATTCAAAGCTAATTGAATCAAATGAAACTCAAAAGCATTCAACAAGGCTAATTGAATCAAATGAAACTCAAATTCATTCAATAAAGCTAATTGAATCAAATTCAAGTCAAATAAAGTCAAACAAAGCTTATTGAATTAAATGAAAGTCAAATGAAGTCAAATAAAGCTAATTATATCAAATGAAACTCAAATGCATTCAACAAAGCTAATTTAATCAAATGAAAGTCAAATAAAGTCAAATAAAGCTAATTGAATCAAATGAAACTCAAATGCATTCAACAAAGCTAATTGAATCAAATTAAAGTAAAATAAAGTCAAACAAAGCTAATAGAATCAAATGAAAGTCAAATGAAGTCAAACATAGCAAATAGAATCAAATAAAACTCAAATGAAGTCAAATAAGGCTAAGTGACTCAAATTGATATGAATGCTCAACTAGGATAGTTAAACACTCAAAAGCACACGCCAACTAGAATAAGGACAATGAAGAAATCCGAAAATAAGAGCAAGTAACAAGGGATATTTCTTAATGAATGATCACTCTCGAAACACTCACAAGAATCTTAAACACACTCAAACCACTCCCCGGAATTAAGTTGTTTAAACACTAATTAATAAACACTCCCGAATATCAATTAATGGAAGATTAAAGCTTATGAATTAACTCACAAACAATAACAATATTTAATCATAAAATCACTCTAACCCTTGAAGAGGTTAGGCGCCTATTATTTATAAGGAGTAAGCAAGAAAACCTTGCTCCTCAAGCATACCAAACCACACGGCATTCACCATCAATTTAGGAAAGTATCTCCTCCTTAATTCTAGCCTAGAATCAAGCTAAACTTAAGGAAACTCTAACTTAAGGAAAGACAACAAGTACTTTCCTTAATTACAACTCAAACACACGCCCAAGGCTGCTACCTTGCACGCCACTCCAATCTACCAAATTAAGGAAACTTTCCTAAAATACAACCATGACAACTAAACACCTAACCACCGAAATCTCTAAGGGATTTTCGGACTTTTATTGAACTAGAAACAACTCAACTAATTAACTAACATTTTAAACTAATAATGACACTAATTTAAAATGCTAATCGGTTTCTTCCACGAGCCATGTGACACACGACACAAATGCATGCTTGTTAACCATCAAATTGAAACCCATGTGTTCCATCAAAAGTAAAACCGGCTCTTCTTGTCTTGATGCCTTTGGATCCGCATCAGAAAGAGCAACCAAGAATTCCGAGCAAAGGTTCGAACTTGAATGAATAATGAAGTCCGAAAATTATGATTAAGTCACCGGATATGATAATTAAAATAAACACTCCCGAATATTTTAATTAACTCTTAATCTCACTTACACCACTCCCGGAATAAAGTAGATTAAACACTAAGTAAATAATCACTCCTGAAAATTACTCAATGGCCGAAAGTAAATGCATTCAACAAAGCTAATTGACTCAAATGAAACTCAAATACATTAAACAAAGCTAGTTGAATCAAATGAAACTCAAATGCATTCAACAAAGCTAATTGAATCAAATGAAACTCAAAAGCATTCAACAAGGCAAATTGAATCAAATGAAACTCAAATGCATTCAACAAAGCTAATTAAATCAAATTCAAGTCAAATGAAGTCAAACAAAGCTTATTGAATTAAATGAAAGTCAAATAAAGTTAATTAAATCAAATGAAACTCAAATGCATTAATCAAAGCTAATTGTATCAAATGAAAGTCAAATGATGTCAAATAAAGCTAATTGAATCAAATGAAACTCAAATGCATTCAGCAAAGCTAATTGAATCAAATAAACGTAAAATAAAGTCAAACAAAGCTAATTGAATCAAATTAAAGTCAAATGAAGTCAAACATAGCTAATCGAATCAAATAAAACTCAAATGAAATTCAAATGAAGTCAAATAAGGCTAAGTGAATCAAATGAAACTCAAATGCATGCATCAAAGCTAATTGAATCAACTTGAAACTCAAATACATTCAACAAAGCTAATTAAATCAAGTTAACGTCAAATAAAGTCAAACAAAGCTAATTGAATCAAATGAAAGTCAAATGAAGTCAAACAAAGCTAATTGAGTCAAATGAAACTCAAATGCTTTCTACAAAGCTAATTGAATCAAATTCAAGTTAAATGAAGTCAAACCAAGTTAATTGAATCAAATGAAAGTCAAATGAAGTAAAACACAGCTAATAGAATTAAATTAAACTCAAATGCATTCAACAAAGCTAATTGAATCAAATGAAACTCAAATACATTAAACAAAGCTAGTTGAATCAAATGAAACTCAAATGCATTCAAAGCTAATTGAATCAAATGAAACTCAAAAGCATTCAACAAGGCTAATTGAATCAAATGAAACTCAAATGCATTCAACAAAGCTAATTAAATCAAATTCAAGTCAAATAAAGTCAAACAAAGCTTATTGAATTAAATGAAAGTCAAATGAAGTCAAATAAAGCTAATTATATCAAATGAAACTCAAATGCATTCAACAAAGCTAATTGTATCAAATGAAAGTCAAATAAAGCTAATTGAATCAAATGAAACTCAAATGCATTCAACAAAGCTAATTGAATCAAATTAAAGTAAAATAAAGTCAAACAAAGCTAATAGAATCAAATGAAAGTCAAATGAAGTCAAACATAGCAAATAGAATCAAATAAAACTCAAATGAAGTCAAATAAGGCTAAGTGAATCAAATTGATATGAATGCTCAACTAGGATAGTTAAACACTCAAAAGCACACGCCAACTAGAATAAGGACAATGAAGAAATCCGAAAATAAGAGCAAGTAACAAGGGATATTTCTTAATGAATGATCACTCCCGGAAACACTCACAAGAATCTTAAACACACTCAAACCACTCCTCGGAATTAAGTTGTTTAAACACTAATTAATAAACACTCCTGAATATCAATTAATGGAAGATTAAAGCTTATGAATTAACTCACAAACAATAACAATATTTAATCATAAAATCACTCTAACCCTTGAAGAGGTTAGGCGCCTATTATTTATAAGGAGTAAGCAAGAAAACCTTGCTCCTCAAGCATACCAAACCACACGGCATTCACCATCAATCTAGGAAAGTATCTCCTCCTTAATTCTAGCCTAGAATCAAGCAAAACTTAAGGAAACTCTAACTTAAGGAAAGACAACAAGTACTTTCCTTAATTACAACTCAAACCCACGCCCAAGGCTGCTACCTTGCACGCCACTCCAATCTACCAAATTAAGGAAACTTTCCTAAAATACAACCATGACAACTAAACACCTAACCACCGAAATCTCTAAGGGATTTTCGGACTTTTATTGAACTAGAAACAACTCAACTAATTAACTAACATTTTAAGCTAATAATGACACTAATTTAAAATGCTAATCGGTTTCTTCCACGAGCCATGTGACACACGACACAAATGCATGCTTGTTAGCCATCAAATTGAAACCCATGTGTTCCATCAAAAGTAAAACCGGCTCTTCTTGTCTTGATGCCTTTGGATCCGCATCAGAAAGAGAAACCAAGAATTCCGAGCAAAGGTTCGAACTTGAATGAATACTGAAGTCCGAAAATTATGATTAAGTCACCGGATATGATAATTAAAATAAACACTCCCGAATATTTTAATTAACTCTTAATCTCACTTACACCACTCCTGGAATAAAGTAGATTAAACACTAAGTAAATAATCACTCCTGAAAATTACTCAATGGCCGAAAGTAAATGCATTCAACAAAGCTAATTGACTCAAATGAAACTCAAATACATTAAACAAAGCTAGTTGAATCAAATGAAACTCAAATGCATTCAACAAAGCTAATTGAATCAAATGAAACTCAAAAGCATTCAACAAGGCTAATTGAATCAAATGAAACTCAAATGCATTCAACAAAGCTAATTAAATCAAATTCAAGTCAAATGAAGTCAAACAAAGCTTATTGAATTAAATGAAAGTCAAATAAAGTTAATTAAATCAAATGAAACTCAAATGCATTAATCAAAGCTAATTGTATCAAATGAAAGTCAAATGATGTCAAATAAAGCTAATTGAATCAAATGAAACTCAAATGCATTCAAAGAAAGCTAATTGAATCAAATAAACGTAAAATAAAGTCAAACAAAGCTAATTGAATCAAATTAAAGTCAAATGAAGTCAAACATAGCTAATCGAATCAAATAAAACTCAAATGAAATTCAAATGAAGTCAAATAAGGCTAAGTGAATCAAATGAAACTCAAATGCATGCATCAAAGCTAATTGAATCAACTGAAACTCAAATACATTCAACAAAGCTAATTAAATCAAGTTAACGTCAAATAAAGTCAAACAAAGCTAATTGAATCAAATGAAAGTCAAATGAAGTCAAACAAAGCTAATTGAGTCAAATGAAACTCAAATGCTTTCTACAAAGCTAATTGAATCAAATTCAAGTTAAATGAAGTCAAACCAAGTTAATTGAATCAAATGAAAGTCAAATGAAGTAAAACACACAGCTAATAGAATTAAATTAAACTCAAATGCATTCAACAAAGCTAATTGAATCAAATGAAACTCAAATACATTAAACAAAGCTAGTTGAATCAAATGAAACTCAAATGCATTCAAAGCTAATTGAATCAAATGAAACTCAAAAGCATTCAACAAGGCTAATTGAATCAAATGAAACTCAAATGCATTCAACAAAGCTAATTAAATCAAATTCAAGTCAAATAAAGTCAAACAAAGCTTATTGAATTAAATGAAAGTCAAATGAAGTCAAATAAAGCTAATTATATCAAATGAAACTCAAATGCATTCAACAAAGCTAATTGTATCAAATGAAAGTCAAATAAAGCTAATTGAATCAAATGAAACTCAAATGCATTCAACAAAGCTAATTGAATCAAATTAAAGTAAAATAAAGTCAAACAAAGCTAATAGAATCAAATGAAAGTCAAATGAAGTCAAACATAGCAAATAGAATCAAATAAAACTCAAATGAAGTCAAATAAGGCTAAGTGAATCAAATTGATATGAATGCTCAACTAGGATAGTTAAACACTCAAAAGCACACGCCAACTAGAATAAGGACAATGAAGAAATCCGAAAATAAGAGCAAGTAACAAGGGATATTTCTTAATGAATGATCACTCCTGAAACACTCACAAGAATCTTAAACACACTCAAACCACTCCTGGAATTAAGTTGTTTAAACACTAATTAATAAACACTCCTGAATATCAATTAATGGAAGATTAAAGCTTATGAATTAACTCACAAACAATAACAATATTTAATCATAAAATCACTCTAACCCTTGAAGAGGTTAGGCGCCTATTATTTATAAGGAGTAAGCAAGAAAACCTTGCTCCTCAAGCATACCAAACCACACGGCATTCACCATCAATCTAGGAAAGTATCTCCTCCTTAATTCTAGCCTAGAATCAAGCAAAACTTAAGGAAACTCTAACTTAAGGAAAGACAACAAGTACTTTCCTTAATTACAACTCAAACACACGCCCAAGGCTGCTACCTTGCACGCCACTCCAATCTACCAAATTAAGGAAACTTTCCTAAAATACAACCATGACAACTAAACACCTAACCACCGAAATCTCTAAGGGATTTTCGGACTTTTATTGAACTAGAAACAACTCAACTAATTAACTAACATTTTAAACTAATAATGACACTAATTTAAAAATGCTAATCGTTTCTTCCACGAGCCATGTGACACACGACACAAATGCATGCTTGTTAGCCATCAAATTGAAACCCATGTGTTCCATCAAAAGTAAAACCGGCTCTTCTTGTCTTGATGCCTTTGGATCCGCATCAGAAAGAGCAACCAAGAATTCCGAGCAAAGGTTTGAACTTGAATGAATAATGAAGTCCGAAAATTATGATTAAGTCACCGGATATGATAATTAAAATAAACACTCCTGAATATTTTAATTAACTCTTAATCTCACTTACACCACTCCCGGAATAAAGTAGATTAAACACTAAGTAAATAATCACTCCCGAAAATTACTCAATGGCCGAAAGTAAATGCATTCAACAAAGCTAATTGACTCAAATGAAACTCAAATACATTAAACAAAGCTAGTTGAATCAAATGAAACTCAAATGCATTCAACAAAGCTAATTGAATCAAATGAAACTCAAAAGCATTCAACAAGGCTAATTGAATCAAATGAAACTCAAATGCATTCAACAAAGCTAATTAAATCAAATTCAAGTCAAATAAAGTCAAACAAAGCTTATTGAATTAAATGAAAGTCAAATGAAGTCAAATAAAGCTAATTATATCAAATGAAACTCAAATGCATTCAACAAAGCTAATTGTATCAAATGAAAGTCAAATAAAGTCAAATAAAGCTAATTGAAACAAATGAAACTCAAATGCATTCAACAAAGCTAATTGAATCAAATTAAAGTAAAATAAAGTCAAACAAAGCTAATAGAATCAAATGAAAGTCAAATGAAGTCAAACATAGCAAATAGAATCAAATAAAACTCAAATGAAGTCAAATAAGGCTAAGTGAATCAAATGAAACTCAAATGCATGCAACAAAGCTAATTGAATTAATTGAAACTCAAATACATTCAACAAAGCTAATTAAATCAAGTTAACGTTAAATGAAGTCAAACAAAGATAATTGCATCAAATGAAAGTCAAATGAAGTCAAACATAGCTAATTGAATCAAATGGAACTCAAATGCATTCAACAAAGCTAATTAAATCAAATAAAACTCAAATGCATTCAACAAAGCTAATTGAATCAAATGAAAGTCAAATGCATTCAACAAAGCTAATTGAATCAAATTAAAGTCAAATGCATTCAACAAAGCTATTTGAATCAAATGAAACTCAAATGCATTTAACAAAGCAAATTGAATCAAATGAAAGTCAAACGTAGCTAATTGAATCAAATGCATTCAACAAAGCTAATTGAATAAAATGAAACTCAAATGCATTCAATAAAGCTAATTGAATTAAATTCATGTTAAATAAAGTCAAACAAAGCTAATTGAATTAAATGAAAGTCAAATGAAGTCAAATAAAACTAATTGAATCAAATGAAACTCAAATGCATTCAACAAAGCTAATTGTATCAAATGAAAGTCAAATGAGGTCAAATAAAGCTAATTGAATCAAATGAAACTCAAATGCATTCAACAAAGCTAATTGAATCAAATAAAACTCAAATGCATTCAATAAAGCTAATTGAATCAAATAAACTCAAATGCATTTCTCAAAGCTAATAGAATTAAATGAAACTCAAATGCATTAATCAAAGCTAATTGTATCAAATGAAAGTCAAATGATGTCAAATAAAGCTAATTGAATCAAATGTAACTCAAATGCATTCAGCAAAGCTAATTGAATCAAATAAATGTAAAATAAAGTCAAACAAAGCTAATTGAATCAAATGAAAGTCAAATGAAGTCAAACATAGCTAATAGAATCAAATAAAACTCAAATGAAATTAAAATGAAGTCAAATAAGAATAAGTGGATCAAATGAAACTCAAATGCATGCAACAAAGCTAATTGAATCAACTGAAACTCAAATACATTCAACAATGCTAATTAAATCAAGTTAACGTCAAATGAAGTCAAACAAAGTTAATTGAATCAAATGAAAGTCAAATGAAATCAAACATAGCTAATTGAATCAAATGAAACTCAAATGCAATCAACAAAGCTAATTAAATCATATAAAAACTCAAATGCATTCAACAAAGCTAATTGAATCAAATGAAACTCAAATGCATTCAACAAAGCTAATTGAATCAAATGAAAGTCAAACGTAGCTAATTGAATCAAATGGAACACAAATGCATTCAACAAAGCTAATTGAATAAAATGAAACTCAAATGCATTCAACAAAGCTAATTGAATCAAATTCACGTCAAATAAAGTCAAACAAAGCTAATTGAATTAAATAAAAGTCAAAAAATGCAAATTGAATTAAATGAAACTCAAATGCATTCAACAAAGCTAATTGTATCAAATGAAACTCAAATGCATTCAACAAAGCTAATTGAGTCAAATGAAACTCAAATGCATTCTACAAAGCTAATTGAATCAAATTCAAGTTAAATGAAGTCAAACAAAGCTAATTGAATCAAATTAAAGTCAAATGAAGTCAAACCTAGTTAATTGAATCAAATGAAAGTCGAATGAAGTCAAACACAACTAATAGAATTAAATTAAACTCAAATGCATTCAACAAAGCTAATTGACTCAAATGAAACTCGAATACATTAAACAAAGGTAGTTGAATCAAATGAAACTCAAATGCATTCAACAAAGCTAATTGAATCAAATTCAAGTTAAATGAAGTCAAACAAAGCTAATTGAATCAAATTAAAGTCAAATGAAGTCAAACCTAGTTAATTGAATCAAATGAAAGTCGAATGAAGTCAAACACAACTAATAGAATTAAATTAAACTCAAATGCATTCAACAAAGCTAATTGACTCAAATGAAACTCAAATACATTAAAAAAAGCTAGTTGAATCAAATGAAACTCAAATGCATTCAACTAAGCTAATTGAATCAAATTCAAGTTAAATGAAGTCAAACAAAGCTAATTGAATCAAATTAAAGTCAAATGAAGTCAAACCAAGTTAATTGAATCAAATGAAAGTCAAATGAAGTCAAACACAACTAATAGAATTAAATAAAACTCAAATGCATTCAACAAAGCTAATTGAATCAAATAAAACTCAAATGCATTCAATAAAGCTAATTGAATCAAATAAACTCAAATGCATTTCTCAAAGCTAATAGAATCAAATGAAACTCAAATGCATTAATCAAAGCTAATTGTATCAAATGAAAGTCAAATGATGTCAAATAAAGCTAATTGAATCAAATGAAACTCAAATGCATTCAGCAAAGCTAATTGAATCAAATAAATGTAAAATAAAGTCAAACTAAGCTAATTGAATCAAATGAAAGTCAAATGAAGTCAAACATAGCTAATAGAATCAAATAAAACTCAAATAAAATTCAAATGAAGTCAAATAAGAATAAGTGGATCAAATGAAACACAAATGCATGCACAAAGCTAATTGAATCAACTGAAACTCAAATACATTCAACAATGCTAATTAAATCAAGTTAACGTCAAATGAAGTCAAACAAAGTTAATTGAATCAAATGAAAGTCAAATGAAATGAAACATAGCTAATTGAATCAAATGGAACTCAAATGCAATCAACAAAGCTAATTAAATCATATAAAAACTCAAATGCATTCAACAAAGCTAATTGAATCAAATGAAAGTCAAATGCATTCAACAAAGCTAACTAAATCAAATGAAACTCAACGGCATTCAACAAAGCTAATTGAATCAAATGAAAGTCAAACGTAGCTAATTGAATCAAATGGAACACAAATGCATTCAACAAAGCTAATTGAATAAAATGAAACTCAAATGCATTCAACAAAGGTAATTGAATCAAATTCACGTCAAATAAAGTCAAATAAAGCTAATTGAATTAAATAAAAGTCAAAAAATGTAAATTGAATTAAATGAAACTCAAATGCATTCAACAAAGCTAATTGTATCAAATGAAACTCAAATGCATTCAACAAAGCTAATTGAGTCAAATGAAACTCAAATGCATTCTACAAAGCTAATTGAATCAAATTCAAGTTAAATGAAGTCAAACAAAGCTAATTGAAGCAAATTAAAGTCAAATGAAGTCAAACCAAGTTAATTGAATCAAATGAAAGTCAAATGAAGTCAAAGACAGCTAATAGAATTAAATTAAACTCAAATGCATTCAACAAAGCTAATTGAATCAAATGAAACTCAAATACATTAAACAAAGCTAGTTGAATCAAATGAAACTCAAAATGCATTCAACAAAGCTAATTGAATCAAATGAAACTCAAAAGCATTCAACAATGCTAATTGAATCAAATGAAACTCAAATGCATTCAACAAAGCTAATTAAATCAAATTCATGTCAAATAAAGATAAACAAAGCTTATTGAATTAAATGAAAGTCAAATGAAGTCAAATAAAGCTAATTAAATTAAATGAAACTCAAAGGAATTCAACAAAGTTAATTGTATCAAATGAAAGTCAAATGAAGTCAAATAAAGCTAATTGAATCAAATGAAAATCAAATGCATTCAACAAAGCTAATTGAATCAAATTAAAGGAAAATAAAGTCAAACAAAGCTAATTGAATCAAATGAAAGTTAAATGAAGTCAAATATAGCAAATAGAATCAAATAAAACTCAAATGAATTTCAAATGAAGTCAAATAAGGCTAAGTGAATCAAATGAAACTCAAATGCATGCAACAAAGCTAATTGAATTAACTGAAACTCAAATACATTCAACAAAGCTAATTAAATCAAGTTAACATTAAATGAAGTCAAACAAAGTTAATTGAATCAAATGAAAGTCAAATGAAGTTAAACATAGCTAATTGAATCAAATGGAACTCAAATGCATTCAACAAAGCTAATTAAATCAAATAAAACTCAAATGCATTCAACAAAGCTAATTGAATCAAATTCAAATCAAATGAAGTCAAACAAAACTTATGGAATCAAATGAAATTCAAATGCATTCAACAAAGCTAATTGAATCATATAAAACTCAAATGCATTCAATAAAGCGAATGGAATCAAATAAATTCAAATGCATTCCTCAAAGCCAATTGAATTAAATGAAACTCAAATGCATTCAACAAAGCTAATTGAATCAAATTCAAGTCAAATTAATTCAATCAAATCAAATTGAATTAAATGAAAGTCAAATCAAGCTAATTGAATCAAATGAAACTCAAATGCATTCAACAAAGCTAATTGAATCAAATGAAACTCAAAAGCATTCAACAAAGCAAATTGAATCAAATGAAACTCAAATGCATTCAAC
>CANSZD010002672.1:0-107835 GCA_947648045.1 Beta corolliflora | reverse complement strand
TCCATTTTAAGCATGAATCACCAAATTTCCAATTATGCAAATTAGAATATTAATATAGATTAATGCCATATTATGTGAAGTAATTGAATAAAAAAAATAAAGGTTTCTAAATGATTTCTAACTTAAGTAGTTAAGTTTTATGATTACTATGGAAATTTTTTATTTGCTTATTAATTGTTAATGAAGCGAAGTAGTTTGTATTTATTTTGTTTAGATATTATATATGCGTGAATATTTAATGTAATATGTACAATATTATATTTGCATGTTATGAATAGTATGACCCCGAACTAGAATAGAAATGCAACCCGTGAATTTTTAAGTTTGAATGTAAATTTAAATACGATCCGCACATCGTTGGTATATTTGTAATTATAAATTCAAATTCATGTGATCAAGCATGAGGACCAAGGAGGTTTCGAGGATGGTGATCCAATCAAAGTTCAAAGAAAGATTCATGAAAATTAGATTTCTAGGTTTGGGGGGCCATATTAGATAATTTTTATTGCGTTTCATTAGCTTTTTGCATTTATTTTGTTTTAAATGCTTGTTGTAAGCTTACATGTGGTTAGTTTTTATGTGTTCACTTTTAATTAACCAACTTAGTAAACTTAGGTTCCTAAAGGTAATATTGTGTTTTAATTGCTTTTTCAAACAACACCTATATATCATGAATAACGAGGTTCCGCAAAGTAGATTATTGCTCATAATCCCGGGATAATATGGTAGGTTTATGAAACTTACAAGTTAATATTTGGTTTAACTCAACAAAGCTATCAAAGGGAAAAGCTTTGGGTTTTGAAACTAAGAGATAAGATATTATAAGGAGTTATTAACCTATCTACCAAGAGTTGTAATTAGTTTATACTTAGTAAAATATTTACTTAATGTAGACACAAAATCGTGTCTCCCTATTGAGTACCAATGATGAAACATGCCGTCGTCCTAATTGGTCCGGTCCAAAGGAAGAGCAATCAAACAAGCTCAACTCAAAAGCATTTCAAAAATATAAAGTGTATTTAAATCCAAGCCTAATTTTGAAGGCCCAATTAATTATTCCCCGATAATTAATTGTATTTTTTAATATTTTAATATTGATTATTCTTGATAATTAATAATTCAAAAATCAGATTTTATTAGGATTTCAAAGAATAGATTTTATCAAGGGATAAAATAGAATCTTAAAACAATAAAAAACCGACCGGAAAGCAAGTGTGCGTGACGCAAAGCTGTGAGTCTGGCGCACAGGCTGTGAGTCAAGCGCAACGTGGTGCGTCAGGCGCACAGTTTATTTTATCTTTCGATCCGTTTCGTTTTCGTTTGCCTATAAATACCTCGTTTCTTCGAACGACTTTACACAATACTCTTCTACGCCTTAATACCTTGACATCCCTAATATCAAACACTCAAACTCATATTCAAACACTAAAACTCACATTCAAACACATTCATACCTTCGAATCTCTTATTTTAAGCTTCAATTGCTCATCCCCGAGACGTAATACTAGACCCGGGCGACAAAGATCTTGAAGGAATTAACGCCTCTTGTAAATTCTTTTCCCTAAATCTTCTCCTTTTATTTATTTTCTTTATTATTCATATTGCATGCTTGCATGTTTTAATGCTTTCGTCATCTCACATTAAAGTCGTGGCCAAAGTCCGTTTGATTATAGTGGGAGGGGATCTTGGTTGTTTCTTTGTTCAATGGGGGCGTCTTATTTTGAATAAACGCTAGTAGTTATTAAAATATGTTTATTTACTGCGTTTGATAAACATTAATTGAATTCTTGCTTTATTATCTCTTTTTATATAAGCCAAGAAGGAAGCAATGGTGTCCCCCTTGGAATTACTTAAATGCCCATCCACAAATATAGATATTACTCTTAATGAATTTAAATTTCCATATATATTAAAGGATTATTTGTCGAAACTGCCTTTATAACCACTTTTTGTGAGAAACCACCTTTAAAAAAAAAATTAGGTACGCGACCACCTTTTGGTTAATTTTTTTTTGTTGGAAGCCACCACTTGCCTTAATCCTAGGTGGTTAACCTTGATTTTTGCCCAAGATTGACCATCATAGAACCCATTTTGTTCCGCATTTTCGCCATTTCTTCCACCTTCACGCCTTCTCCCTTCCTTCTGCCAGCATCTTCCTCCCCGATATTTTTTTTTGAAATTTCGAAGCAAGGAAGGAGGAAGGGAGAAAGAGGAAGAAGAAGAAGGGGGCGGGAAGGCCGCACCGGGGGGAGGTT
This sequence comes from Beta corolliflora, assembly GCA_947648045.1. Classification (NCBI taxonomy): domain Eukaryota; kingdom Viridiplantae; phylum Streptophyta; class Magnoliopsida; order Caryophyllales; family Amaranthaceae; genus Beta; species Beta corolliflora. The sequence goes on along the minus strand of CANSZD010002672.1, from coordinate 105,580 downwards.
TGCCGGGGGATACGAGGGGGAGGGGGGTAGCCGGGGGTGCGAGGGGGGAGAGGGGCTTGGGGTTGGGAGGGTGGGGATGGTCGTGGGGGTTGGGGGGGGCCGGGGTGCGCGTGGGATAGAGCTAGGAGGGTGGGGATGGGCTGCGACGGCCCGGGGGAGGCCTGGGGTCGGGGGTGGTGGCAGGTGGGGGAGAAGGCTATATGGTGGCGGCGGCAAACAATGGTGGCTCAGTGGTAGTGATTTTCGCCAAGAAGGATAAAGGAGGAAGAATGGTGAAAATATGAAAAAAAGTTTCTATGATGGTCAATGCCGAAAGTTGGGTCAACGACCGGATTCCCGGCAAGTGGTGGCTTCCACAAAAATAAAACCAAAAGGTGGCCGCGTGCCCAAATTTTTTTAAAAGGTGGTTTCTCACAAAAAGTGCTTATAAAAGGTGGTTTTCGACAAATTTTCCTATATTAAATAATATTTTCTTCTTCCTACTTGCCATATATATTGAACAAGTTAACAATGGAAATGAATTTGAAATTTCAATTAAATATTAAATTAAGGAGAATGTTTTCCTCTTCGTGCATGTGTGAAAAACTATGATCAAGAATTAAATTTATAATATAACTTGGATTGACACAATCGAAGAAAAAAATAACAATAACTTAAATTTCATATTAATAATTATACTGATAATATTCTAAAACCTAAATGTTGATTATTATTCGGTAAACTCTATTATATAAATCAAACTCTTCCACTTTATTAATATTCAATGATTGAACCTGATACACAAATTATTCCACTTTATTTGAGCACAAGCTTTCCTCTGCTTTATATTTCCTTCTCTCAATACTATATTTGAATAATGATGAACAAATAACTAAAAACACAACGAAACATTGATTTAAGAAAAAAATAAAAAAAAATTTAAAAAATTACAAACGTCCGTTTGGAATCAAAAAAATTTGTAACACCGATGAATAACTAATTGAGAAAAGAAACGCTAATATTACTCGCACGCATAACATGCAAAAAATGCTAGTTTGTTATAGTTCATGTCTAGTACTAACAACAACACCACCTTTGCTTTTAATTTGCGCCCTATACTCGAAAAAGACAAACTGAATGCTCACAACTTTTTAGAATGGGAAATGGCTGTCTGAATTGCTCTCAGAGCAGAAGGAAGAGAAAATATTCTTGACACTCCACTCCCTGAACCCCTAATAGCTAATGCTACTAGAGATGAAGGGAGAGCTAGACAAACTCTACAGATAACTCCGTGCAAGTGACATGCCCGGGCATGGACCATAATTTCAAAAATGTTTTGATGGTCCCGGATGCCCATACTATAATCCAAAGAACTGAAAACGATGTTTCAAATTTATGCTAGATTAGAGAGTTTTTAAGTTAATTGTAAGCTTTTGGAACACAAACCGGGAAAGGGGAAGCTTATTGGTCCGCACGTGTTCAATATGATTGGACACTTCCGCATCATACAAAAATTGGGCTTCCCTTATCCCCAAGAGCCGGCAACCGATATAGTGATCAAATTCTTGCCCGAAGCTTTTCAAAATTTTCGTTTGAATTTCTACATGCAAGGTAGCTTGAAAGAGTTTATGGTATGTTGGTTCAAGCCGAGATGAGCTTATCTAATGAACCAGAGTATAAGATGTTCGATGGTTCAAAAGGGTAAGCAATTCAAGAAGAAAGGGGCTCCCAAAAAGAAGAATGAAGGCAAGCCACACTAGTGGAAAAAAGCTTATATGACACAACAAAATTGATCCGGTCGGGTCCAAAATCGTATCAGTTTAGTCATTTTTTGCGCGCAAAATTTTTGGTAAATTAATCCGATGCGGTTAGATCGAACCGGGATCGCTTGACAAAAAGGATTCGGCCTTTCATCAACCGATCCGGCTCAATAGCCCCGATCGGTTAAATTTCTACGTTGAACCCATAAACCCACACCATCCGCCCCAAAAATCTACGGCCCAAAGCCGAGAATAAATAGCATAGGGCCCAAAGTCGGCGAGCAAAGAAACAAAGGGCCCAAACGCATAAACACATCCTCCCATCTCTCAAAACTCTGAAATCCTAATTCTCTTCTCTCTCCTCTCCTCACTGCTCAAATTTACGCACAAAAGAGGAGAGAGAGAGAAATGACCTCCATGAGATTTCTCAAAAAGAAATCGCGAATCAAAGTGAACAATTGTTTCGAGAATCAATTTGATGATTTTTTCTCTCACGCCGCCCACCCGAAACCCCCTCTCTTCCGCAAAAAAATTGGGATCCGAAAATCGGGAGAATAAGTGGTGAAATCTCACCGGCGTCGATCATTGTTTCCGGTAAATTCCGCCGGCGAAATCTCACAGTTGATCTCGCCGAAAATTTCACTTTTCCGTCCTTCTAGGTCTTTTCTCTCTCCTGATCTCTCATTTTTTACAGATCTGATTTTTTTTGTCTTCTATTAATATGAATTCACTTGAGAAGAAAAGCTTACTTGACCAAAGAAGCAGCTGATCCGATCTCTTCAGGTAAGCTAGTTAATGCATTCAATGACACGTCAAGTGACTTTTAAAGATTGAAGCCTGTTAAAATCCATAAAATTGAGAGATTAGGGATAGATTACAAAAATTTGCTAGTAAACGGACAACTGCTGCAGGGAGTTGGGTAAGCTTAGCTTGTTGTGGCCAACATTCAGCACAGTCAACGAAGGCAAATTTCGCAGGTCAACAATCTGTAGACACAAAATGAATCCATCAGGCTGTCATTGACCAGAACAAGCTAAATAGCAAATGACTCCAAAGTCACATCTCATTTATGAATTGAGGATATCGATAGAATGTGAAGAAAAATAGATTACCTCCCACCACTTTTCACCTTCACTAGTGCCATCAAAATTTTGATAGACTTCAGTGGGTACTTCGCTGGAAATAAATTGCAAATACATACAAAATAAGTGTACAGCTTAAAAAATAAGCAAGAAACATTAATCTCTGAAATCTAAGAAAGTCGTAGATGTAGGAATTTAGATGTTTAATGTAAAACAAGTATCACATACTCAAACATCTAACACCAAGATCTTCGCATAAATCAACATGAATCTACTAAGAGTATAGAATATACCTCTTGATGCGTGAATTCCTCTTCTTACCCACAAGCCTTCTAATGGAGATCCTTTAACGCCAAACGCCGTTCATCTAATGTTGGCCCACGAACAACCCTGGATCACCACGTATGCTAAGTACGGAAGAGAGGAGAACCTCTTACTTTTGAGGTGTATGATGGCCGAATGGGGGAAAAGAGGAGAGCAAGGAAAATCAGATTTTTCTCTCTCAAATGATGTAAATTCCTAACACCTTTGTAACCCCCATATCATTATATAAGGTGGTTACAAAGAGGTGTTTCATGAGGCTTTATTTTGCCTCATAATGTCATACATTATGAGTCTAATAAACTCATGAGCTACAACTCATCCCACCCAGATTTAAAAACCGTCCAACCCATTTCACAAATGGATTTGGGTAATATCCAAGGGTTGTCACATTGTGTGACCTCATAGGACCCAATATATATATTAGTAGTTAGCCCAATTATACTAGCCCAACAAACCGCAATTAGCTTCTAGCAAAACGTTGCGGTCACCTAATATTGTTGAATATATTATCTCCATAATTTGTTCGTATACATTTAGTTTGTTACACTTGATCGAGGACAAAATCCTTCAATCTCCCACTTGTCTAAGAACAAGTGTGTAACCTTCAAACTCCTTAAGTCGCTTAATGTCTAACTTGGTGACATGGTAACATCGTATGTAAACCATACCAAATTTCAAGCTGTTTCTTGAAATCCGAGTTCGAACTGTCGAAACAAATGATTAACTCCTTAATCCATTTGAGCACGACCATGCATTTTCGTCTCGCTCTTCAAGAGGCCAAGACACTAATCCTAACTCTTAGGAGGATTTTATCCAGTCTTGTATAACCAAAAGTCCCACTCAATTCATAGCGGTTCCTATCACTGCCTTTATAGCCTCCTTTTACGGCACGACGTTTTGCAGTGTCAAAAACATACTAATCCTTAAGTAAAAATAGTGTCATACTCATGTCTAAGGAATCCACTAAATATATTAATGAGATTCTCATAAACCTTTTAGAGAACTCCCACTAGGTCTGCCCAACGTGTATCAACTATACACGCTGATGCAAATGACTAGACATCTCTATGTCCCCATAGCCCATGAAATTGCGCTATCAATCAACTTGCAATCTAGTCCATGAAACAGAATCGTTTACGTTCAATTTTAATGATTCGAACTAGGGACAAAGGTATATTATAACTCCTGTTCACTGGATAGGGTTTCATTCGTCAAATCACATATTTGACAATCGTATCAAACGTTATAAAATACTTTTAACGTTTTATTTAATACTAAACCAAGATTAAATAAGAACATAACCTTTTATTGATAAACATAACCAAACATATCACAAGAGTAACTACAACTGTGAACTAATTTAAAAGTAAATAGTAAACACTCAAAACCACTCTCCTACATGCTTAAGCCCTATAGCCCTAGTATGACTCTCATGCTTAGGCTGAGGCAATGGTTTAGTCAAAGAATCAGCGACATTGCGATCCGTATGAATTTTGCTAACTATTACATCTTTTCTCTCAACGATTTCTCGAATGAGATGAAACTTCCTAAGTACATGTTTACACCTTTGATGTGATCTTGGTTCCTTAGACTGAGCTATGGCACCATTGTTATCACAATGTAAAACAATACCATCTCCAACACTAGGTACTACTCCTAGCTCCAGAATAAACTTCTTCATCCAAACGGCTTCCTTTCTGCATCCGCCGCAAAGAATGTACTCGCCTTCGTTGTAGAATCAGCGACAGTGCATTGCTTTGGACTTTTCCAGCTCACTGCCCCTCCATTTAGACAAAAGATGAAACCAGATTAGGATCGGAAATCATCTTTGTCAGTTTAGAAGCTCGCATCTGTGTAACCCTCAACAATTAACTTACTTTCACCTCCATACACTAAGAAATTATCCTTCTGGATATTCTTAGCTGCAATCCAGTGTGCGTCACCTGGATTTGATTGGAATCTGCTACACATGCTCAAGGCATATGAGACATCTGGGCGAGTACAAATCATGGAGTACATAATGGACCCTATAGCTGACGCATAAGGAACATTACTCATTCGCTTAATCTCATCAGGTCCAGAAGGACACTGAGTCTTGCTAAGCGAAACACCATGTTGCATGGGTAGAAAATCTCTCTTAGAGTTTTCCATATTGAACATAGTAACGATCTTATCTATATAAGTTCGTTGGCTAAGTCCAATCATCCTCATAAATCTATTCCTATAGATCTTGATCTCCAAAATGTACTCAGCTTTTCCAAGGTCTTTCATAGAAAAACAACTCTTCAACCATTCCTTGACTGACTCAAGCATGGGAATGTCGTTTCCTATGAGAAGTATATCATCTACATACAAGACCAAGAAGACTATGTTACTCCCACTTTCCTTCTTGTAAACACAAGACTCTTCTCCGTTTTTTGAGAAAACCAAACTATTTGATTGCCTCATCAAAACGAAGATTCCAACTCCGGGATGCTTGCTTCAATCCATAAATGGACTTTTGAAGCTTACATACCCTCCTAGGATATTCTGGATCCACAAAACCTTCCGATTGTGTCATATACACATCCTCTTTCAAGAACCCATTCAAGAAAGCGGTTTTGACATCCATTTGCCAAATCTCATAATCATAAAAGGCAGCAATCACTAGGAGTATCCGAATGGATTTAAGCATTGCTACTGGTGAAAAGGTTTCGTCATAGTCTATACCATGAACTTGCTTGAACCCTTTTGCAACCAACCTTGCTTTGTAAACCTGAATGTTACCATCCTTGTCTGTTTTCACTTTGAAAACCCATTTGTAACCAATAGGTGTAACCCCATCGGGCAAATCCATCAAGTCCCATACTTGATTTTCAGACATAAATGCCATTTCGGACCTCATGGCTTCAAGCTATTTTTCCGAGTCTTCACTCATAAAAGCTTGCTTGTAAGTAGTAGGTTCCTCAAATTCTAAGATCATTATCTCAGAACTTTTGGCTAACAAGAAATCAACAAACCTATTATTTGGTATTCTTGATCTACTAGTCCTACGAGGGGCTGCAACAGGAGCTCAACAATTTGAGAATTTTCGCACGAATTAGATTCGAGTGGGACAGTATGAGGTTCGTGTACAGGATGCACGTCCTCCAACACTTGGTCAGCTATGGGAGAAGATTCCTCCAAAGGGAGGAACTACTTCAAGTTCCACAATCGGCACCGGTAAGCTTCGACTCTAACATAGGTTGAACTATGTTTATATGTTGCTTTTCTCGAACCTCTTCGAGAAATATATTACTCCCACTTGCCTTTTTGGAAATAAAATCTTTTTCCAAAAATACACCACGACGAGCAACAAACACTTTGCCCTCGCCCGATGGTAGAAGTAATAGCCCTTGGTCTCTTTGGGGATAACCCACAAAGAAACACTTATCTCGATTTAGGGGCGAGTTTATCCGAAAGTAAACGTTTTACATAAACCTCACAACCCCAAATACGTAAAAAAGACAAACTTGGAACTTTGCCACTCCACATCTCATATGGTGTCTTTTCTACCGCCTTTGATGGAGTTCTATTAAGTGTGAAAGTAGCGCTTTCGAGAGCATATCCCCGTAAGGAGACGGGAAGATCGATAAAACTCATCATGGAACCGAACCATATCAAGTAGAGTTCGGTTCCTCCTTTCGGATACACCATTCAACCGAGGTGTTCCGGGCGGAGTGAGTTGTAAAAGAATTCCACAACTCTTCAAGTGATCACTAAACTCTTGGCTCAAATATTCACCACCACGATCGGATCGTAGTGCTTTAATTGTTTTGCCAAGTCGGTTTTGGACTTCATTCGGGAATTCTTTGAATTTTTCAAACGATTCCGACTTATGCTTCATTAAATAGACATATCCATATCTACTTAAATCGTCGCAAAAGTAATGAAGTACCCAAACCCTCCCCTAGCTTTTGTGCTCATTGGTCCACACACATCGGATGTATTAGGCCCAATAGATCACCGGCCCTTTTACCCTTTCCAGAAAAAGGTGACTTTGTCATTTTACCCATTAAACATGATTCACATACATCAAATGGCTCAAAGTCAAAGGATGTTTGAAGTGCATCTTTATGTAACTTATGAATGCGTTTCGCGTTTATATGTCCAAAACGCCAATGCCATAAGTAAGTAGGATTAGTATCGCGTGATCTATGTTTTTTGCTGTCTATGTTAAGGACATCTTTGTCTAAGTCTAGGAAATATAGACCATTGGACCTTTTAGCAAAGGGCATAAAACATTAAATTCAAATAAACAGAGAAACAACCTTTCTCAATTGTAAATGAAAACCCTTCATTATCCAAAACAGGAATAGAAATAATGTTTTGGTAATACCGAGAACATAATAACGGCTTATTAAGCTCTAATATTAAACCGAAAGGCAAAGGTAGACTATAAGTCCCAACTACAACGGCCGTAACCCTTGCACCATTTCCAACGCGCAGTTCTACCTCCCCTTTAGCTAAGGTTCTACTCCTTCTTAGTCCCTGCACATTCGAAATAATGTGAGAAACACAACCGGTATCAAATACCTAAGAAGTAGATGTTGCTAAATTAATGTCAATGACATAGATACCTGAAGAAGAAGCCCCAGACTTCTTATCCTTCAGATACATCGGGCAATTACGCCTCCAATGGCCCATTTGACCACAATGGAAGCACTTGGCATTTGTGGCCACCTTTGGCTTTGCCTTTGCCTGTGGCTTATCAGCAGTCTTAGTGGCAACTTGCTTGCCCTTGTCTTGCTTTTTCTTGCCAGCCCATTCCTTCTTAAAACCCTTTCCCTTTTGAACCATAAATCCTTCTTAGGTGCAACAGAGTTGAGTTATGAGCATCCCATGTAACTCATCAAGGGTTTTCGACACCCCATTCATATTGAAGTTCAACCTAAACTGGTTGAAGCCTTCATGAAGTGAGTGTAGTATGATGTCAGTAGCCAACTCTTGGCTATAAGGAAAGCCCAACCTCTCCATTGCCTCGAAATAACCAATCATTTCGAAGACATGAGTGGCGACCGGCTTGCCTTCGACTAACGCACACTCAAGAATAGCCTTGTGGGTTTCATACCTCTCTATCCTAGCTTGTTGCTGAAACATGGTTTTCAGCTGTCGGATAATACTGTAGGCATCCAAGCTTGCAAACCTCTTTTGAAGGCTTGGTTCCATAGCCGCGAGCATAAGGCAAGTAACAATTACTGACCTTTCTGCAATGGCCTTATGGGCCGCCTTTTCGGCTTTAGTAGAGGTGGTTGTTAAAACCTGGATCGAGGTTTCAAGAACATCCTCTCGACCTTCGGATCTAAGAACAATTCTTAGATTCCTTTCCCAATCAAGGAAGTTGTTCCCGTTCAACTTATCCTTCTCTAGGATTGAACGTAAGTTAAAAGGTGAATTATTGTTGTTACCAGACATGATATCTACACAGAAGATGCAAAAGTAATAATAAGTATGTTTATCGTAATAGCTTTTAACAAATTTTAAACACTTTAAAAATAAAAGCTATGCACTTGACCAATTTTCAATGTGTCCCCTTTTTTAATCTAGTGATTCTAAAATCCTATCAAACATGATTTATAAGTGGACTTTGGCCGCAACATAAAACCAAGTTTAAAAGGTAAGTAAACTCCTTTACTAATTACAACAATTGTAATTCTTAGTTGATGGGTGATTGCTAAGGTGATTAAAGCTCCCAGGTAAGGAAGTTACCCACAACGTTGGGGAAAGCCTTCCTAATCCTAGACAGAACTTGTCACCCTAACACAAAAACCCAATTCTTTGCTTCAAAATCCAAAACCGTTTTGATGATTGTTTTGGGCCAAACCAAACTAAACATGCAAATTTCGGAAATTCACTCTACTTAGTCCAATTGGAAGTAACACTCTGCTTTGGCAGAACCTATTACTAACGATCAAGATTTTAGTAGATGTTTATTTGGGATAGCAATTACCCAATATTAGCTTTAGGGACCTAAGTAAATTATTATGTGATTTAATTACTAGTGAACTCATTGCAAAAATAAACCACATGCATAATAAAACTTAGAAAGCATTCAAAAGCAATATTTAAATGCATAAAACAAAATGTGATCCTAGTATGGCCCCTAACCCTAAAGACTACTCTTTAAGGCCTCCATTCTTGAATCACCATGGATCTCCATCCTTGTGCTTCATGGGATAAGATTGATTCACCATTCTTCTTATTACCACTTGAATAATCATTTTTGGAATTCTAAACTAAAATTACAAAAATACCAACGATACACAGATCGTATTTAGATTACAAAAATACATTAACGATACGCAGATCGTATTTTCTATCCAAGTTTGGGCCATACTAGTCACCGCATGCAATCATAATATCATATATATATATAAAACATGCATTTTAATCAACTATTAAAATAAATTATTATGCTTTAACAACTTTAAAACATAATAACACCATCTAGATTTAATCTCATATTAAATCAAATGGTTAGTACCTTAAGACAAATTTTAATCATATTAGAATTTATCTCCCAAGGGCTTTAAAATATTAATCTAACAAATTTAATCAACTATTAAATTTAAAGAAAAAATACATAAGCACTTTAAGGCACCACATATATTTTAATCATATTAAAATATAAATATAACATGATATTCAATCATATATACTAGCATGAAAGAATTAATCAACTTATTAAAACTAACATCCTAACATAAAATTAAATGTCATATAATAAACTCCCAACATAATTTTAATTCATTTAAGCATTAGCATAGGATACCAAGCATAAAAGCTACTTAATATGCATTAAGGGAATAAACAGATTTAAACGTTTTAATCCGTTGAAAACAAGAACTAGCCGTTATGGCCAGTGAACTGGTCGCACCTTGCGAGCTGAATAGCACCCCGCGAGCAGGGTCGCACCCCGCGACCAAGCCCTGCCTCTGTTTTTCAATCTCAATTCAGGTAATTTTAATCTATAAACGCATAATTTTTCTTTATACAGTAAAACATTTTTATGCATAAATAAATTATACTTGGCCTCAAATTCAAGAATTCATGCCATGAAATTATACATAATCATATTAAGCATAAAAAACTCAAAGCATGCAATTCATGAACCATACATATATACATCATATTCTAATTAACAACTTAATTAAAACATGAAACAATATAACAATTATATATATATACATGTATCGAAAAATGTATAAACAACTTTTATACTCCCACTAGATTAAAATGCTATTATTTTAATCATGCAAACAATATCTTCATGCTAATACCCTCCCCTAAATGAACTAAAATGAAGGAAAACTTGCATCAACATGATCATATTAATCTATGCAATAGGCTAACTGATACCACTGTAGGAATTTAGATGCTTAACGCGGAAAACAAGTATCACATACTCAAACATCTAACACCAAGATCTTTGCATAAATCAACATGAATCTACTAAGAGTATAGAATATACCTCTTGATGCGTGAATTCCTCTTACTCCACAAGCCTTCTAGTGGAGATTCTTTAGAACGTCAAACGTCGTTCCTCTAATGTTGGTCCAAAAACAACCCTTAGAGAACCACGTACGCTAGTACGGAGGAGAGGAGAACCCTCTTACTTTTGAGGTGTATGATGGCCGAATGGGGGAAAAGAGGAGAGCAAGGAAAATTAGATTTTTCTCTCTCAAATGATGTAAATTCCTAACACCTTTGTAACCCCCCATATCATTATATAAGTTGGTTACAAAGAGGTGTTTCATGAGGCTTCATTTTGCCTCATAATGTCATACATTATGAGTCTAATAAACTCATGAGTTACAACTCATCCCACCCAGATTTAAAAACCGCCCAACCCATTTCACAAATGAATTTGGGTAATATCCAAGGGTTATCACATTGTGTGACCTCATAGGACCCAATATATATTTGTAGTTGGCCCAATTATACTAGCACAACAAACCGCAATTAGCTTCTAGCAAAACGTTGCGGTCACCTAATATTATTGAATATATTATCTCCATAATTTGTCCATATACATTTAGTTTGTTACACTTGATCGAGGACAAAATCGTTCTGTAGACACTTACAAAAGATAACAGGTTCCACATAAACTAAGAAGCGAAGTTTACGCAGACTATGAAGTTTCTCATAGTAGCCTCTTCAAGAATATAACTTCAAACAAACTTGATTGATTCCTTTCCTTTCTCTTTCCCTATGTTCTTCGACTCTTTCATTTACCCGATGTATCCGTGTCAACTCGACACCGACACTTGGACACCTCGTTTTTAACTAAACTTTTCAATAAAATGGACGAGTCCGATGCACGGACACCCATATCTAATTCGACACTTTATCCGAGTCTAAGTAATGTACCTCTTTCCTTTTCCTTCCTTTCTCCTCTCCTCTATGATTATCTCCCTCTACATGGTTCGAAGTATCAATTGTAACTTTTCCAACTTTAAAACTCATTACAACTTGAACCATGAGGCCATACCGATCTTCATTCATAAATTACGAAATCAAATTATAAACCCTTGTTTGCATTATAACAATTAACATGCATCCATAGAGTTAGCTATCAAAAGTACTTCGAATTGAACGTAACTCACCAAGTCACAATAACATTAATTGGAACAAAAAAGATTTGTCATTGCTCAAAACAGGTCATCTGCCCCACCCCATCATATCCAAGCTTTGGAAAAGGAATAATAGAATACAAATATAGAACAATGAGATAAATAATCCTCATGAAATATGTATATAATTCATTTATTTTATTTTTTCCTTTTTTACTGGAAAATCCTTTGATTAACCTCATGAATCATGTTGACACAACCATAAAAGAAATAAATCTCTCATCTACAACAACTTTAAACCCCATCAGAATAACAATTAAGTAAATATTAATAACTTTACAATGCAAACTTGTCATCAAAATAGCATTTAAGAACCAACTTTTCTTCTCACAACCACATTGAGATAAACAAAAAGATAAGCTTGCAATCGTATATGCTGCATGATTAGCTAAATTCCAAACAGTTTAACACCGTATATGCTGCTTGATTAGCTAAATTCCAAACAATTTAACAAACAATCATTAGGAGAGAAAAAAAGAAAAAAAAAAAGAAAGTAAAAACAGAAACAAAAACCAACATTTGAAGAGCTCTTAAGTTATCATTAATTCCAAACAAAACAAAGTGCATTCCACAATAAACTATTTTAACTACAAGATCAACATGACAACCAACCAAAATCATAGTTTTTCAAAAAGATTACAACTTTATAAGCTTTATCCCGTGAAATGAAAACTGGGAAATAAATGAAACTAAACAAAATCAATCAAAATGAGAAAAAAGATATTACCTCGAAGATCGATTAGACAAATTCAGGGAGCCAGATGATCTAGCAGCTTTGAGAACTCGATCCTGTAGAATTTTTAGAAGAGAAAAAAGATAAACTTGGAGAGAATTAAAAAGACTACATTTTATATTTTTCATACATAAATAACTAAACAAAACAACCTTTAAATAGGCATACAAAACATTACTAATAACATGTCCACTACTTAACCCACTACATAGACCATTATGTAGACCACTAGGGGTGTCAAAACGAGGTTCTCAAACGGAGTTACGGTATACCCACGGTGAACCAGGTCAGACCCGGACATGTCAGGATTCTGATTGTCAGTGCCCCAGGTCATGATTGGTCAGGTTTTGTTCAACTGGGTCGAACACATTTGAATCATTGGATTCTCGGGTGCCGGACAGGTCTGAGCGTTCCATTTACAAGTCGATCCATTCCCGGATATGATCGCCCGTTGTCATTTTTTTTGCCGGGTTTGCGCAGGTCGTATTTAGGTTTCATGTACGGTTGAGTTAAGTCAAATGTACTCGGGTTGAATTAGTAATGACCTTAGTTCGATCATTGTGAAACATCGGGTCCATTCGCTATTGAACGCCAACTCAAATTCGGGTAACTCCTGATCGGGCCATCTTGATTTTGCTATGGATTTTGTAAACGAATCATATTAATAAAAGTATTAAGATCGACATATATATACATATGTGTGTGCGCGATAAATATATGGATGACAACGAAAACCAATTAAAACACTATATTGATTACCGTGATGTTTAGTGTATTCTCTTAGTCAACTCTTATTTCGAATAATCAAGCTGCGTAAAACCACTCTAATGAGTAAAGGAGTAGAACGACTCTTCATATGTTTTAATATTATATATTATAACCAACGACAATAATAACGAGTAGACGATCAATTCCAAACTTTATATAAATGATTTATTATTGTAAGCATTATGATTGATATATAAGTCTGGTAAGCCAAACAAGTCTTGGAGAAAATAGTTATGATGGTAATGAGAATAATAATACTAATAAACATAAAGCGACAATGATAATAGGTAAAAATACAAATAATAATAGTAATAGTAACATGGCTAACAATAGCAATAGTAATACAAATAAGAACAGGAATACTAACAATAACAATAACAATAACAATATAAATACTAATATGTTGAATCATTTTAATATAAGATTGATATCAAAATAATTGTAAAACCAATCTAATACTCTATTGATTATAAATTAGTATAACGACTCTTAATATGTTATAATATTATAACAAATGACAATCATACATTCATATGTTTACAACGACGGTTCATAATAATAATAATAATAATAATAATAATAATAATAATAATAATAATAATAATAATAATAATAATAATAATAATAATAATAATAATAATAATAATAATAATAATAATAATAATAATAATAATAATAATAATAATAATAATAATAATGCAAATAATAACAATAATAGTAACAATGCTAACAATAGCAATAATAATACAAACAAGAAAGGAATATTAATAATAACAATAGCAAGAACAATAACAATATAAATACTAATAGTAATAGTAGCAACAATGCTAATAATAACAATAACAATAACAAACATAATGTGGTATATATGTATTATGTTGTGACTATATATGATAAAGTATAAACAAACATTTCTATCAATATGTATGTTTAATCATTTTAGTATAATATTGGTATCAAAATAATTGTAAAACGAATCTAATACTCTATTGATTATAAATTAGTATAATGACTCTTGATATGTTATATATAATACTATAACAAATGACAATCATACATTCATAATTTCATATGTTTACAAATGACAATCATACAAGTTGTTATTATTAGATAAGATCAATATAATGAATGTATGAATGTAAGTCGATAGTTCAAGATAACAATACTCCATTTAAGTTCATCATCTTTTTTTTTTTGAGGGGAATTTAAGTTCATCATCTTTATGATGATAATATAACAAACAATCACTATCAACTCAATGAAGTTCATATATATAAGTTATATCGTTACACTATAAGTTCACTAAATAGATATTATAAACAAACAATTACATAATTGAATGATATTTGCATACGTAACACTATAAGAATACTAGCTTAAGAAGTAAATCACTATAGAGTTGTAGAGCTTTCCTTAATAGGAGATATTGAATAACATAGTTTATTATAACATATAGGGAGGTTTGTTAAATTACTATATCTTTTTGCATTTTAACAAAATCTTAATCGATTAAATCTTATTGCTTGTTCACAAGATCTTGATATGAAGCATATTGCTAATTTGCTATACTATAGTTCACGTAAATGACTATAATCGGTCAATGTAAGTAATACGAACGGATTAGTGTATAGATTAGTCAATGTAAGTGGGTAATCATTAGGATAATCGTCCTCGAGTGTAATGCGTTTCAAAAACAAAAAACATATACTTGAATTATTCAAATTACATATTATACTACATGAATGTGTCAATGGTAGTTGATAGGCTAATCAAGATAACAATTCAATATTTGAGTTAATCGTCTTTATGAGAAACGCATTTTGAAACAAAAAACATCTACTTGAACTATATGTCTTAACTTGTATATATATGTGACTATAAACAAACTATTTTATCGGTAGGCTTAACTATTTTAGTTCGATATAATAATATTGGAATCATTCTATTTTAATAATATCGAAAGCTCGTGAGCGAACTCGAAAACTTCTTACTTAGGTAATATTTAAACAAATTATTGATGTCCCACATCGATTTCCAAAACAAACAACACCCTTATTTTCCCTTACTTATTGTTAGCTTTGTCTCACATTTCTTGGTGAAGGCTATTTATAATTTGATAATACTCTATTTGACAATTTTATAGTCTGCAAAAACTTGTTAACCTTTTGTTTTTTAACAATAAACTTAAACACTATTAAATTATTATAATATGTAAATTTGTCCATTATCTAACAATAATGTAATAATCTATAGTATAACTTTGACAAATTTCCCCCAAAAGAAAAGCTGAAACTCTTCCTTCAACCTTCGTCTAGTTGTCTACGAGTACACTCCACTGGTGTGGAATGTCTCTTTTCCTCCATTGCTTCTTGCATCTTCTTGTCAAAGCTCTAACAACCCATTCCATTTTATTCTTGCATTAGGACAGATTTGTCCCGCAAATCATACGTTCTTTCTTGCAATTTTTATTAAAAGATATGTTTTTTGAGTTCTTCGATTCTTGTTGTGCTACTCGGCACTTCGACAGACTATAACTTCTTAAGATTGAAAATCCATCCTCACAAATCGATGCAAGAAATGTTCAATGGCAACAATAGCATCACAATTCCGAGTCTCAGACGACGATCCCGATGAATATATTACAAAGACGAGATTCGAAACAGATGAAGCACGAGAAATCGATAACCGTCCGATCCTCCTATTTTTTTTTAGAACAAAAAACGCAAACTTGAAGAATCAAACAAGATATTCTTGTATTATCAAAGGCAAGATCAAGAATCACTAATTCAAAATTAAACCCATCTATATTTTCTCTCACCCAATTTTTTTTTTCCTTGTTTCTTCTCCAACAAAATCTCAAAGAGCCAAGAGCGAAATTTTTTCGGGGGAGAGAAAAAAACATATTAAGCCGACAAAGAACAAAAAGCTCCAAATTGAGGTAGTTGAGAAAGATGATTGTCTGTTTGTTAAAAAATAGAGAGGGGACGAGGAAGTGGAATTTTGTTGCAAATGGCAATGGAGGAGTAGGACTGTAGGAGAGAGAGGGAGTGGAAAGAGTGAATCCTATTGAGGTAGAAAATGTTTGGTTTTGTCCAGGACTTTGCTTTTCAGCTTTCAAAAGTCCCACATCGAGTGTTTAGCAAGTGTAATGGGAATTCAGCTCTATAAAAATGGGTATACCTGAGGGGCTGAGATAGTTATGGATGTTGGGCTTAGCCAACCTTATGGGACTGATTCTTTAGCATCTAAACATACTGAGATTTAATCGATCTTTTGTTATAGCCCACGGTTTAGGCTTGCTGATATTAAAATGGGCCGAAAAATTAATAAAGCCTAATTTATCCAAGTTCTAAATCAATTTCGAGCCGAGCCACAGGTTTACTCAGGACGAGCTCGAACCGAGCCGAAATTTCTAAGCTCGACGAGCCTCGAGTTCGAGCCGTGCTAGACCTTAATAATCTTCGAGCCGAGCTAGACCTTATTCTTCGAGCCGAGCCGAGCCTGAACATGTTCGGTCTCACCCCTAGTTTTATATACATCAAACCAAAACAAGAAAGCAATGTACATTCAAAGTTTGACCCTTAAATTAAATGTAATTTAATTTTTTATTTAATTAATTATTAAATGTAAGCAATTTTATAAATTAACATATTTATATGATTTTGTAGATATAAAAAAATAATTGAATTTTAGTATTTTTAGTAATATCTGGTTGAGTACGGTCGGGTTCGGGTTTGAATGCAGGTCAGCATATAATCTTGCCAGTGTGCGGTCAGTGTGCAGGTAATCCCGGAGTCGGGTTTTGGTCGGAGTGCGGGGACCCGACCCTCACCAGGGTCGAACCCGGGTTCAAGTCGGGTCGGGAATCGGGTTGACCCGGCGGTCGAGTCTGTTTCGACACCCCTATAGACCACTACTTGTTAGTCCACTAACTACTTATTAGCAACTAGTCCTAATTATTAGGAGCTCCAAAATTTCTAAGAGCCAACATTAAACATTCTGCCACAATCTTGCTTGTTCGTAATTCTTCCCGCAGGATGGACTTTCAATTTTTTTCTTAATCTTCATGGAGCACTTCTCTCCATTAACATGGAAGTACTTCTCTTCCTAAAGTAATGCACTTCTCATTAGCATTTTCAAATTTGTTGATGCACTTCTCATCAACCTTCAATGAATAAATGGAGCACTTCTCTCCATAAAATCTCTTCGATGTAGTTTTGCAAATTTGACTACATCCACTACTAAAATTCCGGAAACCGTGTCTGCCTTGACTACGGACTTCCACCATTATCAGATTGCCAATTATCTGATTTTCTTGTGATGGTTTCCCCCATCACCCTAAACATTTACTCCCTCTTTTTTATAGTAACCAAAAATAATATTTTTGTTTGAACACTCTTTCTCTCCCCTATTTTTCTTCTTCTTTTTCTTCTTTATTTCTCTCTATATTTTTTCTTTTTTTGGATCTAACTTGATGCTCTGATACCATGTAGAATTTTTAGAAGAGAAAAAAGAGAAACTTGGAGAGAATTAAAAAGACTACATTTTATATTTTTCATACATAAAAAACTAAACAAAACAATCTTTAATTAGGCATACAAAACACTACTAATAACATGCCCACTACTTAACCCACTACTTGCTATCCCACTACATAGACCAATATGTGGACCACTACTTGTTAGTCCACTAACTACTTATTAGCAACTAGTCCTAACTATTAGAAAAACTATTTGACTAGTTTTGGAGCATAATCCAATAGATCCATGGTTATTCTCTAGATAAATCCCAAATGGGGTGAATAATTTGAGATCATTATGAATAAAAGTTGATCAAATTATGATGTTTGAGGTCTACGCTAGGGGTGATAATGAGCCTGACAAGCTCGAGAGCAGCTCGGGCTCGGCTCGGTCAAAGCTCGGCTCGTTGAAGCTCGGCTTGAGCTCGGGCTCGGCTCGAGACTTAAATGAGCCGAGCCGAGCTAGGCAAAGCTCGGCTCGTAAAGCTCGTGAACAGCTCGATTATGATTTTATACTAAAAAAATATTCTATATTAAAAAAATATTTTATATTAAAAAATTATTTATATATATTAAAAATTATATTAAGTATTTCTTTTAAGATACTAACTAAAGTATATATTAGAAGAAAGATAAAAAGAAAAGGTAAAAGCAATTAAACGAGCTCACAAGCCACAATCGAGCTCACGAGCCGAGCCTGAGCCTATTCGAGCTCATGATCCGAGCCTAAACGAGCTCAAGAGCGGAGCCTAAACGAGCTCACGAGCCGAGCTCGAGCCGCAAATTCTAATCACGAGCTCGAGCCGAGCTCGGCTCCCCAAGCTCGGCGAGCTCATGAGCCGAGCCGAGCCCATGAAAAGTTAAACGAGCTCGAGCCGAGCCCAATGCTATTCGGGCTCGGCTCGCTCGATAAGCACCCCTAGTCTACGCAATAAAGAGTGAGTTGGGGTTATGTTATGTTATGTAGTCATGTAGAAGGAGAAGAGAACAAAAGAAAGCAAAAGTGAGTTGGGTACAAGGATTATGTCGTCGACTTTGAATATCGTGGCACGCATTTAAATAAAGTCGGGAACGTTAGTACTAGACTACTAGGCCATGTAAATACTTCGTATGGCATGTTCATGTTCATGTTAGGGGCACATTTTATTTAGCTAAACATAATTGAACTGAACTGAGTTGATCGGAACTGAATTAACTTTATTGGAGTTGAATTGAGCTGAAATCAATTGTTTATGAGAAAAAGAAATTGAGAACTGAACTAATTGGAGTTGAATTAAACTGATTGGAACTGAATAGAACTGAAATTAAGCTGAAATAAACAGAACCTAAGTTGTGTCATAGTAATTCATAAAGTTTTGTTAATGGTAATTGTTAAGGAGTGTCCTTAATTCTTTTGTTTTCTTTTTTTTGCAAATGAGCTACAAGAATGGGTAGCTATATACAAAAGGGGAGGGGATATGAGGATTTAAACCTCTCCTCACAGAGATCAAAGGTGGCGTTGAAGCCACTGCTCCAAACCCCAACCCCTTCCTCATGAGTGGCCTTAATTGTAACTTGTAAGAAAGTCTATATTTTTTGTTGTGTAATCGAGTTCGAGCTTAAATATACATAAACATTAGAGAAATAACAGCACGAGTTAGGATATGGTAAGTAAACTGAATTCGGCTTGTATATGAGACAGGTGGTCTGATTCACGTTTAAGTGTATAATTTTAAAAGAGTATTAAATAACCAATGTCCTATACATATGGATTCTTCACTCAGTTGATTAGCTTTAAAATGAAGATTATCCTTCTTGAATGTGATGATGGATTTCAAAGCATTATGCACATTGATTGGATAATGATGCAATGATTTACTCGTAATCCTGAGTAGGATAAGGATTATGAGAATATACGTGAACCTGTGACTTTGATGTGTTTGTTCATGAATCATAAATGAAAAGTTAAATGTGTTGGGTATATGATATCATATGGAGCTCAATGTGTGTATGGTGTGGAGATGAGGTTGCGTGAAACTCATTTTGGCGTGATTCAGCTGATCTGCAGGCCCGCCCGATCGGGCGGGGTCGATCTTCTTCGCAGGAGCATTGTAGCTGGGCGCCCGATCGGGCAAGGTACCGTATTCATCGGGCGTACGACCGGGCGAAGGTCACCCGATCGGGCCCGAGAGCAGTTTGGTTTGGCGTTTTACCGCCCGATCGGGCGGATGTCGCCCGACACGATCGGGCGGCGGTTTATTTCACGCGGGGAGTGCGATTTCCCGATTTATGTTATTATTAGGTTTAACCTATTGCCATAACTACTTGATTATTCATTTTTACTCTAAGATTGAAGAGAGGAAAAGTTAGAGAGAGATCTTGGAGAGCTTTTGTAACCTTTTTTGAACATTCATCGATTCCTAGTGCAGATTCGTGGTTTTTCTCCCAGTTCTTGGGTTTCCACGTAAAAGTTCTTGTGTGTTCTTTCTTGCTTTGTTATTTTATTATTGTTTGCTATTATTTCTAGATTGATAGTCAATAGAACTTACAAGTGGTATCAGAGCTAGGTTGGTTTATTGTCTAGATCTAGAATAATTAACAATGGAGGATGCAAAGATTAGAATTGAGAAGTTTGATGGAGCAGATTTTGGATATTGGAAGATGCAAATAGAAGACATCTTATATCAAAAGAATCTGTATCAACCTCTGTCTACAAAGCCAGACGACATTGAAGAGGCTAAGTGGAAGGTACTCGATCGGCAGGCACTAGCGGTGGTGCGATTGACATTGGCTCGATCTGTGGCCTTCAATGTCAAGGATATCAAAACAACGGCGAGATTAATCAAAGCTCATCGGATATGTATGAGAAGCCCTCGCAATGAATAAGGTATATCCGATGCGCCGTTTATTTGATTTAGAGATGAATAATGGTAGTTACACTGTTTGAACATATTAATGAATTTAATTCAATAATAAGTCAGTTATCTTCGGTGAATATTATATTTGATGATGAAGTGAAAGCCTTAATTTTGTTGTCCTCCTTACCTTTTGCCTGGGAAACTGTAGTAACTTGTAACACCCCCGCCAAGCCGAACCCTTCTTCATTTAATAAAACTCGAGATGGGGGAAAATCCACGAAAGTTCGACTCAACGGGCGTGTTACCGCCGCACTTATCTCCTTGGAAATAAATGCAAGGCTACATTATTCACTAACTTACATGGACATTTAGTCCCTTTTTGAAAGAAATACTTTAATAATAAATTATTATTTTCTGAAAATTTCGGCAGAGTCTCCTTTGTAAATTGGACAACCCATAATGGGAAAATGTTTGAAAAACCTGTTACAAATAAAATATATATACCAAATCCCAAACTCAACGCTTTCGCGGAGTACCAGCTAAAGAAAATCAGGAGCACTATTGCTCAACCAGAAACTAGAAATGAAACTAAATCAATTAATTATCTAACTATTACAAAATGGAACATCCTCGCCTCAACGAAAACATAAAACATTCATAGGCGTACTCTTAGCATGTAATCGCCTCGTCTTGGAACAGATGCTCCGAACTTCAACTCGAAACTATTGTAACACCTGCCACCCACCAAGTGACGAGGCCACGGTAGTGACAAAACAAAACATTGACATACACATCGGCACAACGCCGAGTACTAACCCATAAAACATTCTTAAAACATGCTTTGGTGTCTACGATTCTCACGTAATCAATACATGTTCACATCATTCATAACCATATCACAACAAAGATAGCAATATTCACATAATCCATACGTTCACATGTAGATATATATATACAATGATTAATTACATAATTAATCTTAATTAATCCAGTTATTTAAGGAGAGGAAAGAGAACGCCCGGTAAGCGGGGTCAATCCCCTGTAACCACTTACTTCAACATTGTAGGCGGGGTCAATCCCCCGTAACCACCTACGGATAACATTGTAGGCCTAGGGGTCAATCCCCCGTAACCACCTACGGATAACATAATGGCCATAATAACGAGTCCCTAGTGTGCACACCCCTTCTACTTGGATCACAACAAGATAGAAGGAAGACGGTAACGAGAATAATCGGCATAGTAACCGAGAGAACTCGTAGGGGCCGCGAACCACTCATACAGGGCAACCTGTTCATCATTTCCCTCCGATATTTCACTTTACGTGATTAACATCTTTTAATTCACGTCATCACATAAATCACGTATACAATTACGTTATCATTGTTCAATCCAGTGTGAACATATTTCATCCATCATAATCTCAATCCATTCATAGTCTCAATCCATTCATAATCTCAATCCATTCATAGTGGTTGCATTAACTCATTTCATAAATACAACCGTCACTTGAGTTCATTTATCACTTCAGATTCATAATCATTTCATAGCATCGTATCATCATAATCATCATAAAACATTTCATTTCCCGCAATCCATACGCGAAACATAACATTAATCATGGAAAGTAATCATATGCAGGTCTCATAACTTAAAGTACTTTTAAGAATAACAACAGAAACATATCAGAAGCATAGCAGAAACATAGCAGTATTTTCATATCTCAAATCGTTTAATAGTCATTCACACTTTGATACTGTTTCAGAATTAAAAGGAATACTTTGGCATATTCGAGAATTTATAAGCATAACTCATCAAATCACTCTTATACTCATCCATAGATATAATAATTCTTAACAACAAACTTTGAACAACAAATCAATCAGAAGACTTCTCCTCAGAGAACTAGAATCGTTTGACAAAGTATCATTATGAGTGAATATTTCATATCAATACACATATACTTTTATATGCAATCCAATTCCACACATCACATACTTTTGTGTATAGATAGTTCATATTCTTTTCCACTTCACAAATATCGATGTAGGCACATCTTAATAACAATAGTAATAATTATCAAACGCCAACAATATTCGCAACAGGTCTCTCACTTAGAATTAACTAAGGAGGGTTAACTTAAACCACACAACTCAAGCTTCAACAATCAAAGGTTGATTATAAGTAATTAAATATGATCCAAGTTATACCATTAGTTGAATTCTAATTAGCATAATCAACATCGAACCCATCTAGGAACCATACTCGCACTTACATTGACGAGTCCACCCCTTCCCCTAATTACGGAATAACCGAATCGAATAACTGAAGCTCCTTTGAAGTAATTATTAACCTTGTATTAAGTTATTTACAAAAACTCATATACTAACTCATTTTAGCGAATTCAACTTCGGATAAACCAATTTTATTATATTACTCCATTCGCAATTATTAGACCAAATCCTTTTCTAGAAACATCACCTCGTTTAGTCTAGTCCACAATTAGTTAAACTATCTCCAATATCTTCATTATTAGCGATAATTAGTCCATCCATTTTATAACTCTTTGTGAGAGAACTAATTAAATAATTAGTTTTCCAAAGTCTAGTTAAGTGGTTCTTCTTCATGACACCATTAAACATCTAAAATCATATTATACTCTTTTATCCCTTTAGAATTAACCTTCGAATTATCTTAACAACAATGATAAGAGCTAATAGTTATTCCTGTTAAGTTTCAAATAAATAAACTAATCATATAAGTCTTCTTAATATATTCACTTTTACCAACTCATAGCATTCCAATTCCTTTAAAAGAGATGAGCTTCCTTAACCAAACTAATTAACTTTATTAATAGAATTCCAATTACAAACTGACTTACAAAATTAAGAACTCCAAGTATTCTTATTTTAAGACGCTCATTTAGCTAACGTCATACTTCATAAACATTAAGGTTATGTAAACTAACTTAATTATCGAACGATATTCTTATAACTTGTCTCATCAATATCCTTAACATTAAGTAGTTATAACTAACATATTCAACTCAACTAGCATAAAACATTAACTAATTTACAATTATAATTCATCAGCAACTACATTTTCAATTTCTTTATCATGTATTATGAAAATCGATTGCTTTACCAACATAACGATGAAATTATAGTTCCTTAAATTACCAAACAAATCTAAATGAAAAACTTAAGGCTTCGATACCCAAACAAATCTTCAAGCTGATTTTGTTTTGTAATTAATCAAATTAGTACTTGGGTGTTTTTAGAATAGGAAGCAACAACAATAACAACACAACACCAATACATAACCACGCATCAACACAACACCAACAACAACAACAACAACAACATCTCATAACACAAGAAAAGGGGAAAAGTACCCAAATTTCAGAATTTTAGAGCTTCAATTATAACTCTAATATGAGGAAAGTAAAAGAGAGGAAGAAGGGGGTGTAGTACCTAATCCATCTTTAAGTGTCAATCAATTCCAATTTCCTTGAGGATTAATATTAACCAAGTTTATATGTTAATTCAGAAAATTTACACAATTGTGATACTTGCAGCAATTCGAGAAATCAAAGCATTAGGCATCATGAATTAGTACTCAAATTTCGGAATCCACAACCTCGATATTAACCTTTAATGTGAGGAAAACAAGAGGATTAGGAGAGAGGGGTGTAGTACCTCTGCTCACTTGGAGCGAGGACGAACACGGGGAGGGGACGGAGCTCCCGGCGGCGGAGGAACACCGCAGAACGGCGACCAACAACGAGCGGCGGCGACCAACAACGACGGTGGAGACGGCGGCCTGGACAACGACAGAGGAGGAAGAGAGATCGAAGCGTGACGAAGAAGGAAAGCGGGGCTCGGTGTTCGTCGAGCTCCGTAAGCTCGAGGAGAGCGCCGGCGAGGAGAGAGGAAGTGGGGTGCGTGAGAAGAGAGAGAAGGGTGAGGGTTGGGGATTCTCACGGGAGAGAGAGAATGGGGTTTGGGGGTGTTTTGGTTCTCACGGGTAGGAGGAGAGAGAAATATAAGGGGGTTTGGGGTCCGGGTCTCCACGAGGAACACGAGGAAGGAGAGAGAAATTTGGTTTCTCATTTGGGCAAATACTATTCAATTAATTGTACACGAAATCTAAAATATATTTATTGTAGAAAATAACTTGGCCATGGTCATTTTGAAAAATTTAGAATGCAATTAAGCTAATAAGCGTAATTAGTAAATAATAAAATGAGATAAAAATTCGGGGTATTACATAACTGCTGTTAGTAATTCTTCTGGTAAAGAAAACTTGGTGTATGATGTTGTCTGTGATCTGATTTTGAGTGAGAGTATTCGAAGGAAGGAGAGTGGAGAAACATTTGGAGCATACAATACCGATGGTAGAGGGAGGGGAAACAAAAGGGAAAAGGAAAGAATTTTCGGGGTAGATCAAAGTCTAGGGGCCGGAGTAAGTCAAAAGGCGGGGCTAGTATTACTGTTGGAATTGTGGTGAGAAGGGTCATCCAAAAGGGAGTGTCCACATCCCAAGAAGAAGGGTGGAAAGTCTGACCATAATGATAAACAGGAGGATAGTGATAACTCATCGATTTATTCTGCATCGAATGAGATTGAGGATGCTTTGGTCTTAAGTGTTGATAGTCCCATAGAGTCGTGGATCCTAGATTCGGGGGCATCGTTTCACTCTTCACCTATGAGGGAGCTGTTTCATGACTTCAAAGCAAAGAAGTTGGGTAAGGTCTATCTTGCGATGACAAGACCTTGGATATCATGGGGAAGGGAGATGTGTTTGTCGGGGCTGAACGGGGGAACTTTAAAACCGCATGATGTTAGGTACATTCCGGGCCTAGCAAAGAATCGATTTACGTGAGTCGACCTGGACTCATGTGGTTACAAAACCGTGTTCCGTGAGGGGAAGTGGAAAATTTCCAAAGGTTCCATGATCTTGGCTAGAGGTACTAAGATGGGAACACTATACACTATTGCAGGGTGTACAGGCATGGTTGCTGCAGCTACAGTAGATGAGACTAAGTTATGGCATACTAGACTTGGTCACATGAGTGAGAAAGGGATGAAGATTTTAGCTTCAAGTGGCAAATTGTCAGGGTTGAAATCAGTTGACATGGAATTTTGTGAGAGTTGTGTCTATAGCAAGCAGAAAAAGGTGACTTTCACAAAAGCCAAGAAAGAGTTGAAAACTGAGAAGCTAGAGTTGGTGCACACTGATTTGTGGGGGCCTTCCCCAGTCAGATCGCTTGGAGGCTCACGTTATTTTGTTACTTTCATTGATGACTACAGCAGGAAGGTATGAGTCTACTTCATGAAGAGGAAATCTGAGCTTCATGAGACCTTTAAGAAGTGGAAGGCTGAGGTAGAGAATCAGACTGAAAAGAAAATTAAGTGCATTAAGTCGATAATGGAGGTGAGTATGAATTGGCGAGAGTACACAAAGCTCCGTGAGGAGAATGACATTATTCCGAAGAGGAGGCTGTTCCGGAAACCTCGACGGAATGGAGTTGCGAGAGGATGAACGGGACACCGGACTGAGAGGGCTAGAAGTATGAGGTTGCATGCGGGGCTACCAAAAAATTCGTGCAGGCGGATTCGGTTAGTACAGCAGCTTACTTGATCAACAGGGGACCATCAGTTCCATTGGAGTTCAAGCTACCAGAGGAGGTTTGGAGTGGGAAGGAGGTAAATCTTTCTTTTCGGAAATTATTTGGTTGTGTTGCCTATGTTCAATCTGAGAAACGCGACAAGTTAGACCCAAAGGCCGTTAAATGTTATTTTATTGGGTATGGTTCTGAGAAGTATGGGTATCGATGTTGGGAACCTAAAAGTAGGAAGATTTTGAGACACTGTGATGTCACTTTTGATGAGACTAAGGTGTACAAGGATGTTTATGGTGATAAATGCGAGATTGCGATCTAGTGGGAGCTCGGGAGGAGGAGTTTGTGGTGGCCCGAAGGCATTGATGGAAGAGATGTCATTGTTCCGAACGGGTTGAGCAACATGGAGATGAAGCTCATACTCTGCAGGTCCGATTCGATGAGTCGAGATAACTCACAAGCAAGGTAATCGAGATGGTGCTCTTGTCACACCACCAAGAGGCTCCGGTTCTAGTACGGGGAGAATAGTCTCTCAAGTTGACTTGAGAAAATCCGCAAGGGTGTCCAAAGCACCTAATCGATATTCCCCTTCTATGTTTTATTTGCTACTAACCGATGCGGAGTGAACCGAGAATCATATAAAGAAGCAATAAATTCGGCCCGACTCATCTAAGTGGGAGTTAGCCATGAAAGATGAGATGCGATCCCTTGAAAAAGAATCGAGACATGGGAGTTGTTTGCATTACTGCGGGAATGAGAGCACTTAGCAACAAGTGGATCTTCGATTGAAGAAAGAGCCCGATGGAAGTGTCGGGTATAAGGCGAGATTAGTGGTAAAGGGGTTCCTACAACGGGGAGGGCATTGACTACAACGAGATATTTGCTCTCGTTGTAAAATTGACTACTATACGTATCTTGTTGGCTATTGTTCTTGCTGAAAATTTGTTCTTAGAAACGAGATGGATGTTAAGACCGCGTTTCTACATGGTGATCCGGATGAAGAGATCTACATGAAGCAACCAGATGGCTTCAAAGTTCGGGGAAAGGAGAACTTGGTGTGCAAGCTCAAGAGGGAGCTTATATGGATTAAAGCGAGCTCGAGACAGTGGTACATAAAATTTGACACCTTTATGTGTAGCAGTGGGTTCAAGAGAGCCGATAGCGATCATTGTTGCTATTTTCGAGGTATGTAAATGACTATGTTTATTTACTTACGTATGTTGATGATATGCCGATTCTTTGGTACGAGCATGGAGGTGATAAATAGTGTGAAGGGAAAATCACGAAATTTGAGATGAAGGATTTGGGTGAATCCACACAAATCTTAGGTATGAGGATTTTCGGGGACAAGTCTACGGCATGTTGAAGTTGTCTCGGGAAGATTACATTACGAAGGTACTTAAGAGGTTTAATGTGGGAGATGCAAAACCCGAAATTCGCCGCTTCCTAGCGACCTCAAGCCGACAGGAGCACTCACCAACTACTGAAAGAAGAAAAGGAGCGGATGGCCACTGTTCCCTATGCTTCGGCGGTTGGTAGCTTGATGTATGCCATGGTTTGCACACGGCCGGACATTACTTTTGCGAGTGGGAGTTGTGAGTAGATTTGTTTCTAATCCGGTGAGAAACATTGGGATCTTTGTGAAGTGGTTACTAAGGTACTTGAAGGGTACTTCAAGTATGGGGCTTTGTTTTTGGAAGAAAGGAGTGAAGCTTGAGGGTTATGTTGATGCTGATCTCAGTGGAGATATCGATACTAGCAAAAGCACGTCTGGATATGTCTCTACTGTTGGTTGTGCGCATTGAGTCGGGATGTCCAAGTTACGAAGTGTATCTCTGCCTACTACGAGTCCGAGTATGTGGCTATGTCAGAGGCAGGTAAGGAGATGGAATGGCTTATCGGTTTTCTTGAAGAGATGGGCATTAAACAGGAGAAAGTGGTACTTTACGGTGATAGTCAAAGTGTAGTGCATTTGGCTAAGAATCCTATGTATCATTGTAGGACCAAGCATATTCGTCGGCGCTTTCACACATCGGGAGTTTAGTGGAGGAGAATGTGTTGTGTGCGGAGAAAGTGTTGGGTGCTAAGAACCCGGCGAGATATGCTCACTAAGAGTGTGAGTTGTGACAAACTAAGGTTGTGTCGAACCTTAGTTGGCCTTCGGTAATTGTTGATGAAGGTGGTGCTTTAGGAATTGAGATGAATGAAAGGAGGATGATGGTATAAGGTATTCTTCACTTACACCTATCTCCAAGTGGGAGATTGTTGGGTATATGATGTCATATGGAGCTCAATGTGTGTATGGTGTGGAGATGAGGTTGCGTGAAACTCATTTTGGCGTGATTCAGCTGATCTGCGGGCCGCCGTCGGATCGGGCAGTGTCGCCCGATCGAGCGGGGTCGATCTTCTTCGCGAGGAGCATTGTAGCCGGGCGCCCGATTCTCGGGCGGTCTCGCCCGATCGGGCAAGGTACCGTATTCATCGGGCCGTACGGCCGGGCGAAGGTCGCCCCGATCGGGCCGAGAGCGATTTGGTTTGGCGTTTTTGCCGCCCGATCGAGCGGATGTCGCCCGGCCCGATCGGGCGGCGGTTTATTTCACGCGGGGAGTGCGATTTCCCGATTTATGTTATTATTAGGTTTAACCTATTGCCAAACTACTTGATTATTCATTATTACTCTAAGATTGAAGAGAGGAAAAGTTAGAGAGAGATCTTGGAGAGCTTTTGTAACCTTTCTTGAACATTCATCGATTCCTAGTGCAGATTCGTGGTTTTTCTCCCGGTTCTTGGGTTTCTACGTAAAAGTTCTTGTGTGTTCTTTCTTGCTTTGTTATTTGTTGTTCTATTATTGTTTGCTATTATTTCTAGATTGATAGTCAATAGAACTTACAAAATGGAGTATAAGTATTATAGATTTAGTGTTCAATGACTTTTTTAAAGACGATGTTGAAAGAAATATACGAGTACATGGCTGAATTGGTTTTCTAACATCAATTATTACACCTGTGTTAATATATATAGGATCAAATGAAAGGAAACTGATGTAAAAGAATTTTTGCATGAGGTAGCTAGCATATATATGCTCATTTTGCATGAGCTAGAAACTTATTACTTGCTCTGGTAAGAGTCATATCAGACCTTTGTAGATCAGACTAGAGAAAAAAAAATTAGAGGTAATCAGATCAGGGTAGTTGAAAAAACTTTCATTTCATGTCACACCTCAAATGGTTCCTTGTTATGATTGTTCAATGGCATGTGTATAATAGATTTATCAATTGTTTGATAATTTGATTGCTCTGTGTTTTGGCAAAAGTAATGGTTCTTCCATGTTTCATAGTGTGGCAAATTTTACCATATAACTGGTTGTACGATGTGAGCATGGTACAACCTCTCATATTTTTTTTTGCTCATTTTGCAACATTTCTTATTTCATGAAGTTCAAATGAGTAAATGTTGCAAAATGAGCAAAAAAAATATGAGAGGTTGTACGATAGAGATGTCCCATAGTGTTGTTCAATTGTTTGAACTTACTTGGACTATCATAGCTAGACATGCTTTTGGAACTAAATGTAAACTAGGTTATATTTCTAAAGTTAAGGTAATACTCAAGATTTGAAATTGGAACTTTTTCATATTATTGTTTCTAGTAGCTCCTAGTGTCTAAAAAAATAAAAGATGAAAATTTGAAGCAATCAACATATTATTGTTACAAAAGATACAATAGGCTCAGCATTTAATGACATTAGTAGTTTACCTCAATATTATATGAAAAAGTTGGATTTGCAAGAGAATGAGGTCCTAGATTGTAGGGGGTGGAGGAGGAAAATATGTGTGGATGATCACACGGAATGATCACTTTGGTTCATGCAGCCCGCCCCACTTTTAATGGCTTTGATTAGTTGAGTAGTTTACCTCAATATCCCTAAAAGCATCCCATCAACATGCATAGTGTATTTTATATCCTACATTGATGTGTGTCTTACGCCCTGTTTCTTTGGACTGATTTGAACTGAACTAAATTGAACTGAAGTAAACTGAACTGAACTGAATTGAGTTGTTTAGTAAATTTTAATTAATAATTGAATACAAACGAATTCGTAATTACCAATTATTAAATACTTAATACTTAATATTTAATAATTATTAATTTATAATTAATAACTTTTTATTTGTTAATAACAAATAATTAAGTAAAACACTATTACTTAGTAATTAGTTGTTCATATTTATTAATTATTAATTAATATCTATTAATTATTAATTATTAATTGATATTTAATAATGATTAGTTATTAATTACTAATAGTTAATTATTAGTTTTTAATTAATATTAATTATTTTTATGTAATTAAAAATTAATAGTTGTTAATTGACTAATAATTAATGATGTTTCACTAATAATTTTAAATATCAATTATTACATGGTTAATTGTTAATTAACAATCATTAAATGTTAATTATTTTTACCATTAATTGTTAATTGATATCACGTAATTGTTAATTGTTAATCGTTAATTCTTAACCATTAACCATTAACCATTAAATATTAATTATTGATAATCAATTATTAATTATTAATTATTAATTACTCCATCCGTTTCATTTTAATCTATACACTTACACTTTTCACGCATGCCAATGTAAAACTTTGAGGATATATATCTTTAGTTTAGTATTTGTAAAAATTATAAAAGATACATGTTAATAAAATACATGTTATGATGAATCTAACAAGATCTCACATGACTATATTTTCATTCGCGTATAAATTACAAATGATGGTCAAAGTGAAATTTGTGAATAGTGTAAAATGTCAAAGTGTGTAGTTTAAAATGAAACGGAGGGAGTATTAATTATTAATTATTAATTATTAATTATTAATTATTAATTATTAATTATTAATTATTAATTATTAATTATTAATTATTAATTGTTACTGAACTGAACTAAACTGGACTGAACTGCACTGAACTAAATAGAAATAAGTCCAAAGAAATAGGGCCTTAGAGGTAATTTAAGATTCATTAAAGAATAAAGGTTACTTTACTTGATATTGATTTTTGAAACATTGAAATTTAACATATGATGAGACATTGGATGTCAAATACTAGAGACAATGATAAAATAATACTTGTATATACTATCATCTACTATTACCTAAAGTTGTGCCAATAAAGTACACGTGGAGTTTCGCACCAAGATATCAGTAGAATATATTAGATGATTTTTTTTATCTGTATCTAAATTATTTAAATGATGTATTATAGTTTTTTTGGACTTTTTTTTTTTGGCGATTTGCAAAAATCATAATTGGATTTTTTTTTTAGTTTTAGAAAATAATACAATTTCAAAGCATCACTATTTATTAGCTTTTATTCTACTATAATGTTTTAGGCTCAAAATAAGTTAAGGCTATATTTGGGTACAAGAGTGAAAGTCACGAACGATAAGGTAGCTAAAGAGCGCGGGCCCGATAAGGTGTTTTTAAAATTTCAGCACCTTAAATTGAGATGTTATTTATTATAACAACTCAATTTCAATCAATATTGGAGCTTAAATTTTATTTAAGCTCATAACCCAAACACAATTATTTGTTTCGGTGAACTAAGCTTTTTAGCACCTTACTCATTTAGACTACGTTTGGCAACACATTTAAGTCACCTAGGTGCTAAAAGTTTTATTTACCTATAATAACCGGATGTGTTTGGGGGTAAGAGCTTAAATAAAATTTAAGCTCAAAAATTGACTGAAATTGAATTGCTATAAAAACTAGCATCTCAATTTAAGGTGCTGAAATTTTCATCCACCTTATTAGTTCAGCTCATATTTCAGCTACCTTATCAGTTTCAACTCGATTCCAGCTCATGTTTCCAAATATAGCTTTAAAGTGACTTAAATGTGTCGTCAAATAGAGCCTATGTGTTGTTTAGGTGACTCTTAATCAATCAAGGATGTTATTAGTACATTTTCTTTTTTATTTTTTTTAAATAAAATGATTTTTTGAAATTTGAAACTAAAGATATAACTTGTTGCTATTCTATTTTTCATGGCAGGAGTTGTTTATTCAAGATCATTAGTTTATGTATGTTTAAACTAATTTTTTTAATCAAATAATTATTTGAAATTGAAATGATGAAACAATAATGAAAATAATGAAATAAGTTTTAGGATGCGTTCGTTTCAATCCGAAATATTCGATATGATATTAATTTTTCGATATGTTTTGATCGATCCGAATTTTTCTTATCCGATCCGATCCGAATATTTCTTATCCGATCTGAATTTTTCTTATTGTAGTTGCTTTTATAGTTATAATTTTTTGATCGATCCGAATTTTTCTTATCGATCGATCCAATCTAATCTTATCATTTTTTGGATAAGCACTTAGAGTGCTTTTATAGGTGAAACGAACGCACCCTAATTATCTTCGGAGGGAAGATATTGAAACAAAGACTGACACGTGTCCTGGTTTTGACGGAGCTTTTGTGGTTTTTTTTTGTTGTTGTTCGGAGCTTTAGTAGTATTTAGATGATGATACATTGAACATATGGAAGAAAACTAATGATTTTGATTTTTTCTCTTTTGAAAAAAAGATAAGCGAAGATAGATCATAAGTTTTTGAAATTAAACTTTGTAAGTTCAAGTAATTATATTATTTTTAAAAATTGATATACGCTGTACTAGATATATTTGATGATATAGTTATAACTGACACACTCAAATTGGATGATGATTTTGAATTTAATTACAAAATGTATTAGAGCATATCCAATGGTTAGCTAATTACAAATTAGCTTGCCATGCCACATAAGATTTTAAGAGAATTAGCTTTTTAGCTAGTTTGTGCTCTAATGGTTAGTACATAGCTTGTTAGTTAAATAAGTTCTACTTCCTCAATTAGCTACACTCACATTAATTATTTTGGAAAGTTTTCTCTCTAGCAAATTAGCTCTACAAAGCTTATTTACTTAGCAGAGCTAATTACAAAATTATATTCGTCCAATGGTTAAGCTAATAGCTAAAGACTTTTACAATTTGCAAGCAAGTCCCTAGCTAGCTATAACCATTTGAGATGCTATTAGAGCATCTCCAATGGTTAGCTAATTAACAAATTAGCTTACCATGCCACATATGATTCATAGCTAATCATCATTCTAGCTAGTTCATGCCTCAATGGTTAGCTACTAGCTAGATTTTTAAATGATAACCAATCATCATTCTAGCTTGCTCATACACACTTGTCACCTTTTTTTATTTGGCAAGTTTAGCTTATAGCAAATTAGCTCCATGGAGCTAATTAGCTAAGCTAAGCTAAATACATAAAACAACTCCAATGGTTAAGCACTACAAGAAAAATCATCTAAAAGGGCGACTCTTTTATATCAACAAAGGCGACAAGAAAAATGCCGAATTAGATGCAGTGGAAAAGGGCGACTGTAGATTGCCGTATTTACTCCTAAACAAATAGAGCGATTAATGAAACTCGCTGTATTTTAGCAATCAATAACAACGACACAAAAAATCGCCCCATTTTATCAATCAAAAAAGGCGACTATTAGGTGTCGCCCTATTTGAAAAATAACAAAGAGGGCAATTATAAAATCGCCATATTTTATTATTCAAAGAAGGCGATAATTAAATGTCGCCTTATTTGAAAAATAATAAAAAGGACGACTTAAAAAAATCGCCCTATTTTATTTATCAAAGAAGGCGACCATTAGATGTCGCCCTGGCGATGACGACTTTTGACTTTTGCTTCTTAGACCATGAATAAATATATGTACATATATTTAGGTCTTTGATCATTCACACCTACTAAAAGCACAACAAAATCAGGATTAATACATATGCCTGAAGTGCTTAAGGTTGTAATTATTCTTGTTAATCTAATGAAGCAATATCATTACGAAAATGTTGTTTCATCTCCCTATTTCATGTCCTTTTGTATAGTGATTATAACTAACCTGTAGTTTTTGCTGCTTTACCCTCACCTTGTTCTCTGTTTTCAGCCAAGTTCGTAATTTGTAAGGCTTCAAACGCCATCACCCTTACAAATTAAGGGGGCAATTTGTTACACATCAAAATATTTCCGTTGACTTTTGTTGACTAATCGTTGGACTTTGGACAATTATGAACATTAAAAGTGCACGTGGTCAGGCCTAACTGGCGATGATACAATAGCTCCAGCTAAGGTGTGGCGATGGATGATACAGCCCGAGTACGCAAAGCCCAACAAGTAGTAGTTTAAGCCCACTAAAGGAAACCGTTTAAAGGAAAGTGAGGAGGTTTGAATTCAAAGGAAGTGGCGCCTAAATGAAGAGTAATTGCTTCCCCACGTTATGCTTATCTCACTCTATAAATAGCATCCGAGGGCAGAAACAAAGAAACAACAACAACCACAACAACAACATATCTCTCTTTTCGCATTTTATTGCTTTCCTTAGTTTCACTTGGCTTCTCAGCCAAGTTTAGTTTAGCTGTTTAGCGTAGGGTAGTTTAGCCTAGTCATGTATCATTAGCCACAACTTATCTTTCCAATTGTATGATCATGGAGGTAACTTCTCTTACCTGTCATGCAATTGTAGTCTGACTTTATCCTTTAACTATAATGGAAGGCGTTTGCATCTTTTCTCAAATCTCGTTTGTTCTAACTTCAGTTCATGTTCCACTCCTCTAGTAATCTCTAAGGTTAACTACCTTCTTTAAGCCATTGTTAATCGTTTTAGGAGTATTTACGTTAGCGAGGTTATTCAATATAACCAGTAACCAGAGGGACAGCCCCCTAGCGAACCAAAAGTAATATTGGGCGTTTGACTTTGTTGGTGAAGTGCAAAATCACCTCAACACAATCACGGTGTTCAGTCTAAAAATCATTCCTGCCTTTCTTATTTATATAACATAAAATGTGAAACTTCTCTGTTGATGGAACATAATATCGACTAATTTGGTAGCAAATCCAAGACGATTAATTTCCCAAAGTGTGCAATAATTGTCCCACAGGTAATTTTTTTTTTTTTTTTGATTGGGAAATAAAGTCGGCCCGAGAATTTACCCTACTAAAAGTTCTTAGCGCTGTAGGAAACACCAATACGTTGTTGGCAGTAAGGCATGCGAGGCATGCGGTAGAGATCTTAAAGATCTTGGGGGTAAGGATCGAACCCGTGACCTTGGTCATGGGACGTGGGGAGCTTACCACCAAGCCAAACCCCAACTCCTTATTGGCCCACAGGTAATGGTGCTAGTAAAATTAATGTTATTATGTGATATCTGTAATGTGTTGTAACTCAAAGGCTCAAAGCTATTGGTCTTACACGTGCTATGACTCAAAAGAACATTAAACAAAAGTTATATCTATGCTTGTATCTTTATTTTTTTTAAAAGGCATACTTGTATTCGTATCTATGCAACCTAGGTATATGGTCGTGGGATATGCGATGAGAAATTAGGTAACACCAGTACAGAATTATCGATTTGCGTCGGACCTGGGACCATCATTTGCGTCGGACAATGGTCCGACAACACAGGTCTCGACGCAAATCGAGATACATGATCTGCGTCGGATGAGGAAACGACGCAGATGAAGAGCTATTTGCGTCGGACTTGATGTCCGACACACATGACCCGTGAACCCCAGCCATTTTTTAGCTTTTTGGGTCGCATGAATCACTACGTGCGACGCAAATCATGTATTTTTTGTTAAAAAAAATGAATTTGCATCGCATCTGTCACTATGTGCGACGCAAATCATGCCTTTTTTATTTAAAAAAAAATTGTCTGCGTCAAACATCAAGATCTAAAACCTCAATTTAAATTTACAAACAAAATGAAAAACTAATAGCATGAATCACTCGCATGTATTAAAAATAGAAGTTGTATTGCAGTATGTATTGCAAACAAAATGAAAAACTTAAATTTACAGTATGTATTGCAAACAGAAGTTGTATTGCAGAAAATCTAAAACCTAACATTGAATCACTCGCATCCCTCTTGTTGCTGCTGCTACTTCTCTGTTTTGTGGAGCTGTACTCTTGTCGCCGTCTTTATTCTTTCTGTGTGTTGCTTCTTGCCGCCATTATCTTGCTATTCTCATCCCGCTCTTTTGTTGTTATGTTGTTGCTTGCGTTGTTGTATCAATCTTCCTCCTTACATGCTGCTTGTGTTTTAGTAAACATGAAAATTTTAGTTTTCAGATCAAAATTGAAAAAACGAATTTTCAGATCTGAAAATTAAAACTGAAAATCAAATCTAAAAAATGAAAAAAATGAAACCCTAAACGAATCAGATCGAAACAGGAAAAAAAAAAAATCAAACCTGTGTAGTCGCAAATTGCGAGTTCAGTGGCGATTGCGATTTCTTCAATTATCAATTGTGTTCTCGCCAAAAAATATCGTGTTCTCGCCAAAAAATATCGTGTTCTTGCCAAAAAAATCGTTTTCTGCCATTATCAATTTCTTCAATGGCGATTTCAGATGGGAAGAAGAGTGATTTTAGGGTTTAGAGGAGAGGATGAGAGGCACTCAAGAGTTGAGAGAGACATGAGAGAGAGAGGAGGGGGGGAGGCGTTAGAAAAAAAGAACGCGTGTGAGGAAATTGAGTGAGGCGCTAGGGTTAAAGAAAACCGAGTTGGGCTTTTGGGGGCGTCTGCGTCGGATGGGCCAAGGGATCCGACGCACATTAGCCTATTGCAACGCATATTAGTTAAGTGCGACGCGAGATAGGGCTTCAAATTTTGTCCTTTGGATGCGGCGACGTGCGTCGGATGGGCCTCAAAGTCCGACGCACATGAGCTATATGCGTCGCACATCAATAGGGTACGACGCATATGGCTCGTATCTGGTGCTTATGCAATGATGTTTTGCGACACACTCTTCACAGCAAGCGACGCAAATTAGGCTTTTGCGTCGTTTTGCCTTTCATGCGACGCAAATGGGGCGACGCAAATCGTCCTTTTTCTACTAGTGTAAACAATAATGAAAAGATGGACCAATGTGATGTAAAAAGATACTTCCTCCGTAACAAAAAAAACGCAACAATTGTACTTTTCACGCATGGTGAGACAAAACTTTAAAGATTAATATCTCTAATTATGTATTTGTAAAAACTATAAATACTAGATCATAAAAAACTACGAGTTGAGACGAATCCAATGAGACCCCACATGACTATACTTTTCCTTATGTATAAGTCACAAATTACGGTCAAAGTGAAAATTGTAAATAGTGCCAAAAGTACAATTGTTGGGTTTTTTACGGTACGAAGGAAGTAGAAAGAAATGATGCACATATCAACAGAATAAATTTTCTTACAATTCCGCTTGGTACCACTGTACTTTCGACTTTTCCATTTGGTACCCAAATTTTTTTTCAATTACATGTAGTACCAGCGTAGTTTGAACTTATTCTCTACCATAATATTATGTTAAAGAAAACATTAGTTTGGGGTTAAATAGCGCTAGGGGTTTGTCTAATTTTGCGTAATTAAGGTTTTAGGAGTCATTTTTATCATTAACGACCAAATTTAATGTTCAATTTGGTAAAAAAACAAGTAGGCATTTCTTGATACGTAAAACGAGGTTCTAGTCATTTTTCTCCAATTTGGACTTCAATTTTGACCCATAAAAGCCAAAATGACTCCTAAACCTTAGTTGAACCATTTACGATGCACAAGGCATGTAAACAACGGTAACTACTTATCATATTTGACCCAAAACTAACGTTTTGTTTAACATAATGTTACGGCGGGAGAATAAGTCAAACTACGGTGGTAAAATAGAATCAAAAAAGAATTTGGGTACCAAAATGGAAAAGCGTAAAGACGATGGTTACATATGGAATTTCCCAAAATTAAAAATTTTAGTCACTTTGTAACGTAAAGATTTTAACAAATGAATGTTTTTATATCTCACAATTGTTTTATTGTAGTTGTAATGTTCCATAAGGAAGGGAGAATTTTCTGTAGTTTTAGTTCGTTGTTTCCAAAGATTTCAAACTATTCTCTAATTTAATGAATGTGTAATTCTCATTAATATGAACCTATTAATAAGGACGTGTTTACTTCAACTTAATTTCAGTTCAGTTTAGTTTAAACACCTATAATTTACACCTTATTTTTGTTCTATTCAGTTAATTTATTTTAGGAGTTTTCAGCAAATGTAAACAGGCCCTAAGAACCGATGGTTACTAGTATTTATAATCAAAGTTGATGAGGAGTCAAACTTTGACCTTGAAAAAGATCAACCTATTCTACCATGGGGAGTGATTGAAATTTGAAACATATCAGGTATGGGATATAAAGTACATATTAGCCAGTTGTTCTATGTCTTTTAGTGCTTTTGGATTTATTTAGTATTTGCAATTTAGTCTTTCATATACTTTCCCTCAGTCCCAAAATATAGTTACCATTTTCCTTTTTCACGGTAATTTATGCAAAGTAGAATCTAAGAGGGATAGTAAAGATTTTTTTATTTATTTAAATAAATGTTGTATGGGAAAGGATGATTTTAGGAGAGATAATGGAGAATAATTGGTGAAAGAGCATTAATTGTAACACTTGGGTTGAATAAACAAAGCAAAAAAACAAAATTCAAGAAGCAAATAAATGTTGGGACACGGTTTTTCTAGACAAATTACGGAAAAATGTGGAACTAAATATGAAAATGGGAACTATATTTTGGGACACTCAAAATGGAAATGGGAACTATATTTTGGGACGGAGGGAGTAATTCATTTTTAAATACCTTTAATTAGACACAATTACTTTAATATAATGATATAATTAATGCTAAAAAATAATACTCCTCCGTCCCATAATATAGTCTTCACTTCTCATTTTTCACGCGAATGAAGGAAAATAGAAAGAGTTTTAGGATTTCCTAAAAACATCTATTTAAATAGATATTTTTTGGGTACTTTTATCTTGGAACTAGTTTTTTTTTCTTTTTCCTTTAAAATAAGATGAAAATGCAATAAATGTTCATTGGAATAGTGTAAAAGAATATATAGGAGCACATATTTTGAAAGAAAAGTAGTGGTATTTTGGAAAGTTTATGTAGAAATAAAGGGCAATTGAGTCCAAACAAATTGATAAAAAAGAAATAGGCACAATATTTTGGGACACTCAAAAAGGAATGTGAGCACTATATTATGGGACGGAGGGAGTATGTAATAAAAACATGAATTAACTTCAATCAAACAACAATTTATAATTAACAAATTAACACTTAATAATACTTGATTAACTTTTAATGACTTTAATTGTACTAGTTATCACTATTCAACTAATTATATTATGAATAAATTATTCTCTTTGCTTGATAGCCCACCATACTTCGCAATAATAACTGTAGTTAAGAGTTTTGACCGATAACAAGAAACCTTTCAAGTTTTTTTCTATCTTCTATCTTGTCTGAAAATTACTCTATTTTCCAAAAAATATGTTTTTGTAAAATGATTTGTGCAGCTTTGATTTCTATTCCTAAGAACTCAACTTCTTGTTTAACAAAGACACATTTATCTTTTCCTACTATTATCACATGCTTTAAAAATGACTGAGTTACAGCTTTTAAATCATAGAGAACAATATTTAAGGTCTTTAAATATGTTATTCATCCTTCTTTGAAAGATCAGAGGTTATGTTGATCACCTACACATAACCTTTTAGAGTGATTATTTTCACTTCAATTCTTTATGGTTTATACCCTTCACAATCACTTACACATAACCTTTTTAAGTGATTATTTTAACTTATTCTTCATACCCTTCACAATCACTTACACATAAGCTTGTGATTACTTTCACTTTGATTCTTTACACCCTTCACATTTATAATACTATTGCACATTTTTTTAATTGTATTAGTCAAATTAGATGTTATCATTTTTATTTTTACCTTTTCAACGACATTTTCTCGTATCCGTTTATGTGCAACTTAAATCATGATAATCCTATCTTTTCTCAAGAACTGAAATAAAAGACAAGTAATCAATCATACTCCCATAAAATAAAATAATCAAAATCACATCAGTCATTCGCATCAAATTACCATTTGTAATTAAGTTTGTTTCTTTTTTGAAAGACAGATAATTAAGTTATTAACACTCAAAAACTTACACACAACAAGTAAAGGACACCTAAATAACTTAAACACAACAAAAGGACACCTAAATAACTTAAACACAACAAAAAGACACCTAAATAACTTAAACACAACTAGCACCAGATTCATTCCTCCTCTATACTATTACAAAAGTGTTCAATCCCTTGTCAAGCGTTTGCAACGCTTGAGAGCCTGAGTTTGATCCATAGGTGATTCTTGGTTGTGGCCAACATTGATGACTTGTTTCATAGCATTCAATTCCTTGTCAAGCATTGCCACTCGGATCTCGAGAGCCCGAACTCTACTAATGGAAGCATCCTCGAGTACAACTTTGACGGTGCTCGGTTCCTTATCAAGTATTGACACTCGGTTCCTTAGAGCGAGCCCGATGACTTGCTACTAGGTGATTCGTCATTGTTGTAACCTGCATCGGCGAGCAGCTCCAAATCCGTCCTCCATTACGGATTTGACAAAGACCAATCTTTTCTGAAGCATTGCCGCTCGGTGATTGAGAACCCGGGCTTTAGATGATCCCTTAAAGTCAAGGCGGTCCTCTATGTCGTCTTTGGAATTCTCCTTGTCCGTTAAAGCTTTCACCAAGTTGAACTCGTTCTCGAGCATTCTTACTCGATTGTTGAGAGCTTCAGTTGTAGCTGATTCATTGTAGGCCTTGTAGCTATTCTGTTTGTAGGCGAGCACTTCATAAAAGGCAAAGGCGGCGTTGGCGTTTGAAACCAAACACGACTCGTCTTTCAAAGTCAATTCATAATTAACCGCACATTTCCCTTTCTGCACATCACATCACATCATATCATATCAAAGTCAACCGAAACCAAAACAGGTCAGGTCAAGTTTTTTTCACTTTCAGTTCTCAAAGCAACAAACTAGATTATTAATAATACGGTTTTTTCACCATATACCCCTGACTAACTTTTTTTTGCACCGTATACCCTCGCAAGTTTACAAATTCACCATATACCCCCCACGTTTCAAAAAATACATCAACATGCCCTTATGACTAACGGAAGTCTAACACCGTTAATCATTAAGCCCTAATCCCCCCTCTAACCCTAATTAACTAACCTAAACTAAACTAAACCTAACTCTAACCCTAACTCTAATCTAATACCCTAACCCTAACCCTAGCCACCCACCCACCACTCCTCCCCCCACCCCACCCCCACCCCCACCCCCACCCCCCACCCATTTCCCTTTGTACCCGCTCATATCAAAATGAACATCCCTACAATTCAATTTAATTAAGAAAAAGAGATTATTGTTATGTTGAGCAAAATTGAATTGAAGCAATGAGAAATTGGTAGTGGTAGTGGTAGTGGTAGTGGTAGTGGTATTGGTATTGGTATTGGTATTGGTACCTTACCTAATTTTGGCGAGGGAGCGGAGGAAGTTTTCGAGGGACGGTCGGGTATGAGGAGCGAGCCAGCAACGAGGCAGACCCTCGAGGAGAAGGGTAAGGGTAGACGGTGACGGTGACGGTGAAACAAGGTGGTTGATGAATAGACGGGCATCCTGAGAAGGATTTAGATGAGTAATAAGAAGGTGAGAACGTGGCATCCCAAAGCAACACATCGTCTCGCGTTCCGCAACTTGTGATCCCAAACATCATCATCATCGTCATCGTCATCGTCATCGTCATCATAACTACTACTAGTGACCTTGCGAAAGCCCCCCTTACGCTTACGCTTGGCGTTGCCGAAGGTAGCAACAAAGGAGTCCAAAGTAGTCCCGCGGATCCCCATCTCTGTACCTCTCATCACGGCTACGGCCACTTTCTCTTCCTCCTGATAGTCCGAATATCTTTACATCCTCCCACAATTATCTTTGTCTTTTCTAAGTAGTAGATTGTTTACCATCCTCACAATCTTACTCTTCAATGACGAAGAGTAATCATCAACATGCTTTTCTATTGGGATTAGATTGAAGTATATTCTCATCTGAGGGACTAGCGAGTATGAGTATTCCTCCATCCCCCTATTCCTATTCCTATTGCTATTCCTATTCCTATTCCTATTCCTATTCTACAGAGAGAGAGACAGAAAGAAAAGAGGGGCGGCGGCGAGGTGAGGAAATAAGAGGGTTATATATATATACTTTATTGCAAAACAACTGGGATGTTGTAAAATAACTGCGCAGAAGAGTGTATTATCATAACCTCTATTAGTATTATATAAGAGAAATTCAACCGACTGGTGTTCACATGAAATTTCTTTATTACCATTATCTATACTAAGTATTTAAAAACAAAGTCCCTAATAATATATAGCCATGTGTCATATATAAATGAAATTATATATTGACAAGTGTCATATGTAAAAATATTCTCCCCTCAAAAAAATATGTCAAAATATTCTCAAATTAATTTCATTTTTCTCAATCATTAAATAGACATAAATGCATTAATTTGTCTTCAAATTAAGTTTTCTTTTATATACAAAAAAACATTAACTAATCTTCAATAAAATTTCATACAGGATATATACTTAATCGACATTCCATCTTCCAATGATTCTTTCATCTTCCACATTTTTCCATTGCTATTTTTTTTATAAAAATTAAACATAAAAAAGTTTTTTTTATCTACATATCTATTTTTTTTCCTTACATAGGAGTATTAGTTATCAACTACAAAACTATTTCCCTTGATTTTTCTAGTATTAAAAAACAAATAGCCAAAACATAGAGATGCCACATGTTATACCTTTATTTTTTTTTTTGCAATTACAATTAAAATGTTTCCATGTGTTATCCTTATAAAAAAAGGTTTTCATTGTGTTTTATTTTTTCAATTACAATTACGATTAATTTTCACTTAATAAAACTTTTTAGTTTTTATAAAATCTTAATCATCTTCTACATTCATTTTTTTTTTTTTTATCTCCCTTTATTTTTTATTTTGATCGTTTTAACTTATATTTTCTTCCATTTGTAAATTATTATTCTTCTAAATGCGCACACATTTTATAACTACAATAGTCAGTTCTTTTTATTTATTATAATCTTATAAGTAATTCACACACTGAAGAATTTTCGATAACTTTTCAAAAATCATTATAAGAAATTACAGCATATTCCTATTAAACTAAATATTGTGCATAAATATAAAGCCCGTGCATGATGCACGGGCCACAAAACTAGTTATTTTTAATAACAAAGTTTAAAAAAAAAGTAGGATGTACATAGAAGTCATAATTAATCCACTTTTAATGGCTACCAATTAGCAACTTAAAAACCCATAGGTAACAATTAATGTATAATAACACTATACAATCAACACTCTAAAGATTTCGAAAAACATAA
Organism: Beta corolliflora; assembly: GCA_947648045.1. Taxonomy (NCBI): domain Eukaryota; kingdom Viridiplantae; phylum Streptophyta; class Magnoliopsida; order Caryophyllales; family Amaranthaceae; genus Beta; species Beta corolliflora. Next base: position 61,893 of record CANSZD010002672.1, on the reverse strand, counting down.
AATTATACACAAATATTAAAAATAATAAAAAATCACACACATTATGTTCAAAGAATCGATAGAGGATGGGCCCCGGATTGGCTAACTATGTTTCCTAATGCGAGTTTATGGCACCTTCCGAGAATAACATCTGACCATTGTCCCGTGCTTATAAAAACTGATAATAGACCTAGTATTAGTGGCCTTAAGCCGTTTAGGTTCGAGCCTATGTGGCTTTTGCATGAAAATTTCTTTGACGTGGTAAGCCAAAATTGGCCGGCACATGTGGATATCCAAACTAACTTAAGTAACTTGGGGAACACGTTAATGATTTGGAATAAAAATGCTTTCGGCAATGTTTACCAAAGAAAGAAAAAAGCTTTATCCAGACTAAGTGGTGTTCAAACCTATCTCCAGTGTAATCCTTACTCCTATTTCCATCAAAAACTTGAAACAGACTTGCAAAATGAATTGACCCAAATCCTAGAACAAGAAGAGTGGCTTTGGAGAGTAAAGAGTAGGATGGAAAGATTAGGGGAGGGGGAGAGAAACACTAGGTTTTTCCATAGGAGTGTTGTGATTAAAAGGAATGCTTCTAGGATTCTTTGTCTTAGAGATGATGTTGGGAATCAAATTGCGTGCGGGGAGGGTATACGGAGTCTCATTCATAAGTTCTATAAAGCCCTGTATTCTACTGATCAATTACAATGCCCTAGGGAGTACTTGAACCAGGAAATTCTAACCTCGGATGGGTTTGTACCCTCTGTCCAGGAGATTCGTAAGGCTTTATTTAGCATGAAACCGCTTAAGGCCCCTGGACTCGATGGGTTTCACCCTATTTTCTTTCAAAAGACTCGGCACATCATTGGAAATGACTTTGTGTCGGGAAGTACAAGATTGGTTTAGAAAGAAAAGTATCCGGAATCCTTTGTGAGGCTCTTATATGTCTTATCCCCAGCAACGGCAAGTCCCGAAACCGCGCAGCGTTTTGTCCTATCGGTTTGTGTAACACATTATATAAGTTGGTCACCAAAGTCATGGTCAATCGCTCGAAACCATGCATCCCTGAATGGATCTCAAAAAATCAAAATAGCTTTATAAAGGGTCGAGGGCCTGAGATTAACCTGGTTGTAGCCTCTGAAATTTTACACTCTATGCATTTGAAAAAAGGGAGGTGGGGGTGGTTTGTGCTAAAAATTGACCTAGAGAAAGCCTATGACAGAGTTGAATGGAATTTCGTGAGGCAATGTCTTAGCACGCATAAGTTGGACCTAGCCTCTATGGGGCGATTATGGATTGTGTGTCGAAGGCTTCGTCGGCTATTCTTGTTAATGGGACTAAAACGGAGTCCTTTCTTCACTCTAGGGGGCTCCGTCAGGGGGACCCTATGTCCCCTTACCTGTTCAATATCTGTTTGGAAGCCCTTTCGCAGGGTATCCAAAGAGCGAGTGATGAGGGTATGTGGACTCCCTTTTGGGTGGGGAAGCGGAAAGTCCCAATTTCTCACTTGTTGTTTGCAGATGATCTCTTATTATTTGGAAGGGTGGATGAGTCTACTGCTTTTGCAGTTCGTAGAGTGCTAGAGGAATTTTGTGCTGTGTCGGGTCAAAGGATTAATGAGAGCAAGAGTAAGCTTATCTTCTCAAAAAACACCCCTAGTGAACATAAGGAGCTGTTTCAAGATACCCTTTCTATTTCCGAATCTGAGAACCTAGGCTTGTATCTTGGCCTGCCTATCTCCCATTAGCGTCCCTCCCGTTCCCAAGTTCAGTTCGTTGTGGATAAGGTGAGAAATAGACTAGCAAACTGGAAAACGAGCTACCTCTCTAAAGCAGGGAGGTTGTGTCTCATTTCTTCCACGCTCTCTACTATCCCTGCATACTATATGCAGGCTTCCATGCTTCCTGCCTCTACCCTAGAGGACCTCGATAGGATTACCAATAATTTCTTATGGGGGGAGGAGGGGGAAAAAAAGAAAATTCACTTGGTTAGTCGTCAAACAACCTTCCTACCTAAGGATGAGGGGGGTCTGGGGATTAGATGCCAGAGACTTATAAATGTGGCATATATGGCTAAGTTGGGGTGGAAGCTTGCTCAGGAAAATTTTACTCTGGCTCAGGAGTGTATCCACTCCAAGTACTTACAAAATGGCAGAGTCACTAAGTTTGGAAATGGCTCAGTGGTTTGGAAAAATATAGGGAAGGGTTGGGAACTCATGCAGAACAACATGGAATGGGTCTTGGGAAATGGGTTAGAAATAAATTTTTGGGAGGAGGATTGGCTCCTAATTGGCCCGATTAGGGGTTTTATTTATGGGCCGCTGAACATTGAGGAGGGTCGGCTCAAAGTAGCGGACTTATGTTCGGATGGGGAGTGGAATTTGCAGCGCCTATCCCTGTGCCTTCCGTCGAACATTATAGATAGGATTTTGAGTATCTCTCCGCCCCATGTATCTGCTAAGAAAGACCTCCTTGTTCCAAAATTTGTCACATCTAAGGGGTTTTCTCTCACGCAAGCCTATAGGGCCCAGCTCCCGTGTAATATTGACCAAATGAATATGTTTTGGATTTGGAAAGGCTCTGTGGAGCCAAAAATAAAATTCTTTGTGTGGCTAGCCTGGCGTGATCGCCTCCCTCATATGCATCTGCTTGCTATTAGAAAAATCATTTCACAACCTCCCCTGTGCCCCCGTTGCAAGATGGGCCTCGAAAACGCTGCTCATCTGTTTCAAGAGTGTAACTACTCTATGGCAGTTTGGGCAAAGACAGAAGTTCAAATTTCTCTTGACCTTCCCCTACCCGCTTGGCTTCAGTACAACTTAACTAGTAAGCATGGTTTTGGCAATCTCAAGTGGAGGGATGTATTCCCGTATATATGCCATGAAATTTGGAAAGACAGAAATGAATGTGTGTTTAAAAGCTCTTCCCCCACCACACCCCATCAAATTATTTATCGGGCTAGAAAATGTGCCGTAGACTTTAATAATGCTTGTAAGAGTCATAATACCAATCCGGGTAGTGCTGGAAATCCGCCAGAATTTGCTAATCCTCTATTAGATTTTATTGTACATGTGGATGCATCTTTCTTAAATGTTCAGTCATGTGTGGGTTTGGGGGGTGCTGCCCGTAATTATAGGGGTGAATGGATTTGGGGTTTTTGTAAAAAAAGTTTTGCTTGTGATGCCACTGCCGCCGAGCTCCTCGCTGTGCAGGAGGGATTACAAATGGTGAAGAATTATAATGGCAGGAAGGGGATTATTTATACAGATTGCAAGAGTGCAGTCCAACTTATTCTTGGCGAGACTAGTAATGAGAAATACCACTATGTGCTTCTTAATTGCGGGGGTTGCTTCGGGGGTCTCCATGATGTCAAACTTGAGTTCCGTGAGAGGAAGTATAACCATTTGGCAGATGGCATAGCCAAGATATGTAGAACTTCGGATATGGCTTGTAATGTAGCTAGGGCTTTCCCCACCCCCCTAGTTATTGTAGAACTCAACTTATTGAGGATTGTAATGAACTCTTTTAAGATATGATGATGCTTTGTTTACCAAAAAAAAAAAAGTCTAGTTAGATCACTATGCTAAAACGAGAATTGATAACCATCACAATATCATAGCGGTATATTTAGCATTTTTACCTTTTACAAATGAAAGAGATACAATAATTTTAAAAATCATATGTTGATGATGTCAAGATCATATGGTAATCTATACATATTCAAAAGCCGCAATAATGTTTTACTCTTCAAATTTACAGAGTTTCTATATGACGTTGTTATAAGGTTCGTTCGATTTGTTTCTTGATTCCCGAGTGTCTATTTTTTGTTTCTTGATTTTTGGTTGTCTGTTGTTTCTTTGACTTTCGCATTATGCTTGATTATTTTATTAAACTAGGTTAGCACTCGTGTAATACACGATTACATCAAAATTATGTGGAATTACTATGAATAATGGATTTTCTCAACTCATCATATATAGATATGACAAAAGCATAAACATCAAATACTTGGTTAATTTCAAAGTTTAAACCCAACTCAAAGAGGTTGAGTGAAAGTAGCGATGAATATTAAACATTTCATTCTATTTTTTTTAAATAATTGATATAAAAGCAAGAAGCAATGGAGTATTTTTGCCAACTCAAGAGGCTCTTCAAGTGGCAATCTTTCTAAACCATCGAATGTACTCGGTATAATCTTAAACACGTTAAAAAAAACCTTAGTTATAGAACTCAAAACAAAATTATTATGTCAATGAGACGAACTTTTGTGCAATGATTTTCATTCTATTTCCATATCAAAGTGCATTATATATATATATATATATATATATATATATATATATATATATATATATATATAAACACACTTTTGCACATTATTCAAACTAATATGTCTTAAAATGAAGCATAAACCTATGTACTCCGTAATTATATATGTGCTCCGATATGTTTATCTACAACTTAAGATAACTCATAACCTATGTAACATCCTTGACTTGATGTACCAATGTAAACTTAACACCACGCCCGCCGCAATATTGTGAATTTGCCGCCATGTTCGCAATCAACTTCTTAGCTTCTGTAGTTCTGTTAGCGTCTTATCAATTAACGCCCCACCACTCGCTGCACCAACCAAGTTTCTATCTCCATAGGTGAGCCCTTCATAGAAATATTGCATGAGTATTTGCTCACTAATCTGATGATTCAGACAACTATTGCATAGCTTCTTAAAGCGCTCCCAATGTTCATGTAAATGTAATGTCTCTACTTCATCTTGCCTAATCCTACATATATCCTTCCTAATGTTAATTGCACTAGACGTTGGAAAGTACTTAATTCTCTAGAAAGGCTTGCTGCATTTGAGCCCAACTTGTAATCGAACCAGCAGGTAGATCGTAGATTAAAGAATGATTCCTTAGCTGCATCGATTAAGGCAAATGGGAATGCTTTCGTTTTCATTTTGTCAAGGGAGACTCTAGATGGTTTCAATCCCGAGCAAGCAATGTGAAACTCTTTTAGAAACTTGTTCGGATCAGTCATGTATGCAGAACCCAGTATATTAACCCGAAAAGGTAGGTAATGCTCAAATTAGTCCAGGAGGTCACCTTCGAATCCACCTCCACAAACCCAGTCACCTTCGAATCCACAAACCTAGGCACCTTCGAATCCACCTCCACAAACCCAGTGACCTTCAAAAACCGCCAACCACTTCGAAAACCACCATCTCCTTCGAAAATCACCATCTCCTTTGAAAATCACCATCTATTTGGGCAATTTCTGGGCTGGGTTGGGTCGATGTCGGGGCCTGGGTGGCTCGATTTTGGCCTTGGTTGGCTCGATTTCAGTAAATGGTGTTTCAAATGGTGTTCGATTGTGGAGATGGTGGTTCGATTGTGGAGGTGGTGGTTCGATTGGTGGTTGTTTCGAATGGTGGAGATGGTGGTCCAATGGTGGTTCAATTGTGGTTCGAATGGAGTTTGTGGATTGTTGTGGAAGAGATGGTGGCAATTTTGGTCATGGTGGAGGTAGAAGGAGAGAGAAAATATGGTGGTGTAGGTGGTGGTGACAAGGAGGTAGTTTTTTTTGGAGAAATGATAAAGCACTAGCAGCTTTGGTCCATTTGGCCACTAGCAAGGGCTTAAGTGCAAAAAAAAAATAGTAAGGGTGTCTGTTTAAAATAAGGATTTTTTATGGAAATTCTTTTTTTTAATACCAGATTTTACCCGCGAATGAAAATCACCGGAGTGTTAGCAAGAACGACCGGACTTCACCTTTTCTTTTTCTTCTCTTTTCTTCTTTCCTTCTCTTCTTTCCTTTCTTCTTCTCTTTCTTTAGATCCGGTTCATTTCTTCGTTTTGGCGAGATACGAGGAACTTTTGTTCCCGAATTGTACTTGTTTTACTTTGGTTTTTAAAAAGAAAAAAAAAGAGAAAGGAGTTTTATTGGAAAAAGGGGCAGACGATTTGTATTTTGTACAAATATCAAGTCACGGGTTGTACTTGTACCAAAGTTCTAATGGTTTTTTTTTTCCTTTAGTTTTAAATCTCTCAAGTATTTATAAATTTTACTAATACTTGACTTTGGTTAATAATTAGTGTTGAAGTTTTAAACTTTAGTTTTATTATGGGATATTATATCAAGTGACTAACTTTAGGTAATATTATTTGTTGTAGATGGAAATTTTGTAGAAGGGACTTTTAGTTGATATTGTGATACTTGGGACACGTTCGAGGTAATTCACAATGTCCATCAACACTTAGAATCCCGTTAGAAAATTTATGTGCTATGTGTAATGGATGTAACTATGTGATTATATATATATATATATATATATATATATATATATATATATATATATATATATATATATATATATATATATATATATATATATATATATATATATATATATATATATATATATATAGACATATAATAGTACTTGTATGACTAAAGTTATGATTATTATTATTAGTACTAATTTCTCTACGATGATATATATACTAGTATGATTATAATCTATTGGACTTATTAATGTAACTAGCGTACCATCATATTAAAACTATACTAATATGGATAATGTAATTTAATGGGTACAACTGGTGAATTAATGATGTTACGAATGATATTATAAGTTGACATTGTGACTCTATATATGAGGCTGTAATGATGGACCTATTGGTTATTATGAATTATAGACGTTGATTATTATAATTCCATAAAGTGATTAAGTTGGGAAAAATATTTACTGAGCTAAAGATGTTCATGTGTAGTTTTTAATGTGATATTTGATGTGTCATAACTATTAAAATCTATTAATCACGTAAAGAGGAAATATTTTTGAGGGAATTATCCTGTGGACTTGGATCCTCCATAGGTGATGAACAATACTTAATTTTATTCTGTTACAACTCTTTATTGTCTTCCTCCTAATACTATTGGTGCGCGTTGCAGATACCCATTAGATTAGTGAGGGGTGTGCACACTAAGGACGTTCTGCAAAACGATATTGACCATTATTCATAATTTGAGGAAAGTATGAGATTATTTGAAAACTTTAGTACTAATTTAAACACTATAATTAGGAAAAAGAGTAAATACTTAGTGTTATTATGTTTTCAATGGATTTATTATCCACCTTATAATAATACATTTTATATTAGAGTATATATATATATATATATATATATATATAATATTATACTATATGCACAAAAAAAATAGAAATTATATATTTACATTAAGTAAAATATAATAGTATAACTTGAATAACGGTTAATGGTTAACCGAAAAACTGCACTGAAAAAACGGTTAACTGCTTAGGCGGTAACCGGTCTAAACGGTTACGGTTCACAAAAAGAGCAAACCGAAACTTTCGGTTACCAAACCGAAATGTTGTTCCGGGACGGTTAACCACCCATGAACACCCCAAGGTGTCATAAACTACGAAACAAGTGTTTTATGCTAATATGTAAGTGTATAAGGATACACACAACATGTGTCATAAAAGTAAAACTTTTATAATGGGATAACAGACACGTGTACTACAAAACAAAACAAGTGTCTTAATCTGGAAAGCAAGTGTTTTTTATAATATATTAGTGCTTTGGGGTACAAAACATGCATCCAATTCAATTCAAATCAGTGTCATGGGATTGAATATACTTGCTTTATAATGTCATATAATGTTATATTATTATCTTAACCTACTAAAAAAGTGTACATGGGTTAGATTATTATTATGTTATTAATTTGATGTCCATAATATTTCATTAATAATTTATAAATATTTACACAATAATTTTGGGAAAATGTCGATCATAAAATCTTAAACTTATAAAACAAAAATATCCCGTGCAATTTGCACTGATCCAAAACCTAGCCTTCTCACTTTCACCAATTGTAGAATTTAGACCCTTTAGCCTAATATTATCAAGTATATTTTTAGGAAAGCCAAATATTGTTATTGTTAATTTCAAAATAAAAATTTTCCCGTGCAATAACAAATTGCCAAATCATCGAGCCCTTCCACTTTCACCAATTGTATAATTTAGATCATTTAGCCTAATATTGTCAAGTATTTTTTTAGGAAAGTCTAATATTATTGTTGTATTTTTTAAAATATAAAATTTAGATATTTATACTTACAACTCGTTGTAATGCAATGTTTCCATATAATATATTTATGCTAATATAAGCATTAATTTATAAACTCTAACACTGACCATATTAGTGTAGATCCTCAAAAGGGTGTAATGGCATAAATGCTAACAGGTTCCTCCGTCACCTAACAGACGACCCACGTTGTTTTGTATGTGGCGCTGTGGAGGAGAACACGAGGCACATTTTTATGGAATGTCCGGTAGCTCGTTTGCTGTGGAACAAATTGGGCCTACATTGTAGGAGTGAAGATTACAATCTGACATTGGAGAATTGGTTACTGAAAAATATCAAAGAGGGGGAGGCAGGTATGGGCAGCGAATGGCCTAGAGTTTTCGCAATCACGTGCTGGTGGTTGTGGAGATGGCGAAACGACCGAAGCTTCAACAGGTCCCCGAGTATCCCTTTTGATCAGGTGAGCTTCATATTCCTTAGGGTGGGCGAAGTTAAGAAGGCTATGGCAAGAGTTGAGTGGGTTAAGGAAAATAAGAAGGTGGGAAGACAGGAAGTTTTGGTTAGATGGACAAATCCTAGGGATGGCTGGGTTAAACTGAATACAGATGGGGCGGCTAAAGGGAATCTGGGAAGCGCTGGTGGCGGAGGTTTAATTCGAGGCGAGATTCATGAAGTTTTTGCAATAAACTGTGGGGTGTGTACTTGCACTCGAGCTGAGCTTCTAGCGGTCCTTCGTGGGCTGCTCATTGCTTGGGAGAAGAATTACAGACAGGTATTAGTAGCAGTTGAGTCGAAGGTGGTGGCTAAGTTTCTTGTGAGTGAAGCCCCTCCCTCCTCTCCTTTCATTCATATTATCAGGCGTTGCCACTCCCTTATTGCACAGAAGGAATGGGTGGTTGTGGTAGAACACTGTTATCGAGAAACTAATCGTGCAGCAGATTGGCTAGCCAATAGCGGTGTTCGGATGGATCAGAATTGTTGGTTATGTTTGAGGCGATCCCGAAGGATGTTCATGCTATTTTATTGGAGTACTTAAGTGGAGTTGCTTGGTCTAGATTAGTCCCGGTCTAGCCTGGGTCTAGTAGTTTTGTTGCGTTTGTTTGTTTTCTTATTGTTTTTGGAGTCTATTTGGTTCTTGTTTTCGTTTTCGTGCTTTGCTTTTCTTTTGCAGCTTTGTTGTAGTTTCTTCCTTTTGGGTTTGACCCTCTTTAGCACCAAAAAAAAAAAGTATTAGTTGTAAAAAAAAATGGTAATGACGTGTCATATTCTGATACGGAGTAATATTTAGCATTGCTAAAGGCTAATTAAGCACGAAAACCTCTTAAATCTACCCTTTCAACGTTTCAAAAACACTTATGAAAGTCAGTTACTCAATCTTATTTTTATTTATATAACATTTCGAATGTATCTGCTTAAATCTAGCTTTTGCTCGGGATTAAATATGATTTGTATCATGAATACCTCTATCATATATAGTGTGCATTAAGATATCGCGTGCTCTTATAATGACTTAATTTATGTGTACATAACATTTCAAATTATCGAGGCACACTGGCATTCTTTTAATACAAAAATCAAACACTTCTAGATTGTGCCTTGAGGAAATGGTCAGGACACACTATATGATTTACACATAAGATTTCATTGTCAATTTAAATTAAACCACTTAATTGCAACAAATCCCATAAGAAATTACTGAAAAGGGTGAATGAATATATCAAGAATATTTTAAACCCACAAAGTTTAGAGACCATACAACTTTATTTCCATATAAACCTATCTCTCCAATTTCAATTCGTTTTCACAACCCACTGCTTTCTTTTTCTTCTCCTCATTTCCTTTTTCTTGTTTTTGCCTTCTCTTTCCTTGCCTTTTCTTCCTTCTTTTTCCTTGCTTTTTCTTCCTTCTTTTTCCTTGCCTTTTCCCCCTCCTCTTTCCTTGTCTTCAGGGGCGGTTCTTGGCTCATGCAATAGGGGCGACCGCATAGGACCCCAGAAAACAGGGGCCCCAAATATATTTTAGTCTATTGATTGAATAATTGACAAAAGGAAATTGTTTGGAGTAGTGGTATGACCGTTTACCTAATGAATGCTAGGTATGGAGATCGAATCCCCTCAAACCCATTAAATATTTGTTTTTTGGGAGCTTGAAAAATTGTCCATGACTAGCGTGTAAAACAACACTCATGCGGGCATTAATGACTCCTCTATACTAGAAACTTGAGTCTTCATCTCATTAATGACTTTCATTTTCCCAATTCTAAAATTTAATTACTGCATTATATACATGAGTATATTACTACCTTTTTAAATACCTTTGCCCACTTCTCAATCTGAACTATGCCATTTTTTATTTATAAATTTAGTTTAAATTTTGTTAATGAAAAAAGTCAGCTTATGGTATTTGAAAAACATATGACAAAATACAAATAAGAAATTTTTGTTATTTAACTACTGCATACTTTTTAAGCAGATAACTTTTTTTTTTTCTAATATGATATAATTTTGCATTATTTAAAATATAAAAGTAGTTTTTTTGTCAAAATTAAGAATATTATATTTCTTTTGAACTATGAATTAAAGGCCCAATTTTATGAAAGTGAATAGGGCCACTGTTACATTTGCCCCGTCCCTGCTTGTCTTTACTTCCTCTTCTCTAAGATGATGAAACAACTCGACTAACACAGCTGATGTATTTAGACGAGAGCAATCTATACCAAATTTTTGTTCACAAAGTTCGACCAAATCCTTGATGATCTGAGAGGAGGGAATACCTGCTTTAACAACTCCCCCTGTAGTCCCTATTTGCACACCCTCACCAAACACCGGAGCTTTCTCACCTTGAGCATGGATAGCAAGAATTTCTCCCCTTCCATTTAATATTGAAGCACCAGAGGAGCCACTAGCCACTAGCCACTAGCGACTGATAAGTCATATGCAATAGTCCCTTTTCCATAAAAACATTGGGACACCATTCCTTTTACTGCAATTGGATAATCCACCGCATATGGCATATGGGTATGAACAGCAGAATATCTCTTCATTTTCCTTTTCTAACTCCGAAAAGGTACAAATGCTTTTGATTGTAGTCGTCTCGAGAAGCACTTCATCAAATCCAAAAAGCAGCCCGGGTTTTTCAGAAATTTCAGAATCTTTGGAAACAGGCCATGAAACCGGCTTGAAAAGCAGAGATCGGCGCCCGTCACCAAACAAAACCTCAATAGGACGACCATCCAGTGCAGGTTCTAATACATGGCCGATCGTCAATATTAAAAAGGTGTGCTCCTGATTTCAATAAAACGGTCCCAGAACCACTTTTGTGTATTGTCATTTGACACTCGTATGCGCACCGAAGATAATTCAAAGAAGTTCGAGTATTTCTCTAACTTCTTTCTTAGTTTTGTTCTTTTTCCGCAAGAGGATCGGGCTTATCACACTTACCATCCTTTTGGGGCACTTCATTTTCATCTTTCATCACATCAATATTTTTCCGTGGTGCCACTCCCTTGTCATAGAAGTCAAGTCGCTCCTCTACTTGTTCACACAGCTTTTCACCAAAAAATGTACTGCCCTTCTCTGTATCAATGCAATCAAAATTTCAGATGAAGGATCAACAAAAGAAATATAAACCGCAAGTAGAGAAAATAAGCCGCAACCAAAGGCAAACCGTAACAAACCCGAGAAGCGCCTATACGAGAGGCAATGGAGCACTTGTTTGCAAGGCATCGAGCCATTTTCCCCTTGCTACGAGTAACGAGAAGATCAAAGATGCACGGCCAATAAAAGATGAATGGAATATCGTACCATGTTTTGGTGTGTTTCCTCCCGTTTCCCGGGGCCCTAAGTTCACAAACGATTGATGAGACTAGCATTTTAAAAACACAATAATTACATTTCAAGCAAATAACATATCGGTCCCCTATAAGCAATCACTAAATCTAGTAGTAATTCTTAAAATTGGGAGCCGGATTAAACTAAAATCATCAATAATTACCTAAACAATGCCTTTTCAAAGACCAAGAATTTGGAGTGTGGAAGAAGGGTACTTGGCCAAATTTGTAAGACTACCAAAGATGGGAGATCAATCTAGCTCCAACCATCTCGCCAACTAAAGACGTCAAGTTTGGGGCTATGTCGTTCATTTTTGTGACCAAGTAATCATAGAGATTCTTCGTCTACTCGTAAAGTTGCATTACTTTTTGAGCAAAACTCTAGACAGTAATCAAGTCAAGAGGATACAAATCTTGTCCTGCGAAAAGTCGCAAGTAGATAGATTAACTATTCATCTTATCATTTTTAAAAGCATGAGGTGAAAAAAAAAACATTTACCCATAGATGTTGTACGATAATTGGGATTAATGCGGCTTAACCGTTTTGGTTTGGCCGAGCAATATATATATGATAGAATAATACAAGAGTCCTTCCTAAACATAGTTACTACTCTAATAGATGCTTTAGCAGCTTCAATGATCTCTTTTGCTTTATCTTCGTCACCAACAATTTCAGTCAAGGCAGGAAGTTTATCTTCAGACAACTCTGACTTGTTCCCAATAAAATTAGACACTTTCACGTAAAGATAGTTGTCATTGATTATCTTAACTAATTCAGGGAAATGCCCACCATACCACTCCCTGCCATTAAAAGAAAACATTAGATTCTACACAAAAGCCACCTCTTAGCTCTCACCCTCTTACTTCCAAGACAACATCAAGACAGCATAATTGCGGGATATGATAAAGGCACTCCCCTTTGTCGGAGCACAATTTATGAGGAGTGCCTTTATCAATCCCCCATAATTGCCGAAACCACAAGCATTAGAAGGACATAACATATCGTAGAAAACATGTGACTAACCTGACTCTCATCAAAAATGAGTTTACATCTTTGTCAAGAGTGTCAAGGTTAAAGATTGTTTGTATAACCATGTCGTCATTGAAGTCAAATTTTGCCCTGATGGAGCTGTGAGCCAAACCTAATTGAGATTTGTCTAAACCCCCGGGCTACACACAATAAAAAGAGTAAAACATGGTTAAAAAAAATAATGACCACAATAAACATAACAAAACAAATTATAAGCTAGTCAGAATCTGCATTCAAGACAGATAATATTGAACATATTGTACCTCAATGAACTTGTCAAAGTGTACACGCACACCACGGAGAAGCTCCAGAACAAACTCATTGCTTCTGCATGAAATCTTAGTTGCTTCGAATATACTTGCCCCAAGTTTAGAATTATATACTCCAAGAAAAAATTCCTTAGCCTTAGAATTTTGGAAACTAAGCTCCAAGAAATTTCTCAATTTATCAGTCATGATGCCTGTTCAAGTATAATGTTTAATTTGCATCATTCTCATTGTCCCAAAGAACAAGTTCACAAAAGGAACAATTAAAGGTAATGTAACACCAGGCAAGACTACATCCATCATAGGAAGTGTGGACTAAGTTCATATAACTAGGATACTTTGAATCAAACAATTAACCGAGAATTTCACCATATATCATAACTCCATAAATTACGAATCTATGATGCCACAATTACAATTGCTAAAAAATCACCAAACTCTGTACAATAGAGTAGTATATCCAAGTGCTAAAAGCTCAATATATGACGCATTATTTTTATCATGATAATTTGTAGCATTCAAAGCATCACGAATCACGATAATATGTTTACACACATGTGATTAGTGGGACAACAACATATTCTTATGATACAACTAATCAATTTCATAACACAACTATAACGAGAGACAAATATAGGATTTATCTAATATATAATTTATATTTACGTTGTAATAAGTAGTTAGTTTGTTAGAAGGAGGTGCGTTAGGCCCATTCTTTTGAACTTATTTTTGGCCGAACCGAACCGAACTTATTTTTTTTTTTGCCGAACCGAACTTATTTTTTGCTTTGAACCGAACTTATTTTTACTTATTTTTGCTTGAACGGAACTTATTTTTGCTAAATAATAATAATAAATAATAATAAAAAATAATAATAAATAATAAATAATAATAAATAAATAATAAATAATAAATAATAAATAATAAATAATAAATAATAAATAATATATAATAAATAATAAATAATAAATAATAAATAATAAATAATAAATAATAAATAATAAATAATAAATAATAAATAATAAATAATAAATAATAAATAATAAATAATAAATAATAAATAATAAATAATAAATAATAAATAATAAATAATAAATAATAAATAATAAATAATAAATAATAAATAATAAATAATAAATAATAAATAATAAATAATAAATAATAAATAATAAATAATAAATAATAAATAATAAATAATAAATAATAAATAATAAATAATAAATAATAAATAATAAATAATAAATAATAAATAATAAATAATAAATAATAAATAATAAATAATAAATAATAAATAATAAATAATAAATAATAAATAATAAATAATAAATAATAAATAATAAATAATAAATAATAAATAATAAATAATAAATAATAAATAATAAATAATAAATAATAAATAATAAATAATAAATAATAAATAATAAATAATAAATAATAAATAATAAATAATAAATAATAAATAATAAATAATAAATAATAAATAATAAATAATAAATAATAAATAAATAAATAAATAATAATAATAATAATAATAATAAATAATAAATAATAAATAATAATAATAAATAATAATAATAAATAATAAATAATAATAAAAATAAATAATAATAATAATAATAATAATAAATACTATATAATAAATAACAAATAATAAATTATTAATAAATAATAATAATAATAATAATATATAATAATAATAAATAATAATAATAAATAATAATAATAAATAATAAATAATAATAAATAATAATAATAATAATAAATAGTAAAAATAATAAATAATAATAAATAATAAATAATAAATAATAAATAATAATAATGAATAATAATAATAAATAATAAATATTAAATAATAAATAATAAATAATAAATAATAATAATAATAATAAATAATAATAATAAATAATAATGATAAATAATAATAATAAATAATAAACAATAATAAATAATAATAAATAATAATAATAATAAATAAATAATAATAAATAATAACAATAATAAATTATAATAATAAATAATAAATAATAATAAATAATAATAATAAATAATAAATAATAACTAATAAAAATAATAAATAATAAATAATAATCATAAATAATAATAATAAACAATAAATAATAATAATAATAATAAATAATGATAAATAATAATAAAAATAAATAATAATAATAATAATAATAATAATAATAATAATAATAATAAATAATACTATATAATAAATAATAAATAATAAATTATCAATAAATAATAATAATAATAAGAATAATAATATATAATAATAATATATAAAAATAATAAATACTAAATAATAATAAATAATAATAATAAATAATAATAATAATAATTAATAATAATAATAAATAATAAATAATAATAATAAATAATAAATAATAATAATAAATAATAAATAATAAATAATAAATAAATAATAAATAATAAATAATAAATAATAAATAAATAATAAATAATAAATAATAAATAATAAATAAATAATAAATAATAAATAATAAATAATAAATAATAAATAATAAATAATAAATAATAAATAATAAATAATAAATAATAAATAATAAATAATAAATAATAAATAATAAATAATAAATAATAAATAATAAATAATAAATAATAAATAATAAATAATAAATAATAAAAAATAATAATAATAAAAAATAATAATAATAATAAATAATAATAACAATAATAAATAATAATAATAAATAATAATAATAAATAATAAACAATACTAAATAATAATAAATAATAATAATAATAATAATAATAAATAATAATAAATAATAATAAATAATAATAATAAATAATAAATAATAACTAATACTCCTGAAAATAATAAATAATAATCATAATAATAATAATAAATAATAATAATGTTAATAATAATAAATAATAAATAATAATAATAAATAATAATAAATAATAATAATAATAATAATAATAATAATAATAAATAATAATAATAAATAATAAATAATAATAATAAATAATAATAAGAAATAATAATAACAATATAAATAGTAATATTGAAAACAAAAATAATAATTACAACATTAGATAAGACTGAACTTATTTTTGCTGAACTGAACTTATTTTTACTTATTTTTGCTGAATTGAACTTATTTTTACTTATTTTTGCTGAACTGAACTTATTTTTACTTATTTTTGCTGAAAATAAGTCTAAAAGAACAGGGCCTTAGTTACAAGTTAGTTTAGTTTTGTTGTATATAAGCTAATTCTCAGCTCATTTAGTTGTAAGAAATAATAGACACAAATTCTGGATTCTCTCTCTTTTCTTAGCTAATACAAAATATGTCTAAATACTATTGATTTCTACATGGTATCAGAGCTACAATCTTGCATTTGAGAGTTACGTTTCGCATTTCCTCTGATTTGTGAAATTTCTTGCAAAATTTGTTGCGAAAAAATTTCTTGCGATTGCAAAATTTTCTTGCACAAATTTGTGATTTTGTTTGAGAGTTCTTCAATTTCTTGCGATTGTGCGAAATTGATTGAAAGTTCTTGTTATCAATTTGATTTGTGATTACAAAATTTGCAATGGTGATAGAAGATACTGAAGTTAATGCTGGAGATTCCAGAAATAATCAACAATCAAACAATGGAGGTAATGGAGGTAATAATGGAGGTAATCTTGATCCTTATTTCATTGCGTCTTCTGATAATCCAACATCATCTCTAGTTACTACTGCTTTTACTGGAGTGAATTTTGTTCGTTGGAGCAGAAATGTTAGGCGAGCATTAATTGCTAAGAACAAGGAAGGTATCATCAATGGTGAAATCTTGAAACCTTCTATGAATAACAAGGATTATCCTAAGTTGAAACGTGATGATTTCATGGTTGTTAGCTGGATTTTAAGCTCTATGAATGCCGATTTGGTCGATGATTTTGGATATATTGATACCGCTTTGTTGATTTATGGAAAGAATTAACCGAAAGATTTGGATAATCTAATGGTCCGTTAATCTATCGCTTAAAGAAGGAAATTGATAATCTAAGGCAGGAGAACATGACTATAGTCACATACTATGGAAAATTGAAGAAATTATGGGATGAAATGCATAGTTTAAGAGCTTTTTCCTTCATGTGTTTGTGGTGCCTTGAGTACATGTAACTGCTTATTCTTGAAAAAGGTAGCTGAATTTAAAGATGAGGAAAGAATGATGAAGTTTTTGCTTGGTCTTAATGAAGGATTTGATAATATTGTGACTAATGTTTTGTCTATGGATCCTTTGCCTGGCATCAATAGAGTGTTTTCTATTACTCAACAAATAGAAAAACAGAAAGAAGTGAGTGGTATGGTGGTTGAAAGTAATGCTATGACTAGCAAAGTGCAATGGCCGCACTGAGCTTATAAGGGTGGACAGTTTCGAGAGATCTAGTAATATGCAAGGAAAGAAGGATTGGAAGGAATTAAAGAAAGAAAAGATTAACAAGCAAAGGCACTCACCGTAAAGGGAAGGGACACACCGCCGACCAATGTTTTAAACTCATTGGTTACCCTGAATGGTACAATACCATTAAAGCCTCCAAAGGGAATCACTCACATGGAGCTAGACTAGCTGCTAATGTGTATTCTACACAAGAAATGGGTGGAGATAATCCTCTTGATGATACTGATGATATGGGTGGAGTTAATCCTGACATGCTGAATGCTATTTGTCAAGAAGTAATGAAGGCCATGAGAGGTATAAATAAACAAACTGGTGATTCCAGTGGAGCATCTTGCTCTTATGCAAATTATGCGGTATCATATCTCATTCTCTTAATTGTAATGTGAGTAATCTATGGATTGCGGATTCTGAGCCTCGTGATCATATGACATATGATGAAAGTATGTTGATAAACAAAAGAATTCTCAATAAATCTATTAGAGTTGGTTTACCAGATGGAAGTAATAAATATGTTGACATGATAGGTGATGTTCATTTAAGTGACAAATTGGTGTTAACTGATGTTTTGCTAGTCAAAGATTTTAAACACAATTTGTTATCTATTGGTAGACTCATTGAACAAACTGGTGTTCAAGTAAGTTTTACCAAAAATGGGTGCTCTTTCCAGGACCCTTTCTAGGTCAGAGCTGATTGGTGCTGGGAACAGGACAAATGGTCTGTATTATCTGGTCAGTTCTACTGCTTGCAAGAGTTCAAGAAGTTGTGTTGCTGGGAAATAAAGGTATTTCTGAATGTGAAGATACTCGCTGTAATACAGTAGAGAATGTGATGGATATAAATGATGTAAATACGCTTAGTTTACCTAATAAAACTGCAACTAGTGTGAGTCAAAATAAAGGTGATTCTAGGACTCAGCTAGATCTGCTTTATGCCAGGATAGGCCATGCTTCTCTGTCTAAAATGAAGCATATTGATGTTGACAATTGTAAAGGAATTACAGAGTACAATTGTGGTGTTTGTTACAATTCCAAGTATCATAAACTTCCATTTACAGTTAGTAATAGTAGAGATCTTGAATGTTTTGAATTGATTCACTTGGATTTATGGGGGATCTTATAAAGTGAGAGCACTAAATGGTGCTTCATATTTCTTGACTGTGTTAGATGATCACAGTAGAGTCACATGGACATTTTTGTTGCATAATAAGATGCAAGTTGAGAGGACTGTAAGTGATTTCGTAGCAATGGTGGAAACACAATTTCAGAAAAAGATTAGAAGAATTAGATCAGACAATGGGACAGAAGTAGTGAAAGAATCTTGCAGAAGATATTGTTTGCTAGTAAGGGTATAGTTCATGAAAAGAGTGTTCCATATGTTCCTCAACAAAATGGAAGAGTTGAGAGAAAACACAGAAGTTTGCTTGAAATTGCAAGAGCTTTAAGATTTCATGCTTGTCTTCCCATGAAGTTTTGGGGAGAGTGTGTACTTACATCAACTCATTTGTTGAACAAAATTCCATCTAAGGTTTTAAACTGGAAGACACCATTTGAGGTAATGTTTAAAATTCTTCCTGTTTATACAAACCTGAGAGTTTTTGGATCTCTTTGTTTTGCTTACAATATGCATGTGAAAAGAGATAAGTTTGATTCTAAAGCCAGAAGATGTTTGTTTATTGGCTATCCTTCTGGTTATAAGGCTTTTAAATTGTATGATCTTGATACACATACTGTGTTTGTATCAAGAGATGTTGTTTTCTTTGAAATTATTTTTCCATACAAAATTTCTCATAAAGTTTCTAATACAAAACCTATTCATAATTCTTCACAAATAGTTCAGTTTGCTTCTGAAAAACTTGAGTCTCAAACTGAAAATCTTCTTGAAACACCTTTATCTTCATCTCTCAATTTTTCTCAGAATCATGATCTCTCTCAATCAGATTCTTTTTAGAATAATTTTTCTTTCCCTCCTAATATTCATTTATCTCCTATTACATCTCCTATTTCTTCGCTTCAAATACACCCGATTCTAATACTCTTGAAACACATAATTCCGAATCTCATAGTCAACATAATACTCGAACCTCCCGTTGTTTCTCATAACCAACCTTTGATTAGAACTTCCGAGTCGTTAAACCATCTAATGTCTTTCAAGACTTTGTTGGTGGTTATATCCCTCACAAAAATACCTCAAATACAGAAAATACTCAATCCTTGTCCTTTGCTGTTAATTCTTCCACCCTTGAACCTAAACACTATAACCAAGTCAAAAATGATACTAACTGGGTTTTGGCTATGGAAAAAGAACTAGCAGCTCTTGAGAGCAATGATACATGGGAACTGACTTATTTGCCCAAGAATAAGAAAGCTATAGGATCTAAATGGGTTTATAAAACAAAATTAAATCCTGATGGGACTATAGAAAGACATAAAGCCAGATTGGTGGCAATTGGGTATCAACAAGTTGAAGGCCAAGATTTCAATCAGACTTTTTCTCCAGTTGCTAAGTTAGCTACTGTGAGAGTTGTAATTGCTCTTGCTGCTGTCAGAGGATGGCATTTGTGTCAATTGGATGTGAACAATGTGTTTTTTACATGGTTTCATTGATGAAGAGGTGTACATGTTACCACCTGTTGGATATACTATAGCTAAACCAGGGGAGGTTTGTAGGCTTAAAAGATCTCTATATGGTCTAAAACAAGCATCTCACCAATGGAACAAAGAACTTTGTGCATTTTTGAAGACTTTAAAGTTTCAACAATCAACACATAACTATTCTTTATATACCAGAACTCAAGATGGAGAGTTCTTAGTTATATTAGTCTATGTTGATGATATAATGGTTACTGGGACATCCTTGTCTCAAATTGAAGAAATTAAGCTTGCTTTAGATAAAGCTTTTACAATAAAAGATCTTGGCAAGTTAACTTATTTTCTTGGCATAGAAGTTCACAGAAATGAAAATGGAATTTTTCTTTCTCAAAAGAAGTACATCAAGGATATCCTCACTGATGCTGGTATGGAAGAATGTTTTGCTGCTCCTGCTCCTTTATCTAGTGGATTAAAACTTTCTACTAAAGTAGGTGATTTACATGATGAGCCTGATGTTTATAGAAGACTTGTGGGTAGACTTTTGTACTTAGGAATTACTGGACTGCATCTCTCTTACTGTGTTCAGCATCTTAGTCAGTTTATGCACTCACCAAGAGTGCCTCATCTAAGTGCTGCTCTACATGTTTTTAAGTACTTAAAAGGCACTTTAGATACTGGTCTCTGGTATTCTGCTCATTCCGATCTCAAAGTGACTGCATATAGTGATGCAGACTGGAGTTCCTGTCAGTTCAGTAGCAGATCTCTTAGTGCTTATGCAGTTTTTATTGGTTCTAATCTTATTTCTTGGAAAACTAAGAAGCAACAAAGTGTTAGCAAGTCATCAGCTGAAGCTGAATACAGGAGTATGTCAGCTTCTGCCAGTGAGCTTGTTTGGATTCAAGGTCTTCTTGAAGATCTACAAGTTCCAGTTTCTCTTCCTATTACTCTATACTGTGACAACACTTCAGCAGAACACTTGGCTCAAAATCCCATGTTTCATGAGAAGACTAAACACCTAAAGAGGGATATGCACTACATACGTGAACAAGTTGTTGATGGTTTCATCAAAATAGAACATGTGTCTAGTGCAAATCAATTAGCAGATGTGCTTACCAAGTCTCTTGCTTCTTCTCAACATCAAGTTTTATCTGCCAAGCTTGGACTTATTTCCAAGGTCCAGCTTGAAGGGGGAGTATAGGATTTATCTAATATATAATTTATATTTCTGTTGTAATAAGTAGTTAGTTTGTTAGAAGGAGGTGAGTTAGTTACAAGTTAGTTTAGTTTTGTTGTATATAAGCTGATTCTCAGCTCATTTAGGTGTAAGAAATAATATACACAAATTCTGGATTCTCTCTCTTTTCTTAGCTAATACAAAATATGTCTGAATACTATTGATTTCTACAACAAATTTGTGATAACATATACATACAAAAGTGCCAAAACTCATATAATAACACATTAATGTACATCAACGAATATAACCCACATAAAAATTCCTCAATTCCATACTCTCCCACATATCCAAATTCAATATAAACAAAGAAAGCAAAATATTAATTGCTTCAAAACCCAAACCACAAAACCAGGGCCGTATTTGGGCATGGGCGAGAGGGGCAGGTGCCTAGGGCCCCAAAACACATCGCCCAAATAAGTAAATGCAAAAGAGAGAATAAAAGGAAAAGTAGAGAAAAAAGGAAAAGTAGAGACAAAAGGAAAATAAAAGATCACTGCAATACTGCAAATGCGGCCGAGAATTACGCTTACTCTTCAATCTATAACTCCTTCAATCAAATTCAGAATCTTATTCAATTCTCCCACTTATTTTCCAATTCAATGCCAAACGCTCAAATTTTTTGGGTAATTTCCCTCTTTTCTCTGCAATTTTTGTTCTATATTCGATTTTTTTAGGTTTTGCAAATTCTGAATTTTATTGCTTCATTTTTCGACCAAGAATTATTATATAATAATAATTTTTTGATGTAATATCCATAATAAGTACTAAAAATATTGCTAAATTAAATTTTCTATAGAAGTTATGTAAAAGCCAGTAAAGAAAATTATTCCATGTCCGGACCGAAAATCAAAACTTTAAAAAATTTGGACCAAACAACTGTTTATTTTTTTGGTCTGGACCGAAAAATCAAACATTCAAAAAACTTAGACCTAATTAGGGCCCTAATAGGTAGGTTCGCCCTTGGGCCTCCAAAATCTCAAAAACGGGGCTGCACAAAACATCCAAAAATGTTAACACAACAAAAAAGAAAACCAGCCCATTTTCCATTACCTTAATCCAAACCAAGAAACATCAATAAAAAACAACCAAGAACCTAAACTTTGAAAATGCAAGACACAAAAGATCCAGATTATACCTTCAGAAACAACAATGGTTTCATCAAGAGCAACAGGGGAATAGAATCAAAACGCAGAAATTACTAAGCTCAACAATTTTTCTAAACCGATTGAAATCACTAACATAGGTTCTAATGTCTTGCCTAATTATATTTAACCCTTCTGCATAAAATATCCCATATCCAAAAGATGAATACGACAGCAAATACGTCTTCATTTTCTCACTACTGAATTAGTACAAGAACCCGTGAAGAAGGGAGATAATTACGGGGGTTTGTTTGCCAAATGTTAGGGTTTTGGGTTTTGGGTTTTGGATTAGAGGGATAGAAGGCCCAAATTGTTGTTTTACAAACTGCCATTTTGGATAAATAAACTGCACGTAGTATATTTATTAAGTGTAGCGTGTTGGCTCCTTGGTTTAGTAAATGGCATAATGATTCCATAGTATATTCATGTATAGGCGGTGCTTTCCACTTTCTTCATTTTTGGTTTTCTTTTATTTTCAATGATTTTAATATAGCTTCAGTTTCCAATTTTTCTTTGTTTTTTTTGCTTTTCTTTTGTTTCTAGTGATTTTATATAGCTACTTAATCTTTAGTAAGTGGATTTTTTCCTTTTCATATAGAGTAACTATGTCGCTTTTGCTATTTCACACCCCTTCAATTTTATATAATTGTCACTTTTTATGTTTCCATTGTTCTTTGACTCTAGTTCGTTTATAAAGTTTCTAATATATAACAAATATTAATATGAAATATTTTTAAATTTATCTCAATGTAAATGACCTTCAAAACATTCAATTTTACAAAAATTGTACGAATCAATAAAGTAATAAGATAGTCAAATATATTAGACGTTAATAAAAAAACGCGAATGTTACCATGGAATTGTTAAAAAAGTGAGAGGTTCTATTGTTTGCTTTTTCTTTTTTCATAATTCAAACCTAGAAAAATATTAAAAAGTAATCTAAAAGGCCAAAACGATTACACAATTTTGTAATCCAAAACCCAAACTCCAACTGACAACTTAATGTAGAGGATGACGTGATAAATTTAAGAAGCAATATATAACTTAATTTAGGAAGGCATGTCATAAAAATATAATCAATTAACCATTAATCCAATGGGGTATCTTATATAAAATGTAAGCTAAAATAAATCCAAATTTCATGAGTTAGGAAACCTATATTCAACGTAACTCGACCATTAATGTCAATATATGTCAATAATAGTAGTTGATATGGGAAAGGGCCCATTTTTCTTAGTTCGCCCAAGGCCTTCAAAATGTAAGGGACGGGCCTGGGGAGAATGAGGGCCACTAAAAAAGGTTTGGCCTTTATCCAATTCTCCACTCTTTGTTGCAAATTCTCCAGTCATTGTCGATCATTGAAAAATCGCAATTACCTAACCCTAATTTTTAAATATTGGAATTGAAATTGAGAAATTTGAGTGAAATTGTTGTTATTGTTTGATTGAATTTGGATTGAGAAAGGTTGTTGATTGTTTGGTGGATTGATATTGGAGTTGGAATTGTGGATTAGAGTGAGAGAGCAAAAGGAGCATATGTTGCAGAATCAAACTCCCGCCATTACGGAGATGTGATTGTTGTACTCGGTAATTCAAGATGTTATTGTTGTTTTCAATTTTTTTTTTTTGGGGTTAAATATTAAATATCATTTTTCATCCAACCAAACAATGGAAAAGTTTCTTGAAAATGAGTTTTCCAATGTAAATCAAGTTTTCATGGAAAACTATTTTCAATTGAAAATGTTTTACACCCCGCCAAACGGAGCCTACAAGTAAAATGAGTTTTACATTCTTCACTTAGCTCTCCCATCTAAGCAAAAGTCCGAAACAAATACAACAACTTAACAACAATCTAAATCCCAGAAGATAGTGTTGCCTACATAAACCAAAAACTAACATTTAGTGGCCGATCCACCACAGGATCCACTACATTCACTTCTATCTAGTGTTATATGCTCCTAGAAACCCATGCAAATCATATATCTTGGAGCACCTTCCATCCAGCTCCTCTTTGCTTTTTCCCAGCTTCTAAAATCCCATAATCCCCAACTCCCCACTTTCCTTACTGGTGCATTTTTCGAGAGTTAACTAAAAAATTAATGATCAATCTAAATTTCCCTTATGAAAGCTCACATATATGATCCAGTAGAAAGTTGATGTCTAATTTACAACTGTGCCAATATCATCCAGGTCTGGTGGTGCTAGAGGATCCCAATGCAATAGAAGTAAGATAAATCGTGTAGTAAGCATGAATCAGAAAGAACAATATATACTACCTTCATATGTTTGTAAAAGTTCTGATCACCATCTTTGTGGCAGCAGTCATCTATTACTCCTTGGATACAGAATATGAGAATCAACAATCTAAAAGCAAGTTTGAAGTTTCCAATACTCAATGGTATAAGCAAACCGTGATCATGAATTACAAAGCAGAAATTACTATACAGTAACGTATTCTGTTGTTTTGACTTTTCCATTTGGTACCTAATTTTAGCTTTGTTACACACATATTATCGATATTACTCCCTTCCATACAATTATTTCTCCAAAATAAAATAAAATAAAAATAATTATTATTATTTAGGTTAAGGCTACGTATATTTATAAACTTTGTGACTGATATAAGTTACTGTAACAATTTTCTCCCTTTTTAAATCTTAACTAACAAAAAAAGTTCTCCTGAGATTCCACCGATGGTGAGCCCATATCATATTGCAAAACATACGTGAAAGTTGGCGATGCCCATAGCAAATTCTGATGGTCATATTATTCAGCTCATGTCATTGAAAGTTAAAAGTTATACAAAACCATTCTTATTAAAAGAAAATGTCGCAATTACGGTGGCTATCTAAAAGCAAAAATTAGAAAATGTCATCTATTACAAACCTGAAAAAAATCTAAAACAACCAGAGAGTTCCCTCATCCGAATTGCAAATCATATTTACAAACGCCTACGAAGCAACTTGTGATGCTTTGTCATCCCAAAGCCATTGATAGCTCAATTATACATGACTCAACAAAGATGCTAGACATGCCTACTATTCCTTCCAGACTAAAGAGTCTACAACATAATATAGCAGCCATTTCAACACAGAAGAAAATTGTGTGGACTTTATTTGTAACACGTTATAGAAACGTAGGAGGCCAAAAAGTGTAGCATTACTTGCAAATTACTAAGACTATTAAATTTTTTCCATGTAGCTGTCCACACAAAAGTCTGAACATTCATAAGAACTTTTGCCTCCCAAGTTTTAAATGAGATTGAAAAGAGAAATAGCCAGAGAAAAAGAGTTTACAAGTGTCTATAGAAAAGTTGCAAGAACAATCATCACACCAAACCGTATGTTCAAGATTATCCGAAAAAGGACGAAACAAGAAGTTCTAGTAAGCCAAGAGAGTAACCAAACTCCCTTCCACTCCGTTTTCTATGGATTCCTTTTTAATTGGAGGACCACCTCAAGATATGCTTACTCCAAATCCTAAATTGTAATATAGGGGCATGACATAAAGTACTCCCTCTGTCCGCATTTAGAATTCATTTTCTTTTCAAAAATAGTTGTAAAGAGCAAATCTATGGTGGACCATTTCGTATATGAGAAATGCTATGGTCCATCTTGTAAATAAAATTATATAATGAAGTGATGATTGTTCTATTGACGGGAGAAAGGCGAGACAAGCAATGTGGTGGTGTGGGTGTTGTGACATCAATGTCCTTGAAAAGTTCAAAAGGGAGAAAAATTTATTTCTTTGTGTGGACAACCTCCAAAAATTAATATCGAAATCATTTTGGGATAGAAAAAATTTGAGAAAAAAGAAAATCTATTTTGGAACAGAGTGAGTAGATAAGTGATAGAGAAAAAGGGGGAAAAAGAAGAGATATATGCATCCGCCTCAAAATCTCATGCATACGGACATGCAACGTATGGTACAGGTTAAAATATGTCTCTTCACCTCGGTATACTTCCCTCGCGAAAAGAGAGGGGAGGGCTTCCTAGAATAAGATGGTTATTTATACATCCCAAGATTGTTTATTGATAGGAAAACAGTTTTATTGTTTCAATACGTATGAAGAATATGTTACTCGGTCTCAAGTACCCATGTCCAACATGGGTACGTGTCTAAGAGTCCAACATGGCTATTTTATGAAATATTTCCATGACTTTGGGCAAAAATGAAGTGTCGAATAGCCAAAATATTAAAAAAGTATGCAAGCACTAAAATAAAAAGAAACTATTGACATAAGTGCGAACACCAAAAAAATGTAGATATCACACATGGCACTCCAAAATTGTTCAATATATTTAAGGAAACCTGTCAAGTCTGTCTGTTCCTGCCAATAACAGGAGCTTTGGAACCGGGGTTGATAAAAAACTTTCTGAAAGGCCCTCGTACTTGCAATATGAAAACAAAAAATTCACTACTTTCTCAAAACATTATGAACCCCTGTTTCCTAACGTAATTATTCTTACAAAGACTGGTTTTTACTTGCCAAAGTTGATATAACCGACTCATAGTTGTTTCAATTATATATTACTCGATATTTACCAATTAAATTGGACAGTCATAAATTAAAAAGTCAATTTTTTTTAAAGTTAAACAAAAGATGAAAAGAGTGCCTTTTCACGAAGTTTTAAGGGAAGGTTTCCCTTCTCCCTTTTCCATTCATTTCCTCTCCATTCCCCTTTCTTCCCACCCCTCACTTTCCCTACAACATTGCTATCCAAATAAAGTGTAAAGCTCCTTTGCAATTACCCCAAATTAGAAATTTGCCACATGGATGAAAATCCACACAAAGAGAATAATTTTCCCCAAAGATAGTAAGCAACCAAAATGAATATATGTCCATCATGAAAGCCAGCCTCAACCTCCATCATTGAAACACATTTGCATATGCTAGAAAATAGCAAAGGGCAACAAGGGAAATGCTCAACAAAGTTGATTTGAAGTGGCATTTAAGGTAGAAAGTGTCCATATGAATGAAAAAAGGTCAAGTATAACGATTAAGATAGATAAACATTGTTAATCAAGTATAACTCCCACCCCCACCCAATCTCTCTCTCTCTCTCCCCCCTCCTCCCCCCCTCACTCTCCCTCCCCACCCCCTCTCTCCTAATCAATAGTCATCACTCCTTTTTGTTATTCTAATATCTTTCCCCTGACCCTCAAATTGGCCTTCTTGTTTTCCTTCATTTGAAAAACCCAGATCTAGAAATAAGAGTACTACTCTCAAAGTCATCTCCCTCCAAGGATTGAAAGTTTTAAGTTTCAATGTTCAATTCCTTCCAAGTATGTATCACCCATTTCTAACAAACCTTTTAAGTAAATTCAAGCAAATAGAACGCACCCTAGAGTTTCCTTCTAGTTAATAAATGAGTCACTTATTGTGTCTAAGATTTCAAAATGAGACTTCAAACTTATAGGATTTGATTTTTTCTGGGTTTTGAAGAGATGAATGCAAATTTTAAATGCAGTAAAGAGAGGAGGAAATATAATTCACTAATCAATATCACATCCATTTTCTTCCTCCACCTATATCCCATTTCCATAACTAGGTTGGGTGGGCACAAATGACGCACATAACTTGTAGGCATGGTATGTATATATAGATTTAAAGATAAAGAGCTTTAGGGAGTCAGTTATTGGAAACTGATGAAACAACTTTTTACCATGCACACATTTGTATACAACCAAAACATATGTGAAGATTATCTTCCTTTAATCACCAACTACGAAACATAATTTCAAATAAACTATCCATTAGTTGTATATTGATCTGATTTCTTGTAACAACATAAAATTACCACAGCCACATCCAAATACCCAAATATTACTGCTATTCTCTTACATTAATCCCCAAGCACTGCTTCAACCACATCATGGTAAAATGATATGACATCTACGTCATGCTATTTATGCTTTATAGTATCCTCTCATTCATTAGATTGTGTATATGTTTTTAGTAGAGAACAGAGCATGTGTAATAATCTATCTACTGTTTGCAAAAGATTTTCTCTATCAAACATACCAATTCTTTGATTCATCATACTTCAATGTGGCAGGAATTGAAACACGGGCCGAGTCAACATTTCTCAAAGAACCACTTCCGACACTCCATTCAATCTGTATAGTATTATATTAAACAAAACCAAAAAAATGGTAACTAGAGAGCATATAAGTATGTTATCAATATACAAGAATGACAATGCTACAAATTTAAAAATATGTAAGAATAATGAATCGTGAAGGTTTTAATGGAATCAAGAATCATAATGGGTAATTTAAAAAATTGAAAGAAGCCTCTACTGGCAAGAACTTGTTGGTACAAATTATAAATATTATACTGAATATTATACACCAAAATCAGCAGCTCTAATTTACTACAGTCAAAGTTCGGTGGTCAGTTAATCGCTTCAAAAACTTTGGCAGGCAGCATACGTGCCTGTTGATGGCTTTAATAGATAAGATGCTCGGACTCAGATACGAGAATCCAAGAAACTCTTATAATTTTGAAGGTGTTCACAATATTTGTTTTTGATAGAATGACAGCATTACAAAAAAGGAATTTCTGACATTGGTCATCTACTTACAGCTTTTTCCATGCTTGAAAAATGCATCACCCTACTTGATAGAATTTTTTGCATGTGAGCCAATGATTATGAAGCCAAGGTTGTTCCCTAAAAAAACAAGAGTTCAGATTTTGTAGAATAACACATATAATTAAACTTACCAACAAAACATTAAAAAAGATTATATGTCTTACCTCAACAACATCCACCACTATAAGCCCAACCAAGCTAGGTAACATTTTCTTTGCAGCAACATGCACAGCAACTGAACATCCCATGCTGTCATGACATAAAGTATCATATTATTAATAACTTATAATACAAACAAGTGTATATAAACCAGAAAGGTAAGATTAGAGAATCAAACATTCATCTCAAAGTTCAGAACAATTTTTTAGAAGAAACAAAAGTTTAAAATCAATTGAGCAAGTTTTGTTAAAGGGAAAAAAGGGAAATTTGCAATCACAACCCTGTATTTAACTAACTTACATGACAAGGGAAGATGTGGCTAAAACAACTTTTCGAACTCATGAAGGGCATTAAGAGCTCTTGGTCATGCCTTTTGGCCTCACCAATGCCCCTGCCACCTTCCAGTCTTTGATGAATAAGATATTCAGGCCTTATCTTCGCAAATTTGTGTTAGTCTTTCCTTTGTCCTTCTTTGACCCTATGTTAGCAATGAAAATTGTTCATCTTATCCTCAGTTTGACCACCCCATGAAACCCACTTTCCTCACATTATTTCTAAGTATTTCTCTCCTATGACAAAGGGACCCAATGACCTGACATAAGGCATGTTTAGGGATTATAAAAGTAGAGCACAATATACATGATCCTTCACCAAAGCATATTTGAACATAAAAATTATGGGTTGTCTGTCCTTCCCTTACCCATTGCATAGGATAAATGAAAATATTTCTAGCTTTAGCAAGTACTCCATTTATCCCAATTTATTGGTTCCACTTTCCTTGTTCATGCAATCATACATAAAACACTCACGAGGCGTTTAGTATATGGGAATGGAAATTTGGGGATTAGAAGATAAAAATGGAAATGGGAATTGAAGGGTGAGAATTCATAAAATATTCTCAATCCCTTATTTGATATTTAAGTGGGATTAAGATTTAACTTTTTTAAATCCCATGTTTGGTATGTGGGATTCAGACATAGATTATGGTTTTATTACTTTCTCTGATTCAATTTATTTGCAACAATTAGCTTAGCATGGACTCCTAGGTAAAATTTAGTTGTGAGAGTAAAAGGGTTAGAGAGAGAAAGTGAGCTATGTGATGAGGTGAGAGATAGAAAGAAAAGACTTACAAAAATGGAAAGATTAAATTTGTTGCAAATAATTTGAAATTTCCAAAAATTGAAACTGTTGCAAATAAAACCAATTAAAGGAAGTATTAAATAAAGGAATTCTCACCCATCTATTACCTAACCTACTTAGGTAATAAATCATGGAAAATGGCCCTCTACAATCTCACACCCATTCCCAATTTCTAACCTAATCCTCTCTAAACAAACATTGAATTTTAGAAAATTGAGATTAATAATCTCATTCTCAATCTATATTCTCACATACCAAACATTCCGTCAAGACACTTATATTTTAGATATGACCTCATCAAAAATTTGATACCTCTCTCTTCCCTACACAAAATATTTAGTCCCTACATTCTATCCCATTTAGGTCATGCCTGGATTGAAGGTAACGAATTAAGGGAATAATGAAAGTCAAACAAAGAAAAATGAAATTGATTTAAGGTGGCGGCAATGGAAAATTAAAGTAGTTTGAGGTTATGATAAAAGAAATGGAGTTGTGCTACAGTTGATAAACTATTTTCTAAGAGGAAAAGGGAAGGAAGAGGGGAACTATTATCATTCAGAGGGTAATAATTTCTCCATCACTCCTCTCTTATCACAAAATCAATTCATTTATCCTTTGACACCACCTTGATTCACCTTCATTTTTCATAGTTTGACTTTTTTTACCCCCTTAATCCATTACCTTCAATCCAAGCATGACCTTAGTGAAAAAGAATACCCCACTAACTCCTACCACATCCACCCTTTGCATATAATATACTTGGTATCTAATGGCCAATCACCAATTTATCATATAAACTATATGCAGATGTATTGACTATTGAGACGAAGGGAGTATCTAACATTGAGAAAAGAAAGTATTTGGAGCCTAGTTGTTTAAATATGGTTTGAAATTAATTTTTGTGTAGAAATAAATCAAAAGATATTACAGGTAGATGCCAACCACACAATCATAAAACAACTAATGGTTATTGCTAATCTAATAATCAATAAGCTTATCGTGAGACAAACCTGTGGCCAACAAGTAGAATTGCTGGAGGGGAATCTCCGTACATGATCTTCAAAACAGCCAGCACATGAGAGCATAAAGTCTGCAGATCACAAATTGCAAATACTTTCAAGGAAGCTGCGTCATCAAAAGTAATACATTTATATGGAAACTCTTAGGAAATCACAAAAGTTTTACACTACTCAAGAACGATTATAAGCATTATTTAAAGTGTTTCTCTAGATATAGTTTCTATGAAAATACTTTTAAGGAACAGACAAGCTTGGCCAACGAAATCTTAGTTACAAACTTAAGTGATTTTTAAGGATATGCAACAAGACCACAAGATTCAACCATACTAGCACTATAATAATCATATTAATTACTCCCTCCATCCCAAAATATAGTTCCCATTTCCCTTTTTTCACGGTAATTTATGCAAGTAGAATCTAAGATGGATAGTAAAGATTTTTTGTTTATTTAAATAAATGTTGTATGGGAAAAGATGATTTTAGGAGAGAAAATGGAGAATAATTGGTGAAAGAGCATTAAACAAAGCAAAAAACAAAATTCAAGAAGCAAATAAATGATGGGACACGGTTTTTCTAGACAAATTACGGAAAAATGTGGAACTAAATATGGAAATGGGAACTATATTTTGGGACACCCAAAATGGAAATGGGAACTATATTTTGGGACGGAGGGAGTATTATGTATAAATGATACAGATGTTGCCAAAGAATAGTTTTAGCTTAGCACAATGAGAAAAAAGCTACTATGAATACTACATCACAATATGGTTAGAAAAAATTACTTAAGGAAGCATTTGATAGTTTTTAGAGTAGAGAGGAGATTAAATAAACGGTTTTTTCACCAAATACCCCTGACAAATAAATTTATTCACCAAATACCCCCACTTTTTTCAAAATTCACCAAATACCCCTGACCTTTAAAAAAATTCACCAGATACCCCTGACATTTCAAAAAATACCAAAAATGCCCTTTTTGGCTAACGGACGTTAGTGCTCCATTAATTAATTAACTAATTAATCTAAAAATCATAATTAAACCCTAATTAAACCTAATAACCATAAAACTCTAACTAACCCTAAAACCCTAACTAACCCTAAACCCACCCCAAGCCCACCACCCTCCCACCTCACCCCCCGCCCACCACCCCCACCCCCCACAACTCCAACCCCACCAGCCCTCCACCTCCCTCCCCCCGCCGCGCTCCCCCTCCCGACCACCCGCCCGCCGCGCCT
The DNA here is from genome assembly GCA_947648045.1 of Beta corolliflora. Lineage (NCBI taxonomy): Eukaryota > Viridiplantae > Streptophyta > Magnoliopsida > Caryophyllales > Amaranthaceae > Beta > Beta corolliflora. The sequence goes on along the minus strand of CANSZD010002672.1, from coordinate 29,137 downwards.
CCCTCCCGACCACCCCGGCCGCGTCCCCTCCCCTTCCCCAAAGAAATCGGATGCCCCACCCCTCCCCTTCCCCCGCGAACTCGGTCGGCTCCCACTCCTCTCTCCCGCCGCCACCCCCATCCCACCGCGCCTCCGCCTCCCGACAACCCAGCCTGCATCCCCCTCCCCTTCCCCAACGAAATAAGTTGCCCCACCGTTGAGTTAATGTTATTTCATTGGGCCGGGAAAGGGAGGGAATGTAGGGTCGGGGTGGTCTGGAGGGGGAGGCGCAGCTGGCCGGGGGTGGCGGGGGAGAGGGGGAGGGAGCGACCGAGTTCGCGGGGAAGGGGAGGGTGGGGCAACCGATTTCTTGGGAAGGGAGGGGATGCGGCCGGGGTGGTTTGGAGGGAGGCGGCGGCCGGGGTGGTCGGAGGGAGGCGTGCGGCGGAGGGGCCGGGGGGTTGGAGTTGTGAGGGGGGTGGGGTGGATGGGGATGGGAGGATGGTGGGCTTGGGGGTGGGGTTTAGGTTAGTTAGGGTTTTAGGGTTAGTTAGAGTTTTAGGGTTTTTAGGTTTAATTAGGATTTTTAGGTTAATTAGTTAATTAATTAACGGAGAACTAACGTCCGTTAGCCAAAAAGGGCATTTTTGGTATTTTTTGAAATGTCGTGGGTATCTCGGTGAATTTTTTTAAAGGTCGTGGGTATTTGGTGAATTTTGAAAAAGTGGGGGTATTTGGTGAATAAATTTATTTGTCGTGGGTATTTGGTGAAAAACAAATTTATAATTAACCCTAAACAACTCTAATTAATCCTAAAAACTATAATTAACCCTAAAAACCTAAGTAACCCTAACCCCCTCCCTCCTCCTCCCAGCCCCCTCCCCGCACGCAGCTCCCACTCTCGCCCCCCGCCCGCAGCTCCCCATCCCCTCCTGCAGGCCCCCTCCTCCTCCCGCAGCCCCCTCCCCATACGCGGCCCCCTCCCTGCACTTCCCCCTTCCCCGCACGCAATCGAGTTTTTCGAAGGAGTATTTCACCTAGGCGTTCTTCTACTTTTGCGTTTTTCGAAGGAATATTTCGCCGGCGAGTTTGCCCCTGAATTTGATGTGTTTTTTGCCCAGTGTTTGCCTAGCGAGTTTCTTCTACTTTTCGGTTTGCCCCGAATTTGATGCGGGGCTGGGGGTGGTGGGCTCGGGATTCGAAGGGGTGAGGGTGGTTGGCCGGGATTTGAAGGGGTGGGGGGGAGCTCGGGATTCGAAGGGGGAGGCGCGGCTGCGGCTGCGGGGGAGGGGGGAGATGCGCGCTGCGGCTGGGGGGATGGGGGAGGGGGAAGACGCGACGGCGGGCAGGGAGGGGAGGGAGGAGGGGAGGAGGAAGGGGGGTGGGGGGGGCTGGGGTTGTTGGGGGGCTTTGGGCTGGGGGTGGGGGTTGTTGGGTGGGGTGGTGGCGGTCAGGTGTAGCTGGGTTGTTGGGGGGTGGGGGCTGTGGGTTAGGGGAGAGAGGGTTAGGGTTAGGGTTAGTTAGGGTTAATTAGGTTGACTTAGGGTTAATTAGGTTGACTTAGGGCAAACTTGTAAATAAACGCTAACGGAGGACTAACGTCTGTCAACAAAAGGGTATCTCGTGAATTTTTTTTAAAGTCAGGGGTATCTAGTGAATTTTGAAAAAAGTGGGGGTATTTGGTGAATAAATTTATTTGTCAGGGGTATTTGGTGAAATAACCGTTAAATAAAATATGAAGAAGTTTTGCATTAAACTTGCTCAATTAATCTCAATACAATAAGTGCCTTTTATAGGCTTATAATAAAAAGTAACTAACCTAAAAGTTAGCCGCACAACTAAGTAATGGAAAACATGTCCTATACCATATCCTCCATAACCACTATTCACTAATCACATTTCACTTATAAAATAAATTACCCACTAACTTACTACTACCCACTAATCCAAATTGTTAGGAAAATCATTTGACTACTTTTGGAGCATAATCCAACACACCCCCTTGCTCCAAAAGTTGTAGCAGCCATTTGTAGCATTCTATTTTGCGTCATGTCGAACCCACTTTGTCAACATTTCAATATGTTGATGCACATTATCGCCAACTTCACATTTTTTATGCACTTCTCACCAACGTCACATTTTCGGAGCACATCTCTCCGCACGACCTTGTGAAGCACTTCTCTTCACCACAACTTTGTGAAGCACTTCTCTTCACCACTTTGCATATAATTACAAATTTTTTTTTTCAGCCACTCTAGCCAGGGTGGTCTGCCCTACATTTTTTTCACTCATAAAACAGAAGATGGCCTGCAATGGCTTACTCCTTACTCCCTCTCTTTCTCTCTTTTTGGGCCTCCAAGGATCTAACCTAAAGCTCTGATACCATGATAGTTTTTAGAGTAGAGAGGAGATTAAATAAAATATGGAGAAGTTTTGCATTAAACTTGCTCAATTAATCTCAATACAATAAGTGCCTTTTATAGGCTTACAATAAAAAGTAACTAACCTAAAAGTTAGCCGCACAACAAAGTAATGGAAAACATGTTCTATACCATATCCTCCATAACTACTATTCACTAATCACATTTTACTTATAAAATAAATTACCCACTAACTTACTACTACCCACTAATCCAAATTGTTAGGAAAATCATTTGACTACTTTTGGAGCATAATCCAACAACATTCGGTATATTAGTTTGATTAGCTTCATACTCTTAAAACTTGTTCTTCAATCTTCCGGTTCTTAACAAATGATAGGAGAGTAGTTCAACAAGAATATATTATATGATGACTCCAAGAATAGTGTTTGTATAAATATAACTCACTTAGAATTAGTATTGTATTTCTAGCTCCATCAAAATGTAATGTTATGAGAATCACTCTTATAACTTGAGTTATGATATCAATTTTACTCTTTCCCAAAGCCCAAATTCAAACCTTAATTACGATGATCACTCAAAATCTAATAATTAAGGTTGTGAAAACTTGAATTTAAGCTCCTAAAGAATAAGATAAACAGAAAGCTTATACTAATAAAACGCCTAAAGTGGTTGACTAGGCAGCTAAAATCAAGTAGCTAAGTACCTTAAAAATCGAATTAGGTTAGCTCTCTTACCGGGGAAAAAAATGACATATAAAAGTATAAAATGCCTAAAAGATAGCAAAAATAGTTTTACTTAGCCACATTAATAAAAGTTGTTGGGAAAACCACATTGGTTTATAAAGATCAAAACACTTTTTTGTATAGATGGACCATCCAAATGATTTAAGAAAACACCAAAAAAAAAAAACATATTATAGAATTATTAAAGAAGAGAAAGTTTTGGCTAGATAGAAATGTAAAACAAACATGATTCAGCTGTCAAACTTCAAAATTACTACACCACAGACCAAACTCATCTTTTACAAACGGGAACAACCTGAGTCAGAGGACCACGTTGCCGAACAGAACTCACCAGCCTGTTGCTGTGTACAAACATAACACCCTTCAGAGGGGTAAGCATCAAATCTCATAACTTACTTATTTTAACTTGTTTGGTCACTTTCCATTGTTCTAGAACCTTTACATGTATCTTTCATGATCTCTATGTATTAGTATTTCCAACTCCTCCCTAAAACACATTGCAAACTTACATCAACACATTAGCCAATACATATATACCATTTTACATAATTATTGAACTACTCTACCATCCATTATCTAGGCTAAACTATGAATGCCTTTAAAAATGACAGGCTACTCTATCAAGCTCAAACGTCAGAAAAGTTTCAAATTTTATTTGATAGATAAATTGCTCGAGTAACTTCACATCAATTTTAAAAGTAAGTATACATTCAAACAATGAGCAAATAAAAAATATAACAAGTAACTTTCACAAAGATATTTGTGAAGGCTTGTAGTGTCTTTGCCTTTGTAACAAATTGACCATTTTAACTTTAGTTTTATCCTTGTGTAAAGAGCAAAACAAAATGACCTTCCTACATTCATTGACTATTTTGCAATATGTTAAATTGAAACTTAACTTAGTGCTTCGTCTATTTGCTCTTACACCATCTCGCCTCCTTTCTTACTCACCGCCCGAGCCCCGAATTATTAGTCACTTCAAACCCCAAAACCCCTAAATATATGAGAATCAAACTCAAAAGTTTAGGGAAAAAACAAGGTTAGAGAAAAAAATTAGGATAAATACCTTCAAATCTACAATTTGAATTTGCCCATATGACAAAATAACCAAATTATTGGTTCTACCATTAAAGAAATATTGTGCATGAGGTATTGAGAAATACTCTTGTTAAATGTCCTCCCTATAATTTAGTATATGCAAAATATAAAGTTTGTACTTGTTTAGCCCCTACTAATTGAGGACTTTTATATTTCACAAAGCTTATCACTCGAAAAAATCAATTACGGCCAAGAAAAATTTAACATTCCACCAATCCAAATTGATAGGTTCCAGTCCGAATATGTGATATCTATTACATTTTGGCCTCCAATAACCAATTATCTAACAACCATATTTCCCCTTTTGTAACGTCACGTTTTGATATTTTTAAGATAAAGGAAAAGAAGAGGATGAGTGGAAAGATCTAAAACATGTTAAGAGGACAGACAAAATAGAAGTAAAGTAAGCACATGCTACTTAATAATGTTTACTTGCAGTGCTATTCAAAAGAAGAGCATTTCGAAGCTATAGAAGCAACAAGTCACAGGCAAGCGAAAGCATTAGGAGATAAAAGAACAACAAACGAGAGAATCGGTTCGGAGATCGGACACTAAATATCTTTTCAAAATTCCAAGAACCCAAAATATGATATTCAAACAAAATAATTGTGCATTTATAGAAAAAAAGTAGAATACTCAACAATCTAAGTATTTCTCATGCATAACAAAAACATGCATACAATCTCTAAGCATCAAATTCCAAAAGAAACGATAAAAAAGTTTAAGAATGACAGTATTAACGCCACTTTGGTGCTCGCATATGGTATAAACTCTTGTGGTAATATTAAGGTGGCCTTCTAATATTGTGCAACCGATGCTATATAAGGTAGGTGAGAATTCGGTTTCCCCGATTACTTTCGGGCCTAATAAATAATAATGTGAATATATTTCATCTATTAGAAAAATCTTATCTTTAATTTTGTGTATTGACTATTGAAGTATGGCAAAATTGCCCTCAACACCCTGAAGTATGGCAAAATTGGCATCAACACCCCAAACTAAGACTTATAGCCAAAACACCCCAAAGTATGGGTCGGGGTGCATTGCGTACCATAAATGAGAGTTGTTGCCGGGAAAATGGACCTGGCTCCAGGTGGAATCTTAATATTTTAATATTATTTTGCTTTTTACCCCCCCTTCCTATTTTCTTCTTTTTCCTCTCTAATTTTTTAAATTACACCCAAAAAAGGCACGTGATTTCCTTTCTTCCTTTCCCCCCTTTTTGTTGATTTCACTCCAGAAGCGTCCAAGTTTGTGCGAAATTCCCTCTAACACTGACCTTTTTCCTCCAATGGCTTTTTTTGCAGACGTCTCCTGGACTTCAGTTGGGGAAGGAGGAGGAAAAGGGGGAAAGGTGATAAGGATTGACTAAGTCATATCCTATCCTATCTCTACTATACTTAGCTGTTGTTATTTATCCTATCTATACTAATACTTAGCTACTGTATTTAATTATTGAACTTGTAATTATCTCTTCCTAGTTTCATGCATTACGTAACTTAGCCTTGTATATTTATCTTCTCCTAAGTTATAGCTAACAGTTGTAACCTCCTCTTTAGCATGTATATTTATACGTGAAGTATCAATGAGAATTAATGTATCCTCTCTAAAACATTCTCTCTTTCTCAATCCTTATATGGTATCAGTCTCGATCTTTTTCCATCGCCGAACTTCTTCATCAATCCATGGCTGCCTCCAACCCTACTCCCTCCTACCAAATACCCAACGGTGCTGACCCATCTCGGCCCTTCATCTTCCTCAACATTCACAACACCATCAAACTTCAAACCACCAATTACCTCTCCTGGAAACTACAAGTAGAAGCTATACTTATTGGCCATGATCTTTACAAATTTGTTGATGGAACCTTTCCCTGCCCACCTCCCATCATTACTACCGAAGGTACCGACGCCCCGAACCCCGCCCATATCTACTGGGTCCGTCAAGATAAATTGCTCTTTGGAGCCTTAGTTGGCACTCTTTCCCCACCTCTTGTTCCCTTAATCTCTCGCACCACCTCCTCTCACACCTTGTGGGAAACTCTTGCCAAAACATATGCTCTTCCAAGCAGGGGGCATATTAAACAACTAAAAGACCAACTTAACCGCACCACCAAAGGAACCTCCACCATTACCGAGTTTATGCATGCTATTAAGGCTTGCGCTGACCAACTAGCTTCCCTTGGCAAACCTATGGACCATGAAGATCTCATTGATCGCATTCTAATCGGTCTCGATGACTCGTACACCTCTGTTATCGAGTCCGTCAATGCCCGTGACACTCCTATCTCATTTGAGGAACTCCATGAGAAACTAATAAACAAAGAGCTTCTTATCAACCAAACTCGCTCCGACATCCACCATCCTGCCACCGCTCTAGCCGCCATCGCTCGTCCTAACAACCGTAACCATGGACGTAACCTCAACCCAGGCATCCTCCCTCATCCATCTACTCATCCTCCCTCTCGCTCTCAACCTCGGCCTTTCTTAGGCAAGTGCCAGTGGTGTCGTGAGCAAGGCCACGTAGTTTCTCAATGCCCTCTCTTTACTGCCCGGTTTCCTACTGCCAACCCACCTCCTCCATCTCACAACATCAACCGTCCCTCCTCTTCTAAACCTCAAGCCAACGTTGCTCATCTTCCCTCCTCCTCCTCCTCCTCTCAATGGCTCCTTGACAGTGGTGCGTCTCACCACGTTACTAATGATCTCAATAACCTATCTCTTCACACTCCGTACGATGGCACGGAGGAACTCATCATAGGTGATGGTACGGGCCTTCATATCTCTCACATTGGCTCTCTTACTATCTCTTATCTCTCACACTCTATTACACTAACTAATGTCTTATATGTTCCTTCTATGTCTCGAAATGTTGTCTCTATTTCACAGCTTTGTCTTGATAATAATGCCTCTATAGAATTCTTACCTCACTCTTTTGTTGTGAAGGATCTCAAAACGGGGGCATCTCTATTCCAGGGTCCGGGTAAATCGGGAGTCTATGAATTTTCTTTCGTGTCTCCTCAAGTTTTCACAAGCACCACTCTAGCGTCTCTTGACTGGCATCACCGTTTAGGGCATCCATCAAATAAAGTTTTCAGGCATCTTATTTCTCGCAATAATCTCAATGTTTCTAGTATATCTACTTTAGATTGTAATGCTTGTGCGTGCAATAAAAGTCACAAACTCCCTTTTCATGTCTCTTCTATCTCATCTACTACTCCTTTACAATATGTTTATACTGATTTGTGGTCTTCACCTATTCTCTCTCACGATGGCTATAAATATTATGTTGTTTTTATAGATCACTTCTCCAAATATACATGGCTCTATCCACTCAAACTAAAATCTGACACAAAAACTGTATTCATTCGTTTTAAAGCCTTGGTTGAGAAATATTTTCAAAAACCCCTCATCTCGCTCTATTCCGACAATGGAGGTGAGTATGATGCTCTCAAAGAATATCTATCTGTTGAAGGTATCTCTCGTCTTACCACTCCTCCACACACCCCTCAACATAATGGTCTCTCCGAGCGCCGTCATAGACACATTGTCGAGACCGCTCTCACCCTTCTTACTCACTCCTCCATGCCCCTCACCTACTGGTCAAATGCATGTGCCACAGCTGTCTATCTCATAAACCGCTTGCCTACTTCTACTCTCAAAAATGCTTCTCCCTACTCTACTCTTTTCGGCACCGAACCTAACTACATCAAACTACGTAGCTTTGGGTGTCTCTGTTACCCATGGCTCAAACCTTACAACTCTCATAAACTACAACAAAAATCCATCCCATGTGTGTTCATAGGATATTCTTCAACTCAAAGCGCCTACTATTGTCTTGATCTCAAAACTAATCGTGTCTATTGCTCACGTCACGTTCACTTTGTTGAACACACCTTCCCCTTCTCATCTATCACTAACTCTCCTATTAATCTCCCCCAACTTCTCGAAGAATGGTGTCCCTTGACCATTCCAACTCTTATTCCCAACATCCCTCCTCCTGATCACCCAACCTCCCTCTCCCACAATAATACAAACACTCCCCTCCCATCTACAAACTCCTCACCATCTACTGTCCGCTGCTCTACTCAACCCACGCCTAACCCCCCTCCCTCTCACGCATTCTCACCAGCATCTACTACCTCTTCCCCCACGTCCAACACACCACATGCATCCCCTACTCTCTCGTCATCTACCCCACACCCCCCACCCGCATCACCTCCTGCCTTCCCCTCATCACCTACTGCCTCAACAACCCAGCCCCACCCCACCCGCATCACCTACACTCCTGCCCTCCACCCAGCACGACTCAACGTCACCCCCTACTGCCCAACATACCTCATCACCACCCTCCTCAAACCCACCTCCTCCACTCCACAACACTCGACTAAGTCACGGGATTCGCAAACCCATTGACAAACTTAACCTCACCGCCCTCACCCAAGAAACCGAACCCCGCACCATCACTCAAGCCCTCAAAAGTCTTGTGTGGCGCAAGGCCATGGATGAAGAAGTCACTGCTCTCCTCCAAAACAAAACTTGGGACTTAGTTCCACCCTCTCCTTCTCAAAATGTCGTCTCGTGCAAATGGGTCTTTCGAATTAAGAAAGATCAAGATGGTAACATCTCCAAATATAAAGCCCGCTACGTTGCCCGGGGTTTTAACCAACGTGTTGGGGTCGATTACAGTGAAACCTTCAGCCCTGTAGTCAAGTCTTCCACGGTTCGGTTGATTCTCACTCTTGCGGTAACTCAAGGGTGGTCTTTACGACAACTTGATATAAATAATGCTTTCTTGCAGGGAACTCTCACCGATGAAGTTTATACCATTCAACCTCCTGGTTATGTTGACCCAAATTTTCCTAACTACGTTTGCAAGCTCAATAAAGCTCTCTACGGCCTCAAACAAGCGCCGCGCGCCTGGTATACAGAACTACGTCAACATTTACTTAATGTGGGGTTTCGGTCCACCATATCCGATTCTTCACTCTTCACTTATAGGTCAAATAATGTTATTATCTATTTAATTGTCTATGTTGATGACATTATTGTCACAGGCAACACCCCTTTGGCTCTTGATACTTTTGTTACCCAGCTTGCTTCACGGTTTTCTCTAAAAGATTTGGGCTCTTTATCGTACTTTCTCGGTGTTGAAGTCTTACCTCATCCCCAAGGTATATTTCTTAGCCAAAAGAAATATATTAATGACCTCCTATGTAAAGCAAACATGGAAGAAGCAAAACCCGTAGCTACTCCCATGGCAACGGATCCACCTCTCACACTACATGGCAACCTACTCTCCGATCCCACTTCCTATAGACAACTTGTTGGCAGCCTCCAATACTTAGGTCTTACGCGGCCCGATGTCGCCTTTGCTGTCAACAAGCTTGCTCAATACATGCAACGACCAACTGATGATCACATGCAAGCTCTACGTCGTCTCCTTCGCTATCTTCATGGCACTTCACATATGGGATTACTTTTATATAAAGATACACCTTTGAATCTTCATGCTTACTCTGACTCCGATTGGGCCCGTGATAAAGATGACTATATCTCAACTACAGCCTACATTGTGTATCTTGGTAAAAATGCAATTTCATGGACCTCAAAGAAACAACGTACGCGTGCTCGCTCCTCCACCGAAGCTGAGTATCGCGCCGTCGCCAACACCACTGCTGAAATACTTTGGGTCCGTAATCTTCTTGAGGAACTTGGTTGTCAAGTTCAACAAGCTCCTGTCATCTATTGCGATAATGCCGGAGCGACTTATGTAAGTGCCAACCCAGTGTTTCACTCCAAAATGAAGCACTTGGGCCTTGACTATCATTTTGTGCGTGAAAACGTCCAAGCTGGTCTGCTTTGCGTTTCTTACATCTCCACTCATGATCAGCTCGCCGATGCTCTTACCAAGCCTCTCTCACGTGCCACATACAACTTCTTGGTGCGCCAAATTGGCCTCTCCTCCTGGCCGCCCAATTCGCAGGGGCGTGATAAGGATTGACTAAGTCATATCCTATCCTATCTCTACTATACTTAGCTGTTGTTATTTATCCTATCTATACTAATACTTAGCTACTGTATTTAATTATTGAACTTGTAATTATCTCTTCCTAGTTTCATGCATTACGTAACTTAGCCTTGTATATTTATCTTCTCCTAAGTTATAGCTAACAGTTGTAACCTCCTCTTTAGCATGTATATTTATACGTGAAGTATCAATGAGAATTAATGTATCCTCTCTAAAACATTCTCTCTTTCTCAATCCTTATAAAAGGAAGAAAGGAAATCACGTGCCTTTTTTGGGTGTAATTTTGACTCGGCTTTCCAAGGAAAATGATATATGCATTTTTTAAGAGTTGCGAGTTAAAATGAAGACATTCTGCTATATTAATTATTAATTACGCCAATCAACGTATGATTTTGACATACCTTCATTTATTTGTTTCAACTTAAAAATTCATCGCTTGTGAATGCTTACATGTAGCTTTCTAACAAATGTGATAGAAGTATTAATTGATGAGAATCTACCTACACCAAATACTTATAACTAGAATTTATTAACATGGTAAGTGAATGTCCATACATTGTAAAAATGTTGGTTTGGTCCTGTGCGATGGTGCATTGAAGATGCTCTGATTAGGAAAGCCAAAAATGGGAGATTAAGCAGATCTTAGGAGACTGAAAGATTCTAACTTCAAAGGTGTATTTAGCACTATATAAAGGAGTATTCATTCCGGCTTCAAAGGAGGATGGAAGAAATCGGGGCATAAGGTAAATCCACCGCACCATAATCAAGTTCACAATGAACACTTTGAAATGACAAAAAATTTGCATTGCATTTGGTCTCGTGAATTCCAATATATAAACCGATGCGAAATAGTTTTAAAAAATGCCCTATGAAAAGAGAGCTACTATAAACGTGGGTCTGAAAGTTTGAATTGAGGATAAACATTTGAGAGCTTGAATCACTATTTCTTGGTGAAATTCAAGGACTTCGGATCAATTGCATCGAGTTGAATCACTATAGACTTTCCATCATCTCCTTCATTCCACTGAAGGAATATGTCCTTAGACATCCCGGCAATTACTAAATATAAATAGGAATGCCATTATGAAGATAATAAAGTTAATTATTTTAGTAATCGTATTTTCTTGCTAGAGAATAAATATGATTAATAGGACAATATTGATTGGGCCTATAACTAGAATAGATTAATCCTATGAGGTCACATATTGTAGCACAAGTTGGACAAAGTAATCCAAATCCAGTTAGGATTAGGATTGGGCCGGTCCAAAAGGGAATAGGAGGACAATTAGTTCTCCTAACTAGCCTATGACTCTTCTATTATATATAGGATATAATATTAAGGTTTAGGTGATGAGTTAATCAGTCAGTTTCTTTTCACTAGAGAGAGAAAGAGAAACCCTAGATCTATTCCCTCTAAACCGGCGCCTATACCATCAAAAGCAAGAGACTTTATACTCTTCCGTTCTAGCAAACGTTGGTGTTCAACTGGTGCTCGTGGACTACTTAGAGGAGCAATACTTGGGGCTCTTGGATCTTCAAAGCTTGCATACGACAGGAAAATCACGCTACAAAGGTTTGATATTTAATCCCTATTGAATGATTCATGTTGTGGTAATTCCAATGCCATAGCGGGGATTTAGATAGTCCATAAAATAACTCGCAAACATTCATCAGTCTCTGTACACACATATAGGGATAAATATATGGACAAAATCCTCTACTTGCCAAGAACATAAAAACCTCATATCGGAGCATTATTTTAATGACTCCCACCCCTCTCGATATGATTTAATTCGTTGAATCAATTAGGGCCTGAGGTTTAACTCAAGTTATAGGCCTTCGAAGTTGACCCAGTGGATGAACTGACCAGACCTCATACCCGGGCGGGTCACCACAGACCCGACCGGGTCCGGCCAATCAGTTTTGAAGAATTTGAAGTTTGTTTTGTAGACCCGACCGGGTCACCACTCACCCGGCCGGGTCAGCCCTTTCAACTTAGTTTTTTCAGTCAATTTTTGGAACACCACTGACCCGACCGGGGCCGGCCCTTTTACTGTCCTATTTTATTTTCCTTTTCTTCTTATTTTTAGCCTAGTATAAATACTTTTAGAGGTTTTTAGGTTAAGTACGTTTTTATTATTAGATCTAGTTCTCTAGAATTGTTTTCTCTCAACTTTTTCTCTAGTATTAATTCAAGAATTCTACTTTTCCATATTTTTCAGGTATTAATTATTTACTTCTTTTTCTTATTATTAATTCATATTGTTGATTTATTTATGCTTGTTAATTTCATAAGTTCAATCATGAATGCAATTATATAGTTTTCATTAATTATTCTTTTGTTAGTTTAGTTATGATTAGTGAGTAGATCTATTTCTAGGGCTTGGTGAAGCTATGCTTTAAATATGATTCTTGTTAGTTTTTAGGGTCTAAAATTGGTTTGTCTTGGTAAATTCGATTGATATGATTTGTAGTGATTGTGATTTTAGTCTGGCCAACTAGTTTTGCAAGTTTAATTCATTCAACTTTACAAGCGAAAGCTGCGAGTTTGATTGTGAGATAATATCAATTGGACTATTAAATAATAAACGCGACAGCTTAATTTATTATTTAATTGTGGGATCAAATTAGCGACCGCAATTGAATTCCTTGTACCTAAATTCATACCTATCCTATTTATTGTTACTTGAATCATGTTTATTGCATAGTGGATCCTTGTTAGCCCTAGGTTTTAATCATATAGCTTCCAACCCTTTAATTTAATTAATCTCTTTAATTAGTTTAATATTAATCCCATTAATTTAGTTTTCTTTATTATTACTTAATTTAATCAATCAGCAACTTATTTTTCAACCTTGTTAGTAATGGTGAACTTAATTCAATTAGAGAATTAATTCGTCCTTCCTGAGTGGTTCGTGATGAGTGAGATTTATCTCACTCCTAGGGTAGTATTAAGGCTATTTTTACTTGACTTATTTCCTATTTTAGTTTCTTTTTCTCTTAATTTCGCCTTTTTCTCTACCTAACTCTCTCTTAGCACGTGTGTACATGTATTTGCATCCCCCTCCCCTACTCTTCTATTTGATCTTTGATGTGTAGGAACTCAAGCTTCTACAAGCTAAGAGGGAGCAAAAAGGGGAAGCAAGAGTTTGCCCGGGGAGCTTAAGGACCAACCGAGCAAAGACACTCGCCCGAGCTCCAGAAGCCCGCCCGAGCAAATGAGCCCGCCCGGGCTATGTACCAGCTCGCCCGGGCCAAGGCGCCCGCCCGGGCTCTGCAGTCCAGCCGAAAAAAAAGAGAGGCTCGTGCCTCTTTCTTTCTTCCTCCCTCCTTCATTACTTCACAATCTCAACTCATCTCCCTCACTCTCTCACTCATCTCCCACTCAAAACCCTCAAACCCTCACATTTCAACCTCTCAAATCCTCATTCTTCCATCAAATCCACTTATTTAAACTACAAAATCACCACATTTTTCATCTTCTTTACAAAAATCCCAACAAATTTCACTCTTTAACACACAAAATCCCCATCTTTCACAAACCCTTCAATCTAAACTTTCTCTCTCCTCCATTAACACTCAAGGAAGCTTCAAGGGTAGAAGAACATCACATTTTGGGCTAAAAGAACAAGATTTTGCAAGGTTTCAAGGAATTTCTCCATTGTTGGGTAACAAATTCTTCTAACTCTTGCTTAATTTCATTTCTTCATCTCAATATCCTAGTTATAATCTAGTTTTTCCCCATTATTGTTGCTCCCCTTGATTGTGGTGTAGGATAGTTGATTAGTTGAAATTATTATGCTACATTAGATAATTGTTTGTGATTTGATTGTGGTATTAGTTGTGATTTGATTGTGGTATTAGTTGTGGATTAGTCCTTGATTAGTTTTTCTTTATAATTTCCTTTTAGTTGTGAAATAATTGTTGGTTTTGTGTGGTTTGCTTGTGGATTAGTTGGAATTTGTATTAGAGATTTGTTGAAATTGTAGACTAGTGTTTGTGTTTTTGTTTAGCTTTGCAAGTTTGACATTGTACTTGTTGAGTTAATTTGTGATTGCAATTTGGGAATTAGTTTTACGTGATTAAACCACCTCGACATTGTAGTTAAACGAAAATTTACGATTTTCGATTTTCATAACAATGTCAAGGCCGTCTAAAAGCCGTAAATCTAATTTTAGCTCAAGATGCGACCACAAACTCTCATCAACAAGACTCCTCCCAACCATGGAGGAGACTCAATATCACACTTACAAGCGCCGCCGAGAAAAGCCTTTTTCGGACGCACATCAAACGCGATTTTAAACCAACAAAATTTTACCATCAACGCTCATGCACTGCATTGGGCATTGATGAAGATGTGCGTTTGTTGTGCGCACGAATTGGGTGGACTTCATTCTTAGACAAATCCGCTCCCACTTACCCCTCACTTGTATGTGAATTTTTAAGTACATTATCACGTGACACGGATGATGAGACGGGCGAGACCCTAATTCGTTTCCGTCTCTTCAATGCGGATTACGATATGTCATTTGAAGATTTAAATACTTGTTTTGGGTGGGATCCTAATTCCCCTACGGGAACGGATTTAAACACTCTCGGCGATTTTAACTTGGAGAGGTTTTGGGCCCGCATTACATGTTCCCGAGACTACTTCGACCGAGTCATGAGAAATCATCCTCCATTATCCATCTTGCGATGCGCTACGTGCATCGCATGATGGTATACGCGGTCTATGGCCGTTCAAGTAGGTGCGGCAAGTGAACATGAAATGCCGGCCCTTTGGTTGTGCACCCAAGAGCACCAAGATCCACCCCCTATAAACTTTGCCGAGCAATTTGTCGTTCGGATGATACAACACGGGACGGCACCCCACACCGATCCGACATTGTTATGGGGGCATGATTACACTTATTGTCCGTTATTTGGATCTTGGTCAAGAGCTTGCCACCCTCTCCCTGTTTCAACGGATGTCTTCCTAGACATCCCAGAATTGCGGGTGATGAATTTCATCCGCCAAGGTGGCAATGAAACCCGTCCCTACGTCCTTTTAGTAGGGTCGGAGAAAACCTCATGGTGCCGCCTTCCTAACCCATCTATCACTTCTCTTACGAGAAACGCGCCCAATCCCTATTACATTGATCGAACCATTCGGGATCACGGGCGCAGTACCCCAAGGAGGTGGTGATGATAGTCCACCTCCACGACCCCTCCCTCCCCGAGCCGGCCCCTCTTCTTCCCGTGCCGCTCCTCCTCCGGCCAAGGTGAATCCTCTTTTGACATGTCTTCAATAGAGGCTCACCTAGCCAACCTCGCATTGTCTCAATCCCAAGGGTTTGGTCACCTCAATGACCAATATCAAAGGATGAGACAAGACATTGACACTATCATGCTCCAACAAAATAAAATTTTTCATTATCATGTGGAGCAAGGTCTAGTTGAGCCATTTGTCAACTACCCCAACATGCCTCCCCAATATGGGCCGGTTCCGAGGTGGAACAAGTGGTCAACCGACCTACCCCTTTTGGCCCCCTCGTCCACCACCATATGACTACACGGTGTCGGGTGGGACCAATCCAAGGGGCGATCCTTCCTATCCTTTTGACGATCCTACATTTGACGGGGGTTGGTCCCCCCATGGTCCTCCTGCGTCCCAACTATCGGACGATGATCCGGTGGATGAGGATTAGGATCCTCATCATTTTCCCCCCGCCCTCCCCCTATGTATATGCTTGGCACACCGAGGACGGTGTTTTTGTTAAGTTTGGGGGGTTGCTTTCACTCGTATTAAAAGGGTGGGGATGTTTAAAAAGGGTAGTGAATGACTAAGTGTCTAGAGGGTAGGTTTAATTTTTTGGGGTGTACTTCATGAGGGTTAGAATTGCTTGATGTTTAGTGTTGATATTTGATGAGTGATGTTTGAGTTTGATGGTGTGTGTATATAAAAAAAAAAAAAAAAAAAAAGAGAAAAAAAAAAACGTATGAATCAAGGCAAACTTCTCTTTTATTTATTTCTTTTGCTCTTGAGTTGAGAACAATATCATTGAAACTCCACTCTTTTGAATGCTTTTATTCCTAGATGTTAGAAGTCCGCATGCTTTGAGATGTTTATGGTTGATTTTAGGTTACTATATTCTAAGGTAGTGGTTAGAACTTTTTGAGAGCACAAGACCTTAATTCATGGATGGTGGTATGATGGTGTTGCTCTCTCTAGTGAATTTGAAACCTAAAAAGGATAGTATTTGCTTGATAATCCCATGTGAGGACTTTCAAAAAGCCCCAACATCTATTTTGAGCGGCATGGATCCTCGACATTGCATACTTTTATCGAGAACTTGACTCCAATCTATCCAAGATCGCGACCGAGCCACTCTAGGGAATGATAAAGGCGTTCATTTCGGTGACTATTTTTTTATTTTTATAGTTTTAGGCCCTTTTGTTTTCGTTTCTTTTCTTGGTTTTCTTTAAATTTGCAATTGCCCTTCCTCTTAACCCTTTGAGCCTTATCCTTTTCTTTGGTTACCTCAATACAAGCCAATTGCCTCCATATTTTATTTTTCACCCTTGTAGTGAATAGTGAAGTTAGAACGATTGTCTTGAATAATATTTGAAAAAAAAGGGGGAAAGAAAAATGATGAGATTCTTATGGTATAGTGGAAATTTTGTGTATATATTCGAATAAATGCAATTGCAACTTCATAGAAAAAGCCACCCAAAGTCAAAGAAGGCGGGGAAAATGAAAAAAAGAAAAATAAAAATGAACAAGATGAAAAAGAAAAAAAAAAAAGGAGAGAAAATAAAAAAAATAGTTCATTATTGCTATGTTTTTGAATAAGTTTGGGGGGAACCTTTTCCCAAAATGGTCGAGTATGATTTGTGATTTATGGTTATTTAGCTCTTTCGCTCCTACTAAGACTTCACTATTTTAGGATTGAGCACCACTATCCAAATTTATTCGCACCCTTTACCCCTAGCCTACGTTACCACCTTAAAAAGTCCTTTTGACCTTAGAGGGTTGAGTCATTGTCGGTGGCGGAAGATTGGAATCAAGCCTATTGAGCGAATGTGCCATGTCGAGATGTCGAGTAACCTTCTCCTCTTCTATTTCTTGTTACATTTATCGGCTCCATTCTTCGGAGTTTAGAGAAGCTACCTTGAATGGCGAATTTGAAACTAGTTGAGAGGACGCGGTATGTATGGTTGTAGAATTTGAGGAAATGTGCTCTATCTAGTTCTCTATGCTTAGTGTATGGTATGTTTTAATCAACCTATGGACATCTTTGAGCATGCTTACTTTTAGTGTCTAGAAATTCTTGCATTCATTTGTGTTTGCTCCTCTTCAAAATCTCACTTAAGAGCATCCTTTTTATTTTCTTTTGGTTTTCTTATCTTTGATTTGCCTTGAATTCTAAGATCTAGAATTATGGGTCAAACTCTTAGAAAACCCTTACGAGAGCATTACTCGTCCTCATTAGCAACTTTGGGGTTTAAATGGCTTGTCACTTATGCTAAAAGTGATCGTGATTCCTACGAAAGTGAGTTAGTGTATATAGTTTCTTTGTTTTACCTTAAGTGTGTTTTGTCTTGGTTGATTTTGCCTTGCTATATTCGTTAGGTCATTCCCTTTCCTCCTATTTCATTTTGCACTTTGCTTGAGGACAAGCAAACACTCAAGTTTGGGGGAAGTTGATGAGTGAGATTTATCTCACTCCTAGGGTAGTATTAAGGCTATTTTTACTTGACTTATTTCCTATTTTAGTTTCTTTTTCTCTTAATTTCGCCTTTTTCTCTACCTAACTCTCTCTTAGCACGTGTGTACATGTATTTGCATCCCCCTCCCCTACTCTTCTATTTGATCTTTGATGTGTAGGAACTCAAGCTTCTACAAGCTAAGAGGGAGCAAAAAGGGGAAGCAAGAGTTTGCCCGGGAGCTTAAGGACCAACCGAGCAAAGACACTCGCCCGAGCTCCGGAAGCCCGCCCGAGAGCAAATGAGCCCGCCCGGCTATGTACCCGCCTCGCTCGGGCCAAGTCGCCCGCCCGGCTACGTGACAGCCCGCCGGGCCCATCACGGCCAAACTTTCGCCTCTTGCCCGCAAATTTGGGTTCCCGCCCGGGCACCGCACGGGCCCATCTACCCCGCACCGCCCGGGCCACCCAGTGGAGACCGCCCGGGCTACTCTTACCATCCCGCCCGGCCTATTTTAGCCCGCCCGGCCTCTCGTTCGCTGGGCTTTTTCCGATTTCTTTTCCTTTACGACTTGTGTAATTAGAGGGGGTATAAATACTCCTCTACCCTATTTTGGAAAGGAGCCCAGATTTTTAGAACCCTAATCTTGTTTACTAGTGTAGGAGAGAGAAAACTTGGCTCAAGAGGTGTAATTTGGAGATTGAAAATCAATGAAAAAGTGACAATTTCTTTGAAGTTTCTTGTTTCCTTAGTAATCCTCTCAATCCTTTCTTTCTTTCTCATTGTTTTTATTGCATTCCTACTTTGTTAGGTTCATGTTTTCATTGTTTAATCTTCATGCTTAGTAATTAATCTAGATTAAAATTTTCATCTTTTCCTAGTTTCTTCTTGTTTGCTCACTAGATTTGGTTTTGTTTTTACTCTAAAGTATTGATTTTTGATTTTTGCTATTTTTTGATTGGTGATTTAATAGCTAGATTTCCATGTTTAAGATGTTTGGTAGTATAATGGGTAGTGAGTAGTTCATTAACTAGGATTGGGAGTAACCCAATCATTGTTTGCATCCTATTTTCATGAGTAGAGTTTATTGGGTTGGTTTTGTTTGGAATTTGTGTAATTTCAATCTTTGATGTTGATTGGTGACTTGGTTGATGTGAGCTCCATCATCTTTTGATCCTTTGTTGCCCATTTAATGGTTTACTTTTATGTGGTTAACCTTCATGATTGATTGATTAGTTGTTACACATCATTTGTTGGTTGGTATTAACTTGGGTTTGATATCAATCCTTAACTTGGCCTAGTTAGGTGAAAACGCCTCGAAATATAGGTTTTGTTACCGTAATTAGGACTCTAAACTCCCTAACAACGATTTTAGAGGTGTTTAGGTTTGTTTATTCCCTTTGCATAGCCCCAATGCTTGTCAACCCCTTTTCTCTACTTGATTGTTGGATGTGAGCTATGATTGTGGTGATTTCCCATTCCTAGTACTTTTTCTAATTTGATTCCAATAGTTTTAATTACTTAATTCAACCAAAACTTGACCATTTCTTCGACTTAGCTTACTTGTAGCGACTCTACCTTGGTGAGACCTCCGATCCTTGTGGTTCGACCCTTACTGACCACTTGACTAGTTTAGGTGGATAGTTAGGTTTTTTTTATTATTATTTGACATTAGGGGAGTTAGTAACGACCTAGTTTTCCCACTGTTCAGTTCGACCCTACTTATCCAACTATACTAGTTAGGTATTTAGGTATTATTTTTGGTAGTCAACGACTCTATCAAAACCCTCAAAGGGCTTGGTTGCAAGGGAGATCGAGAATAATATTTTTATTTTCCAGTTTTTCTCTAAATCAGATAGAGAAAAAGTGATGGATCAAGGGTCGTGGTCCTTCGATGGTAAACTTTTATTACTAAAGGAGATTGTTTCGGGTGAACAACCGGCGGAGATGACTTTTGGTCGAGTTCGATTCTGGATCATGGCATATCAGTTGCCTGTTGATAAAAGGAAGAAAACGATGGCGATGGCGATGGCAAACAACATGGGAAATTTTGTTGATTTTGACGCAACTGATCCCTTTGGGTACAAAAAGTACATGAGATTTCGGGTTGATATCGATCCGACGAAGCCGACCATGCGAGGAATGAAGATATTGGTGGGTAATACTCACAAATAGATTGAACTCGATACGAAAAACTCCCCGATCTTTGCTATCTCTGCGCCATAGTGTAAGGGAATGTGAATTATACGATGAGGAGATTCTCGAAAGTGCTTATCCATATGGGAATTGGCCGTGCTTCACCAACGCAAGTCGATTTCGTAATGACTCTTGTGACACCGATTTAAGGTTGCTTGGAGGAGTTTAAGAGGAACTTGGGGCATGGTAAGGCTAAACAAAAGTTAGTGTTTAAGGAGGGTGATAGGGCTTTGAATCTGTACGATGAAAGGGGCGGCAACAAGGTTGGTATGGAGGTAGGGAATAGTGATGATGCTGATGTTGAGGAAGGAGCAAACGTTGAACGTGCTAACAAGCGTAGCCGCAATAGTAAAGTTGTGACCGGAGCAAAGTAGGTTGTCGTGGGCGATCCTAAATCTTCATGTAATGATGTTACTATGAGCAACTGCGGTGGAAGGTAGTACCGAAAATGAGGTAATTGTTCAAGAAAATTATAATAATCTAATTAACCTTGATAAGAAATCGGCGGCGATCGAGGATCCTCGGTCCCGCCGAGGGCCATGAGTCTTTTAAGTTACAAGCTGCAGGGGCTTCGCAACCCTCGTGCGGTTGCTAACCTAAAAAAGTTGCTAATAGAGGAGAAAGGCGATATGGTTTTTTTTGATGGAGACAAAGCTAAGTATCTACGAAATTAGAGATGCTTGGGGAGAGAGGATGATGATTTTCTTTCGGTGTATGTTGATTCGGCGGGGAGGTCGGGGGTGGAGGTGGGCATGGGCCGGCAAGCACGCGGGCCGGCCTGCCCGACACGATTTGGGCTCGTCCCCGCACGAGCCCGCTCAAGGCCGGCCCGCCCGTTGTCCACTACGTGGGCCGTGGGCCTGTCACGGTCAAGAAATTTTATTTCGAGCCCGCACGGCACGAGCCGCGTGGGGGGCCGCGCGGGCCGAACGCTCCCTTTCTTTTGTTTTTTAGCCTAAAAGCTGTCAAAAATACATAAAACAACATAAAACACGGGCCAGGCCGCATGAGGCACGAGCCGGCCCGCGGCCCGTGGGCTCGGGCCGGCCGTGGGCAAAATCGAAAATTTCAAGCCCGGCCCGCCACGACCCGCCACTCACGGGCTCGGGCCCGCCCGGCCCGCCATTTCCCCAAGCCCGCGAGCCGAGCCCGTGAACCAGGCCGGCCGTCCCATGCCCGGATCTAGTCGGGGGGATCTTGGTTTGTTGTGGAGGAACACCTATCGCTTTTGTTTGTGGTCCTCATCGTTACATCACATTGATGGGGTCTTTGAAGGTTTGTTTGAGGATGTGCCATGGCGATTTACCGGTTTTTATGGGCGATCCGGGGAGTTCGAAAAACATTTATCATGCGATCTATTAAGAAGTTTGAAGTGTGACTACTCTTGGGATGGTGCATGGCTATGTTGTGGGGATTTCAATCAAATTATGTACCATAAGGAAAAGTTGGGAGGCCCGATGCGCGAGCAACACCTCTCTTGGATGATTTTAAGTCGGCTTTGGATTATTGTGACTTTTATGATATGGGCTATATGGGATCACCCTACACGTGGTGGAATGGGCAAGAGGTGATGGTAGCGTGCATGAGCGGTTGGACCGCATGGTGGCTAATAGGAAATGGATGGATATGTTTCCTTTGATGTTGGTCCAACATGTTAATAAAAGGGGATTCAGACCATTTTCCCATCAAATTAATGGAGTATGTTGGCAACAAGAAGAGTAGGCGCAAGCGAGCAGGCTTTAAGTTCGAAGATTATTGGCCTACTTCTGATAAATGTCGTGAGGTGGTGGAGAGTGAGTGGTCCGTTAAAGTGTCTACAGTTCCTGTTCGCCTTAATAAGGTTACTATGGCGCTTAGAGATTAAAGTAAAGCTTAATTTGGAAGCATTCAGAAGTCCATTAAGGAGAAGAGGGAAAGGATGCAGGAGCTTTCTAATTGTCGACCTTCAAAGGAGGTAACTGATGAGTTGAGGAAAACACTTAAGGCGGTGGATGACCTGTTACAAAAAGAGGAAATCTATTGGCGTTAAAGGTCGAGGGTTGACTATATCAAGGAGGGTGATCGGAATACGAATTTTTTTCACATGAGAGCTTCACTTCGCAAGCAGAGCAATTTAATTAAGGGTGTGCTTAATGATGATGGCGTTTGGGTGAAGGATGAGGAGGAAATCGAAGGTACTGATGTACGGTACTTTAAAGATTTATTTACGACTTCTAGCCCAGACTTGAATGTTGAGGTCTTGGATGGGTTTGGTGGATGTGTGTCAGCGGACATGAATGAAGACCTTTGTAGGCCTTTATTCCGTGAAGAAATCACCCATGCTTTATTCCAGATGAACCCTAGTAAGTCTCCTGGTCCTGATGGTTTAAATGCGAATTTTTTCCAGAAATTTTGGCATATTATAGGCAGTGATGTCATAAATTATGTTTTAGATGTTTTAGAGGGTCGTTCTTCTTTGAGTGTCATTAATGATACTAGGATTATCCTTATTCCTAAAATAAAATCCCCTGTGAATATCTCTGATTATAGGCCTATCTCTCTTTGTAAAGTAATTTATAAAATAATTTCAAAAGTCTTAGCTAATAGGTTAAAACTATCCTTCTTGCTATTGACTATGTTAATAAAATTGCATTTGTTCTTAGTCGCTTAATTACTGATAATGTTCTCGTCCTTTTTGAAATATTTCATTTCCTTAAAAATCATAAAAATAGGAAATAGGGCTTTTGTGCTTTAAAGCTTGATAGGAGTAAAGCCTATGACCGTGTCGAATGGGATTTCTTGGAGTTAGTAATGAGAAAATTGAGGTTTGCGGATAAGTGGATTAATTGGGTAATGAATTGTGTCAAAACCGCTAATTTTGTGGTACAAGTAAATGGGGTGGACTCTAATTATTTTTAACCTGAAAGGGTTCTTCGTCAAGGGGACTCTATTTCCCCTTATTATTCATTTTGTGTGCGGAGGTTTTTTCTTGGTCGATTTCAAAGCATGTTTTATCAAATGATCTTCATGGTGTTCGTGTAGCTAGGAATGCTCCTTCGATTAGCCACCTTTTATTCGCAGATGACAGTGTTCTTTTCTTTAAGGCTAATGAAAGTGAGTGTTTGACGATTAAGAGGATCTTAAAGAAGTATGGTGATGTATCGGGGCAGGTCATTAATTTTGACAAGTTCCAATTGACTACAGTGTGGGCCATGAGCTAAAATGTATTATTGCAGACAATTTAGGTGTGGGGGTTGTCGATGCCCCATCAAAGTACCTCAGTTTGCCTGCTGTAATTGGGAGATCAAAAAAATAAAATTTTAATTTGGTTTAGGAAAGAATTTGGAGAAAATTGAAAGGTTGGAAAGAGAAATTGCTCTCTTATGCAGGTAGGAAAGTACTAATGAAGGCGATTGCCCACGCCATCCCTACTTACATAATGATCATTTTCGAGTTCCTTGATAGTTTGCTCCGTCATTTAATCCATGATCTCAAAATTTTGGTGGGGAGCTAAAGGTGACGAGAGGAAAATTCATTGGGTGTTGTAGACACTAAATTTTGTACCTCACTTAGCACCCTTAAGGTCGATGATGATTGTACCACGACGCATTTGGTCCGGTTCCGAGAGCAAATGTCAAGTGTCACCTTCTACCACCCTCTTTATAACCACTTCGACACCTTTCGGGGTCATTGGCGTCCTTTGTTGGCATTTTGGAAATTTTTTGGAATTTTTTTATAATTTTATGTGATTTTTAGGACACTTTATAGCCCTAAGGGGTATTTTCATAATTTTCCCAGGCACTTTGCCATTTTTCCAGCCTTTCTCTATTTTTTTTTCTAATTTTCTATAATTTTTCCATATTTTTCTAGAATTTTCCGGGATCTTTTAGCACCATGGCCGTTTTCATAATTTTCTACGACGCACCCCGGCTTTAAAATATTTTCTAGGCTTTTATACAATTTTCTATATTTTTCTAGATTTTTTCTACATTTTTCTAGAATTTTTACAGGTTTTAACAGCTTCCGGAACATCCCGGAACATTCTGGAACATTCTGGAGTGTTCCAGATTCATCCGGAATCACCGAAATGCTCCAGAATGCTGACACGACAATGACGCATCAGCCCATATCCGTAATCTATTCTATCCGTATCTATTCTATCCTATCTTATCCGTAATCCACCGACACGCGGAACAGAACCTGCGCCACGACGCAAGCGCATGCGCCATGACGCCGGAAGGTGGGCCACAGCGCAGGGCCCTGCGCTGTGCAGGCCTTACGTAGAAGCCACGTGGCAGGCTCTGGTTCGTCAGCTTGTTTCTTGCCTTGTTCACACGTATTTTTGCCTATAAATACGTCCTTTGACCCCCCGGTTTTTCACAACTTAACGCCCCTATTCGTACACATACACAACCTACTTGACACTCTACAATCTTCTCTCCCTCTCTAACTTTCTCTCTCCTCAAAACATCCCATTTCACTCTCCTCAAAACACCTCATCCCCCTCTCTCTCTCTAAACACACCAAATACATCAAAAAACACGCAATCACTTTGGCGCTCGCACTTGACACTTCCCGTTTGGCACTTGACACGAGTCCTTGGAGCCGTTATTGACCGTGCACGCAAGGTACACGTTCTGAGACCTTTTACTTTCACCTCACCTAGTTTAATTAATTATTAAAACTATGCCTAATTAAACTTCGACATTCAGTTAATAAAATGTAATTTTTTTGTTTCAACTTTCTACAGTTTGACTTATAATTTGCAACAAAGTTCAATTCTCCTATGTAATTTTTAAAATTTTCATTTTTCATTCACATCTTTTAACACTATGTCTTTAATCAATTTTGAGTAACTTTCAATTCAATAAACATGTAGCAACCCACATAATTTTTAGGCTAAATTCATGTAAATATGTAGGCCAAAATTAATTTGCATTTGCATTAGTCCTTTGACAATTTTTGCATAATTTCATGTCCACATCATCTACAATCTACAATTCATGTAGCACCCCTTTGCAAACCCTTTTGCTCGTCTAATTATGCAATATTCCTTTTGGCATTATCAATGACACTTGGCAATAACGGCAACTACATGGCTTTTCTTTTAGGATTAATTTGACTTAATTCTAAAGTGGCAACTTTTAGTACCATTCGCAATAATTCAACCCACCTAGTAAATTAGGTAGTGCGCAGTTAAGGACTAAACTGTTGCGTGTTGCTCATTAATTATTATGGTGAAATTACAAAAGAGGTCGAGTAGAGACCACCACAGGCGGGCGATTGCGGGTCGATGATTCACTTTCGTAACTTGTCGCCGAACCCATGACCTAGTAAATGATCAAACTATGGGGCCATTTTGGCACCAAAGTTTCGGGTGTTCGCGAACCTCTGAAGGCGAGGTGACGACTCCTCTTTCGAAAGCACCCCCCATGCCAACGCACTCACGTGCGACAATCGAGGGATCAAGCACCTCGCGTAGGCTCGTGAAAGCACGCCTACAGGTGTCTTGGCAAAAAATGTGTAAACCTAAGGACATAGGGGGGATGGCTTTTCGCCACTTAGAATCTTTTAATGAAGCCCTTTTGGCAAAACAAATTTGGAGAATATTGAAGTATCTGCCGCCCTTGTGTCTAATGTTTAATGGCCAAATATTTTCTGAATAAATCGGTTCTGGGGCGGGTCTTGGGTCTAATCCAAGTTATACTTGGAGGAGCGTCCATGGAGCAAAATGGGTTATTCTTGAGGGTTGTAGATGGAGGGTTGGGGATGGTGTTTCAATTAATGTTTGGCTCGATAAATTGTTACCCACCCCTTCGTTTAAAGTTGTTTCTCCCGAGGAATGGTTGGCGTATTGATATGTGTGTGTGTGTGATTTAATTGATTCAAATAACGCACGATGGTTTGAATCTCTTGTTCGTGATACTTTTGCAGATTTTGAAGCGGATTTAATTTTGAGTATTCCTATTGGTGTGGAAGGCATACCTGATGAGCTTATGTGGCATTATACAAAGGATGGAGTTTATATGACGAAGTCAGGTTATCATTTTGTTCGTTGGTATAATGATCTAAGATGGGAAAAATCAGGATTCTCACTGAATTCTAAGCCTTAGAAGGTTCTTTGGGGATTGAAATTACCCCCAAAGATCCATAATTTCTTATGGAGGGCTTGTGCTTCTGCTTTGCGTATGAACAAGGGGCTAAGTGTGCGTATTCCTAGTGTGAACGCGTGCTGTGCTAGATGCAATTTTGGGATTGAGGACGTCTGGCATGCTGTTGTAACGTGCCCCTTTGCTGGTGGTATTTGGAAGAAGGAGAAAGTGGTTAGTTATCGGAAGGTTGCTTGGAGGTTCTCTTCGTTTCTTGATGGGTGAGATGCAGTTGTTAGTATGGCTAGTGAAGATGAGTTGTGTAAGATTGCAACGATTTGCTGGGGTATTTGGCAAGCTAGAAATGAACTCCTCCACGTTGAAAAGCCAAGAAAGTGCGAGGATGTTGTGACCGCTTGTTTATCCTATCTTGGTACCTTTAAGGAGTTATGCATGGAGGATTCTTATACTTTGCATGGTAGTAGTCATTCGGTGTCGAATTCGGTGGTGGGTCTCCTCCAGTAAGTGGTGGGTGTAGGCCGAATTGGTGATGCCTTGGGTTTATTGGGGGTGGTTTTGTTGGGTTTGGAGGCGTAATAAGAGATGATGTAGGTGAAGTTTTGATGTCGATGTTGTCGCACCACATGACTACTTGGGACGTTGTTGTAGCCGAGGCTAAGGCCATTTATCATGCTATGAAGGTGGGCTGCCACCGAGCGGTACCCACCACCATTTAGGTCCGATTTCTCCACCATTCTCTTCTTGTTTTCTTGTTTTCTCTTTTTGATCTTGGAGGCTGCCACCAGTCTTATAGGTTGATGGTAAGCCCCTTTCTTCTATTTATGTAATTAGTTTTTCTTTGCTTTCAATAATACTTTTTCCTTTGGTGGGATCTCCGTCGGGTTTTTGTTCAATTTTCCTTTCTGTGGGATTAGGTTTTTTTCTTAATTTCCCATTTGTGGGATCTAGGTTTTTTTTATATTAAAGTCTTTTGTTTGTTTCTTTGTAAAGATTGGTTCGATGGTAATATTATCCAGCGGGATTGAGAAGGGGAACGATTGATCGAATACAATCAAAGGAATCGAGGCGATTATTCTCTTCGTGTTGACTACTGATGGATCCACATCCCCCTTGTATTGAAGTTTGTGATACCAGACGTTGTTGGAAATGAGGGCATAACTCAATGTCGATTTTCATGGATCATGGCATGGAAGAGTAGTAGTTGTTTGATTTTAATGCTTTGTATTTGTTTAATTTTGATCCTCTTTGTAGATGTCGTATGATCATTGTTATCAATGAATTTTTCTTTACTTAAAAAAGTATATGGTTGTTAGGCGAGTCACATCGATCATAAGATCGGTTATGACTTGTGGCTACGACATTGCTTTGGGAATGGAAGAGGTTAGAGAAACCACTTGAACAACTATTCCAAGGCGATTCTAAGCTTCGATTCTTTGGCGAGTTCATTGGTGGAATCTTAGACGACAAAGTAACAGGAAAGGTAAATACAATTTACATTCACACTCCGTATATTATTAGGGAGGTAGGGGAAAAACTGCCACATCCATCTCTGGGGTTTTAGATGCAATAAGCGAAATTTCAAGGATCATATTCTTAACATCTAAACACAAGATCACTTACATACATTAGATGAATCTTAAAAGAAGTATAATTTTGGGGGCCATTTTGGCACTTAAAGGGTCAAATTTGAGGTCGAAATTGAAAAAAAAAACCCGATCATATTCGTCTTGATTTGAGTTCTAGATCCGCCTCGGTTTGCGAGCATTGACATGCGTATCGAAATAAGCGTTTCGATCGATGTTTTTGGGTCATGTTATTCCTTTAGGGTTAAAATTTAAGGTCGCAATTTGTTAAATACGATCAGATTTGCCTCGATATGCGTTCTAGATTTCCCTAAGCTAGCGTGCATTGGCGTACATGTTGAAAATATCGCTCGATCAACGTTTTGGGGTCATTTTAGCCCTTAAGGGATAAAATTTGAGGTTGAAATTTTGCAAAAACCAATCAGTTTGCCTCGATTTGCGTTCCAGGTTCGCCTCAGTTTGAGTGCATTGGCCTACGTGTCGAAAATATCGTATGGTTAAAATTTTGTGGGTCATTTTACTCCTTATAGGATCAAATTTGAGGTTGAAATTTGCAAAAGAAAAAAAGAAAAAAGAAAAAAACAGTCAGATTCGCCTAGATTTGTGTTCCCAATTTTTCTTGATTTGCATGCATTGGTCTACGTGCAATTTTCTCATTTTCTTTTTTTATTTATGGACGGAATATTCTCATCACTTTACGAAATATTCTATTAATAACCTCACATCTTAGAACTTAACTTAAGTTTAGGGGCATATTATTGACATTTCAAAAAGCACAACCATGCACGATTGACAAAGTGAAAATGCACGGCCATACCTTTGGCAATTTCCCTAAATTATCATGAACAAATTCTTTTTTTTTCCCTATGATTTTGTTTATAATGTGAGTACATGATTAGGGAGAGTATTGACACTTATATTATATTATACTTACCCTGATTCGATTTAATTGCAACAATCAACAATTGGCAGTGCTCATGATACGTACATTGACCAAGATTTTAGCTTTATACATAATAGAAAACATAATCAAGTGAGATTTTGTTAGATTCGTCTTATAAAATACTTTTATAGTATTAACTTTTTATAATTTTTACTTATTCATAATTGTAGATATTAAGGGTCAAAGTAATGTCTCAAAGATGTGTGAAATGTTGACCGTTGCAATTAAATTGAATCGGAAGAAGTAGTTATTTATTAATATTGCATGGAATGTGTTGTAGCCTAAAATCTACGGTTCCTTTCCCGACACTTGGGTCATCAAAGCCATACACGTGTCCTCTCCTAATAGGTAGAGTAAGAAGGTTTAACCCTTGTGTAAGATTCATTGGGAGAAAAGACTTTATTTT